>SKCR01021013.1:0-330577 GCA_019454045.1 Zanthoxylum bungeanum
AGGACTATAAGAAATAACGAAAATCATCAGGTCGGAAGTTTATCTCTTAGAGCAGTGCAAGACACTTGGCTCAAAAATTCGTGGAATGTTGAAATGCTAATGAGGTTATCATCAATAGAGACTTTCTAAGAAGTCCCACTAGAGTTGAAGGATATGTGGTAGTTCCCTAGAATACAAGTTAAACTTTTATATTTATAATATAACTTGTACTCATACACACTTGTTGGTTATCCGAGTGGGAAATATTTGTGTGATATTCTAGTAAAATCTTATGAATGGGATGCTCAGTGATTTCCAAATATGTAAATCACAACATGAGGAAATATCACGGTGACAGAAGGTGTGACGTGCTGTGTGGAAAACGTGTACCCATGTGGCACACAAACCTCAGTGGAACACAATAAACAAATGCCCTGTGTTGAAATACATGTACCCTATGATTTTGCACCTTCAAAGATATTGAAGACGAGCTATGTAGAAAAAGTGGCTGGAGGACCTTCGTGATGATTGTATGATCGAGGTGATCATAGCATGAGGAGAAAAAAATACCCTCGTGGCGTTCAATGCCCCCTTTTAAGGTACATATCGTGAAAGGTTGGAGACCTCTGTGATGATTGTAGCATCGGGATAACAATAGTATATATGGTTAAAAGACTCATGTGGTGTTTGAAGTCTCAAACTGAGGTGCATAGCGCGGAGAAGGCTCACTGACATTTGTGATGATTGTTTCTTCATAGCCTGCATAACATGGGAGGTATAATGCCCTCATGGCATTTGCTACCCCATTTTGGGATCCATAGAACGATGGTAACAACAGTCCTCGAGGCAATTGGATTGGGAGGTATATATAGCAAAAAAAGCCCAGGTCTGGTCCGGCCCGGCCCGAGGTGAAAAAAGCTCGAGTCCTGCTTCAAAATGAGGGCCCCGGCTCGTGGCCCGGCTTAAAATGAGGGACCGGCTCGGGCTTAAAAACTAAACTCTGGGCCCGGCCTGGCCCGAGCTTAAAAAAAATAATTAAATATATTTATTTAAAATATATATATTTATATAATAAATTTTTCGTATTTAAAATTTTTTATAATAAAAAATCATGCGTGGGCTAAGCCCAAGCCTGACTGGGTCGGGCCGTCCGACCTGGTGACAGCCCGGGCCCGAGCCTAAATTTATTTTCCGAGCTCAGACCAAGCTTATCAAAGCTTGACCCGTGCCCGACTTGTTGGCCATCCCTATAGGTATATAGCGTAGAAAGTTAGAAGGCCTATGTGACGATTGTTGTCTCGGAGCAAGCATAGCATGAAGAGAGATAATGCCCCCCTGACGTTTGTCACCCCCTTTGTTGTTCATAGCCCATGGTTAATAGATGTTCCCGAGGCAATTGGGTTATAGGTGCATAACAAGTGGAGGATAAATGCCTATATGGCGATTATGACCTGAATAAGCAATGGATGGTATGCCACATCAGTGATCTTTGTTATTTGGAACAATATAGAACGGGACATTGTGTCTGTGTTTTGATATTTTCGAGTAGTACGATGTGTGTGATACGTCACCCTTGTTAAATTTTCATTTTATTTTTATACAAAACATGGTGGGACGCCTTTACTTTTCTTTTTATATAGATGGTTTGACGTTGAATATTTTCCCTCTTGTGGTCCTTTGATTGGAATGGGTCGATGTCAGATGATTTTCCCCAAGACCTTAGTAAATTAATGACACAAAGAAATTGTGTTCCCTCATGGCCAAAAGTATTGAGATGGCTCAGGGTCGGATAATCCACCGAGGCCTTATTATGTAAATGGCACGGGGAGAGTGCGTACCCGCATAACCAAGAGAATAAAATAGCTCGGAGTCAAATGATTTCCCCCAAGGCTTTATTGTGTTTATGGCACGGGTAGGGCATGTTCACCATGGAGAAATAGGTATTAAGGACCTCATGGTAGAATAGTTTCCCTTGAGGCCTTAATGTAGTGATAACATGTGGAGGAATATGTTCCCTCATGATGGTTCGGGGATAGAGTTTCTCCTCTGAGCCCGTATTACTTTTTTGTAGGATTAGAAGGGCTACGTTTCCTTGGTAATATGTGATTGAATAGCATGGGTTGGAAACTTTCCCTCTAAGGCATTTCCTTATGATCAATACGAATGTGGAGTTCTCTATTGTCACACGATCTTCAGGATACTTAGTAAAGAATGAAGTCAGGGGTTTACTTGCATATTTTGGCCAAGTAATAATCACCCTTGCTCATATTGGTTTTAATGGGAACAGATGAATCAAGTTTGATATTTGCGACCATCAGAAAGATGGGTTTATAAAAGAAATGTTTTTGCTAAGTGCCAATAAGCACTAGCACATGTCGGCCTAAAGAGGATTGAGTAGGTTTAGGCAATTACAACCTTTAGTAAATGCGGATTTCTTTACTGATTTTGGCCAAATATAGAATGAAGCATTAGGACAGTGGATTGGATTGGCTTATTTTCGGGGTCAGTCTTTTCATAAAGGTGGAAGAGCATTAGATTACCTTATCAATATGGTCGAGCTATAGTGCCAGTGATGAACGAGGGATGGCCATAGATGGGTCGGATTAATAGAATGTGTCCTTTAGTTTGATCAAGGTTATTACTAAGTTTGAAATTACAAGTTGGAAATTATTTTATGAACAAATAGTGCTCTAGATCAAGACTTTGCTTGGTGTATGCATCAGGATGTGCAATGTAAAACAAGAAAATAGAAAAGAAATATTTTATTCGTATACATTATTTCCACCCTTAGGATTTTTAATAGAGGAAGAATCATCTATATGAGTAGAAAGGCCAAGTATATCAATAGTATGAGTATGCGCTGAGATAGAAAATAGAGTATGAGTATCGTCAGTTGGGGACATCAGATGGGCATCCTTGGGAAGATGAGGCACATCAGTTAGGGGAGCTGAATCTTGTAATATTGGGGCCACCTTCTCGAGGACCTCCTCCTCATTGGCCTTTTCAAAAAGTCCTTCTCCCTTAGATATCTTGAGGAATCGGTGGAGATCGCTCAGGTCTAAACCTAGAAATATTTCAACAAAAGATCCAGTGACCTTTCCATTCTTTTGATTAGGGCATCAATCTATGCTGCCTTTATATGCTACTCGGTCTAGGCCTAAATGGAATCCAGTTCAGATTTGACATTGGCCAGCTCGGTCTTTGTAGCATTTAGCTCCTCCCCATTTACAGTTGACATTCCCTATTATATCTTCAATTTACGAGCTCGATGTAAACACTATATTTTTACATATAATTCGATGATCATTCTCTTATAAGGAAACATATGAAGAGTTTTGGAAGTTTGTAAGGTTTAATAGTGGAAGGGAAAGAAACTCTAGAAGATTTAAAAAGAATCACCAGAGTCTTGGCCAGACATCATCTATAACTAGACAAATATAAAATCATCATGTCTGCAAGATTTACCTAAGTCTAGCAGGATGTATGTCAGGTTTCCAAATTAGAAGAAGGGCTCAATCTTTTTTCCTTTTTAACCAATTTCTATAACACAATCATTTCTTTCTTAATCACTTTCCCCCCATAATTATTTGTCCTTAACTACTGTTTTCCTTGTCAAATGAGATCATTTCCTTAATAACTACAACATTGTCGATATAAAGAGCTGGATCTCTCATAATGAACGATCATGAAAAACTACAAATAGAGAAACGAAAAAAGAAGAGAAATAACAATAAAAGAGAAAAGAAAGAAGGATTATGAAGACAAATAAACTAGCAACACCATACCGAACTCCCAAACACAATAACCCTATAAGTATCTCCAGCAAGAGATAAGACATTGGACCTGACCTTCATAAGTGTTCTCGGAGTTGAGTAACACTTAGGTACGACCTAATGGCTCTTAAAACTTAAACTATATATCGCAAACTCACTATTTTCATGACATTGTATATACTACCATACATCTGGCCGAACATACAATTGTCATATAAAAATTTTTGCTTGTATCAACAGCTACATCCAGCCTCATGTCTCTTGTGGTATATAGGATGAAAATCTAGATATAAATTTCATAGTCGATTCTGAATGGAAGGTAATATTGACTTTACTTGGCATATAATTTCATGTACCATCGAGAAATAGATCCATATAGTTTACTTTTGTTTTTATTATTATTATTCTACTTTTTTATGATTACTATTTGATTCACAGTTACTATTACTCATATATATTATCTACCTTCATTTTTGCCTAATTACTATAATATCGAATTTATAATTGTTTGTTTGCATGAGCTTACGTTTTTTGTTACGTAGTAAATTGGCCAGATTACGTAGTAAATTGGCCAGATTTCCTACAAGTCTGGTCAGACATCATTCAATTTCGACCTGCCATATTTGGAAAGGACTCTACGAGACTAGACTAGTGAGACATGCTTCCACATGGACCAAATATATATATATCTCTCTTATATTCATTGTCTGTGTGAATGTGTGGTGATATAAATTGCTTATGTGTGATTTATGCATTAAAACATATGGATCCTCTTTTAAATGTGAATACTACACTGGCATCAGTAATAGACCATTCTGCAACCAAAGAGTTTAAGGTCGAACTTGCGAAAGGTGTTGTGCGCCTTTAAGTCATTCTCAATACCATACTGGGTGGCTACTATTTTATTCTATTGTTAAACCGCCATGAGTTATCTCTACTATCTATGGGTTGCGAGCCCAACAGTGTCGTGTGATTGCCTATGTCATAGGCATAACGATAAACCCTGCTTCATTCCTACACTTAGGCTCTCTTTCTTTCTATATAATATTAGTGGCCCTACAGACTGATTCCGTTTCATCCCTTATATATGTCAAGTCCTTGTTTAGTTTTTTCTCTTTTCGGGTTAGCTCATTCTACAACCTATGAGCTTGACCCCCCATTTTCTAAAATATTGGTCAACACATCCATATGGGTGACCATCAAGTAGGCCATCTACATAAAAAAAAATAGACCAGTTCAGTGCTTAAAAGTAGTTGAGATAAAATTGGGAGCAGGCTATAGATTTTTTACTTTTTGAAGGAAGCTCCCAACTTGGGTAATGACCTCACGAATGGAGATGTTCTCAAACGACACAACGTAGTCAAAAGTGACCGATTTACCAATGTAATTTATGGTTGAGATAAGGTGACCGGTCTTGAGCCTTATGTTCTCTTGGAGGTCATTGATCCTCAGAGCGTCGAAAGATGCAACCTCTTATAAAGCGAGGGCTATCAAAGCCTTCCCATGAGATTTTTTTCAGTTTGCTTGGCGGATTTCTCTCCTCCAGGTCAAGCTCGTCTGCTTCACCACTAACCTGGTGTGTGCACATTTTTTTACCTTAGGACGATGATGGTGGTGTTGAAGTATGTTTCCTTGAGGATGAAGGTGGTAGTGCTGTAGTGACTCGAAGTCGGGAATCACTAGGCCGCCCTGAACTTGGCATGGGTTGCAATCCTCAAGGTAGAAGGGACAGATCCTCTTTTGAGACATTATTACGTAAGAAATAAAATACAAGTTAGAAAGTAAGAAAGTGTGACCAGGTTAAATGAAAAGTAGAAGACATCAAAAATAACAAATAAAACAGGGAAGAGGTCGTTTAGTAACTTTTAGGCCTTCTAGAGAGGATCTGTGACCAGGTTTAAGTAGTGGCTCGCGTACTGGTTTTTCATCTTTATCTTATGCTTGGTTTGGTAACACACCGTCGACGGGTCCCCCAAACAAGCTACAAGGGCGATGGCTGTGTTAGCAAGTTAAAAGGCTTAAAATTTCTAAGGGAATATGAAAATGTTAGATTTTTACTTCCCTGCCCTAAATGTGTTCGGGACAATAATTTCATTGCATTCGTAAAACTAGTTATACCCCCATAGGCCCGCAACCCAAAACCATTTATTTTCGAAGTTCTTGTTGGTGGCCAAGAGCTTGGTGATCGTACTTTTATCCTTAGAATAAGTGGAACAATAATGTTAACCCTTGTACTCTTATGGGTTAGCATCAAGACAGTACAGTCTCTTCAACTTCGGAACATGTGGCTGATAAGCAAAAAATATATCAATATTTACCGCCCCTTTTACTTAATATTTTGTATAGTTTATTGAAATTTGTGAATACTTTGATGTGTTTTATGTTATTTTATAGATAAATAAGATTTCAGGACATAATGGAATCAAATCAGGGCTAAACAGAGAAAAATGGACAAAAGGGAAAAAATAGAATTTCACACATCGCGATGCGCAAGTTCTCCACGTCGCGACGTGCCACAATTACTATACTACCGACTCGCGTCATCACCACATCATCACCACGTCATCATGACGACAGCATAATAATTCAGTCTGCTGACACGCGTCATCCCTTGCTTCAGTATGACATCAGCGTCGTAACGCTAAGCCTTCATGTGTCGCAGTGTCGAGCCCATAATTTAGCTACCGATAGCCACATATAATGTGTCAAGCATCAATGGAATCACGATTCGCAAGCCTTATGCGTCGCTACGAGTAGAGCCAAATTTGACCTATAAATTGAGGCCGATTTCATTTGAAAAATTCATACTTTCTTCCAGGGATTCCTTAAGAATACTAAGAAAATAGTAACTTGTTTGTTTATTTACAGCTTTCTTGTATTAAATTTTTAATTTAAGCAATAAATCTTTTTTTGTTTTACTTTAAAGTATGAGTAGGTAACTTCTTTCGGCTATGGTCAAAGGTAAAGCTTTTATTATTATAATTTAGATTAATCTCCCTAAGTTATAATATATAAACTATCTTAAAACCTGACTTAATGGGATACCAAATTTATGATCGGTTGTAATTAATTAAAAATCTGACTTAATCAGGATACCGCTTATATGGTCGGTTGGTAATGTCATGCAAATTTACATATTATAATAAGAGAGATTTCTAAATTATAAGTAATAAAATTGGATCCCCTAAACCCAATATTTTATTTTATAATTAATTTTACTCTTTTAATTTTCAATTAGTTGCATAATATTTTCTTAATTTACGTCTTTAATAATCCTAAATATGTGTTGTAACTAAATACCGTATCTAGGGTTGTGATGAATTCCAATATCACTGGTTTATAAGTTGATTATTTTGTGCCTTGGGTAATATATTGGTTTTTTTTTTTTTTGAGTCTTAGTCTTAATGCTTCTTGTTAATTGACTATTATAAGATTGATTTTGTAAACTTAAAATAACCTGGAAAAGGGATTTTAGGCTTCAGCCTTAGACTCAATAGCTCACGATCTCACCTTAGGGTAAATTTCATTTAAGGTAGATTTCCTTATAGGATAGGAATATACCTGTCGGGCTGGGTAGCCATAATTGGAACTTAAAATTAATGAATTTAAAGATTCTTAATTAACATATGAATGTATTTACTTGAGTTTCTTTGGGTGTTTGCATCTGATCATCGGAAGAGTCTTTTGCATAACTTTGTGTTCCAGGTTAATATACCGATATATTGCACAAACATGAGATAATCACTTCATCTTAAAAAGATATTAGAAGGATTCACAACCATAGATAGCTTTATAATATTTATTTTTCCTTTAATTTACTTTCGCATTGTTTTAATTACATGTCTTTAGTAAACATCACCAATCAAACAATAATCAATCAATTAGATACTCACAGAAATTTGGCTTCATAAAATTAATACCATAGGTATTAAGTCCTCGTGGGATCGATACATTATATACTACTTGAGTGATACGTGCACTTGCGTTAATTGTGTAATTTCACCGATCAAGTTTTTGGCGCTGTTGCCGGGGACTTATTTATCTTTTACAATTAATTTTGGGGTTAGATACTTTACTTATGTCTAATTTTATTTTTACTTATTATTTTTGTTTTTTTATATAGTATAAAATGTATCGATCCTATGAGGACTTAATACCTAAGCTATTAATTTATAATGTTAAATATTTACGAGTATCTAATAGATTGATTGTTGTTTGGATGGTGATTTTTGTTTGAAACAAGTAAATAAAACAGTGCGAAAGTAAATTAAAGGAAAATTTAATATTATAAAACTATCTAGGGTGGTGAATCCTTCCAATATCTTTTAAAGATGAAGTGATTATCTCATGTTTGTGCAATATATCAAATTATTAACCTAGAACACGAAAATATACAAAATCCTCTTCTGATGGTCAGATGCAAACACCCAGAATAACCCAATTAACTATATTCCTATATTAACCAAGTTATATGAATTCAATAAAGATTAAGTTCCAATTATAGCTATGATCGGTGAAATCACTCACGTTACGCAAGTGCACATATCATTCAGGTAGTATAAAATGTATCGATCCCACGAAAACTAGGCTATTAGTTTATGACGTTGAATGTTTACGAGTATCTAATAGATTTCATTGTTGATTGGATGGTGATTTTAAACTAAAGACAATTAAATAAAACAGTGCGAAGGTGAATTAAAGGTAAAATCAACATTATAAAACTATCTAGGGTTGTGAATTCTTCTAATATCTTTTTAAAGATGAAGTGGTTATCTCATGTTTGTGCAATATATCGATTTATTAACCCGGAACTCGAAATTAAGCAAAATCATATATCGATGGTCATGTGCAAATACCAAAATAACCCAATTAATCATATGTCTATGTCAACCAAGTTACCTGAATTCATTAAGATTAAGATCCAATTGTGGCTACCCTCACCTGACAGGTATATGTCTATCCTGGAAGGAAATCTACTAAGGGGTATCTAATTATTAAGGAAGATCGTGGGCTATTAAGTCTAAGGCTGAAACCTAAAATTCCTTCATCAAATTTATTTTAAGTTTACCAGATCAATCTTATTAATGTCCAGTTAACAAGAAGCATAAGCTTTAGACTTAATAAATAAACATTTATATTACCCAAGACATAAAAAATTATAAACTGGTGATATTAAAATTCATCACAACCCCAGATTATGTATTTAGTTACAACACATACTTAGGATTACTAAAATCTTAATTAAACAAAACATCATAAAATAAACAATAACTTGAAAATAAATAAAAGTAAAATTATAATAATGAAAGAAAATGATGAGGTTAAATGATCCACTTTTAATATTTCAAAATTAGAAATCTCCCTTATTGTCAAAGTTTACCGATTAATTAATTATATTTAACCAGACCATAAAGGTAAAAATTCCATTTGTCTCAATTAAATCCAACCAATCATATAGGCGGTAACAAGGTTATTACCTAAACCGATCTTCTAGGCGGAAACTACATATAGAATGTAAAACCGAACATATATGCGGTAAATAAGGTTCTCACTGAAATCATCCATATAGATGGTAACTAATTAATCCAAATTTTAATTAAAATAAGGGAGATTAATCTAATTTATTATATTAAAAGTATTACTTTGTCACCCCAGCAGAATGAGATTACCTACTTATGTTGTAAATGAAAAGACACGAAAAATAAAAAAGAAAATACAAGAAAACTTAAATAAATATACAAGACACTTTCCTTTAGGTTTTCATGAAGAAATTCCTCCAAAAAAAGAATGAAAAATTTACAAATTTTAGCTTGGTATTTATAGGCAAATCTAAAGGCTTCCACCAAATTCTCCACCAATTGCTCCACCATACATGGCACCAAATATTGCACCAAATATATAACCAAATCCTCCACCAAACATGCAAGCATGTTTAGCCGAAGATAGACAAATTTCATTTTTTTATTTTATTATTAATATTTTGTTTAGAAAATGACTTTAATAATTACACATAACACACTTTCGGAAGTTTTATCTATTTCGATCATGGAAACTTCAGAATTTGAAATTATTATGAACATCAAAGTTGTAGATCTTTTATTCTTCTTTAATTTGGAACTTGAATCACCTCAATCCGATATCGGAGTAAATAGTTTTGGCCAAAATACGAAATTTACAAAAAGTTGGAATTTTCCGAAATTGTACTTCCTTCTAACGCCATTTCAAGTCTCTAATCTCCAAAATCAAAATGTCAAGTCCAATTTTTGCCCTTATCTGTTCCACACTTCATCCTGATTGATTCCATTGAGTCCCGGTTATATTTTATCGACAACATAAACTAAAACACATCAAAATGCTAATAAAATGCAAGAAATGATACAAAATAGTAAAAATGGCGGTAAATATTGATATATTTTCCGCTCATCACACCCCCAAACCTAATATTTTACTAGTCCTCGAGTAAAATACCTAAATAAAATGCAATAAACAATTAAAATTAAACTAAGCCACTTTCGTAGGGATCACGATTGCATTTAGCGTATGCAACAAGCCTTTAAACACCTAGGTGCCCTAGTGGACGAGTTGTAGTCTCGTGAGGGATTACAGTGACGACACCCACAAACGTCAATCTAATGCACACAAAAGTAAAAAGACAAGAGAAAATAGAATAAACAAGTTAGTGACTAAACAAATGAAACTCCTTATCCAAGTTAGTAGTTGTTTTATTTCTTTCTAATTTACCAAATAAGTAAATTCTCCAATTATTTTTACCATTCTCCATATACACAAAAAATAAGGTATTAATCAGCTCACTGTTCGCACAATATTCGTAAGTGTAGCTGAAAAGAGAGTAATATTTTTGTCCTAAAGTTATATCAGAATTCACACCTTTTTTAGAAATGGTTTTTTTTTAACATCGTCAATCCATGTAGCGAGCTTTGGGCCAGTGACTTCCAAGCCAATTGGCTTTAAGGCACTAGGTATTAAGGCACCCTTACAGATTTAATTACTCGAATTTCAAAAATCTTTTTTTAAAAAAACATCTTCAATCCATGTAGCGAGCTTTGAGCCAGTGACTCACAAGCCAATTGGCTTTAGGGCACTAGGTGTTAAAATAACTCTACGGACTTAATTACTCGAATCTCAGATGTATTTTTTTGTTTATTTATTTTTTTCTCTTATATATGCTTCCTCCAATTAAACTAGATCACTGAATATTATAAACTTTTCACTTAAAACTCATGGTCGTATGTTACCATGCATGTCGATAATACCTGTCAACTGAAGATATGAAGATCTTATTTAGTCCATATAATGGAGAATTCAAAAATTAAATAATTCAAAAGGAAATAAACAAAAATTAACTTGTTACGAAATATGGTGAGATATGTCTTAGGAGTGGAGATTCCTTACACGGCTATCTCACATTATTTTCACCTGATTAGTCAAGTTAAAAACAAAAAACACAAAAAATTTAAATTTTTTGAAAATTTTTAACTAAAAATAATAAAAATAATAATAATAAGATACTAGTCAACTATTCCACTCCCCTAAATAGAAATGAGACATTGTCCCAAATGTCTTAAAAAGTAGAAGAAGAGTTTAGACACAGTACCTGGTTAGGTGAAATTCTAAATCTAAAATGAAAATTAAAGGTTAAGATCCAGATTTATCCGACGCTTCTTACCACGATCATTATCAAACCAATTTATCTTGGAAATGATAGGATCAATTTATGATTCAAAGGCTAAAATTTGGTCAATTAAATCATTGCCAGTTCTGGCAGTGAAGAGGATTTCTTTTATAGGTTTTGATACGAACCCATTTCTTGGGGCATCATCAAGAAACACATAAAGAAAATCATAAAATCCATCAGCGTTAAACAATCCAATCAGTTTCAAGTGTATATGCATGTTCGCCCAAGATAGTATTGTAAAAATTTCCTCCATAGCACTTAAGCCACTTGGAAAAGAAATAAAAGCATCAGCACGGTTAATCATTTCCACAAGTCGTACGAACATACCCGGCACGATAATTTCCTCTCCGTTTGATGGTCCTATCAGATTGGCCTCTAGCAAGAGTTTAGGGATAATTCCTAGAAATTAATTACCTTCTACATGTACTGCCCTTAAAACGTGCCCCATAAGTCCAAGATTGCCACCACCATATACTGGGTGCATATTCCTTTCATCTATGACTTGACCCAATTCTGGTGCTACCACTGAATTCTGGTTTAGAACCAGTACTAGTACCGCAAAACACATAAATATTTACAACTCGTATTCTTGAAGTTGCTTCCATTTATTTATGTATTTTTTCTCAAGTCTGGATGCCTTCAAGATTGCAATGATGAGTTGAATTTATAGAACCTGAAAAAGAATAAGTAATAATAGTACTAGTACCTGCCAAACAATAATTATTAGCTAAACAGTAAAATATATCATAAAAATCAAAAGTCTGGATCCAAACGGTGAAATAAAGAAAATAAAAAAATAAATCATAATTATTAGATAAATACAAAGAGTTAATAATATTTACAAGAAGTAACGTCTTGAATGACGTCTATACATCAGGGACAAGCTTCCCATCCAATTTTCTTAAAAATTGGAAAACATGATCTTTTAAAGTCAGATTCCCGAGACTTAAATATGGTCTTTCTTTTTGGATTTGTGCATCTAACATGTGAATTACGTGTTGCATATATCCACTGGGATGCGTCTCAAGAGTCAATGTCGTCCAAAGACTCCTTACTCAAGCCAACCCTAATGAATTTAATTTTATCTTCACGGTTATCAGACACCATTCATAAAGAACGACAACGAGTATTACATCTCATGCGTGCATATTTATAGAAAACAATCATTCTTTTAGCTCTTTTTTTCCGTATAGGTGCTTATTCCTAAACCAGATAGATATAACACAAAAGAATCAAAGGACTCACCTACCAATTGGACCATGCTTCAATAATCCAACGAATGTCATTCGGAATACCTTTGATCATTATAAGTCTCATTCGTTCCAAACGAGCTTTGTAGACTTTCATCCGAGAGTTTTACGGGAGAGAAAGAAATTACTTGTGAAGATTTGCGAGAACGTCTTCCATAATGAAATATGACTTTACCAACAAAAACTAAACACAAAAAAAAACACACCAAATATGAATATATACATAATTTAAATGGGTTGCCTTCCTGCTAGCGCTAAGTTTAACATCGTTAGCTAGACATGACTTCCCGAACGTTAGGCTGGATCTGAAAATGTGACACTTTCTTTTTTTCGCTCAAATGATTTTCCCTAGTATTTCTTGACACGCTAGCTGTTAACTTTGAATGTTTCATTGGTGTTGGGATCAAGAAATTCAACAGCTCTATATATGGTAAAACCTGAGTAATCACAAATGGACCTGACCACCTTGATTTTAGCTTTCCAGGGAACAATTTCAACCTTGAATTGTATAACACGTGCTTCCTTGGTTCTAGTTTTTTACGCATTTTTTTTCGATCATGCCATTTCTTGGTCTTTTCTTTGTATAATCTGGCATTCTCATAAGCCTGTAGGCGAAATTCCACCAATTTATTGAGTTGGTGGAGCCGTTTCTCTCCTACTGGTTGTGGATCAAGATTTAACTTCTTCAGTGCCTAGTACGCTTTGTGTTCAAGCTCCAAAGGCAGAAGGCACGGTTTCCCAAACACCATTCGATATGGGAACATACCAATGAGTGTCTTATAAGCTATCCAGTAGGCCCATAGTGCGTCATCTAGTTTTGTAGACCAATCGTTCCTTGTTGATCCAACGGTTCTCTCCAAGATTCTTTTGATCTCCCTATTTAAAACTTCAACATATCCATTTGACTACGGATGGTAGGCAATGGCAACTTTATAAGTAACTTCGTATTTGGATAGGAGTGCAGCGAAAAATCTGTTGCAGAAATGTGCACCTCGATCACTGATATATGCCCGAGGTGTTCCGAAGCGAGTGAAAATATTCTTTTTAAGGAATTTTTTCACCACTTTTGAATCATTTTATGGCAGTGATATTACTTCAACCCATTTGGAGACTTAGTCTATTGCAACTAGAATGTACAGGTTTCCGAATGATGGAACAAATGGTCCCATAAAATCATTCCCTCATACATCAAATATCTCCACTTTCAGAATATTTTACAGAGGACCTTCATTTCTCCTAAAAATATTTCCCATTTTCTGGCATCTGTCACATTGAAGAGCAAATAAGTAAGCATCTTTAAATAGAGAGGGCCAGAACAAACCTGATTGTAGGACTTTGGCTGCAGTTTTATTCCTATTGAAGTGTCCCCTGTATAGTGATGAATAATAATGCTGCAAGACACTATTGAACTCTTTCTGTGGAACACAACATCTCAGTAATTGATCAGTCAATATTTGAATAAGTACGACTCATCCCAAATATAATGCTTCACTTCTTTGAAGAACTTTTTTCCTGGCAGATGTGTTCATTCAAACAGCCATTTTATCGATACTATGTAGTTTACATCTTGCTGTTTCATGACAAACAACTGTTCATCTAGAAAGGTTTCTTTGATTTTCAGTTCATTGCCAACTATTTCACTATTCTCGAGCCTCAATAAGTGATCTGTCACTTGATTTTCTTTCCTTTTTCTTGTCTCAGATCTCCACGTCTAATTCTTGTAATAGAAGCACCCAACGGATCAATCTAAGTTTGGAATCTTTCTTCATGATCAGGTATTTGACTGATGAATCATCTGTGTAGACCACCATTTTGGGACCCAGCAGATGGAACAAAATTTATCAAAAGAAAACACAACTGCGAGCAACTCCTTTTTAGTTTTTATGTAGTTGTGTTGAGCTTCATTCAAAGTTCTGCTGGAGTAGTAAATGGTATAGAAAAGTTTTCCTATGCGTTGTACCAAAACTACACCTACAGCAAAATCACCAGCATCGTACATCACCTAATATGGAAGGGTCCAATCTGGTGCTACTATGATAGGGGCAAATAGCAGCTTTTATTTAAAGAAATCAAAAGCTTCGTGGAATTCTTTGGTGAAGTTGAAAGGCACGTCTTTCTCCAGCAGATTACACAGAGGTTTAGCAATCTTGGAGAAGTCTTTGATAAATCTCGCGTAAAAGTCTGCATGTCCGAGAAAACTGTGAATCCCTTTAACAGCTGATGTGAGGGTAATTTTTCTATTGTCTTGATCTTTGCTTTGTCTACCTTGATTCTCTTTTATGAGATCCGATGTCCCAAGATGATGCCTTCCTGCACAATGAAGTGGCATTTCTCCTAGTTAAGTACTAGGTTGGTATCTTCGTATCTTTGTAACATATTTTCCAGATTTTGCAAGTAGTGGTCGAACGAGTCTCCAAACACAGAAAAATCATCCATGAAAACCTCTATACTTTGTTCCAGTTTGTCTGAGAAGATGGCCATCATGCAACGTTGAAATGCAACAGGAGCATTACATAGTCCAAAAGTGAAAGTACCATATTGTTATGTAAAAATGTTTTTCTCCTGATCTTCTAGGGCGATGGCAATCTGATTGTACCCCGAGTATCTGTCAAGAAAATAATAGAACTCGTGTCCCGCCAATCTGTCTAGCATCCGGTCAATCAATGATAACGGGAAATGATCTTTCCTTATTACTTTGTTCAGCTTCCTATAGTCTATGCATACTCTCTATCCAGTCACTGTTCTTGTTGGAATCAACTCGTTCTTTTCATTTGTGACTAAAGTTATCCCTCCTTTCTTTGACACACATTGCATAGGACCCACCCATTGTTGGGTTTCTACTATAGTCCCGGGATCAATTAAGCAATGAAAATCATGTGTGAATACTCAAAGAAATATGGCGGAAACATAATTACATTGATCCGATTGGATGCATCGAAGAACAAAAAACGTTTCTTCTTTGTTGATGAAGCATTCGGCCATGCCCAAAATTTTGCTCCATGATTTTCGGCCATCATCATTTGTTGGTTCTAAGCTCCAAGATTTGTAAATGGTGATTCCATGCTCACAAGTGAGTTTCCCTATCACCTTGTATAATTCTTTGGTGTGTACTAACACCTTGAAGATTTGCCACAAGTCTTCATAATCTTCTTTGTAGTTCTTGGCCTTGCCAAGAAAATGGAGAAAGAAGATTTTGGCCCTTGGCCGAATAGATGAAGAGAGAAAGAAGGCCATGTTGGCCGAATATGAGAGGGAAGAATAAGGCCCTTGGCCGAATTCCATTGACAGAGAGAGCTTAGAATTGTTTTTATTTTTGTATATCTTATACACAAAACCAAAAATTCAAATACCAAAACATAAAAATAATAATATATGTCTTTCAAGCCATCAAAAGTTTTCCAACCACTTACATCAAACATGAATAGTGATATTGTGTCAATCGCTCAAAGTGATGTGACTTACATCACAAGAACGACTAATGATTTGACGCTTGATGTGACTTGTGGGCCCCACTTAATTCGAAATATGAGCGGCCCCATAAACACTCCCGGGCTCAGATTCGCTAATTCCAAATTAACAAATTTTCCGTTACAACGTAATTAAATCAAATTTAATTAAATAATTATGCCTAGCAAAATTACTATTCACATCACTAACGAATTAATTCTAAATTAACTCGTTTGCCCGAATTAAAATCTAATTTTAATTCCACGTCGAAATACAATTTTGTTTAATATATCGAATATATTAATTTACCGATTAATTCCAAATTAATCGTTCTCTCCCTTTAAATAGTATTTTATCTCAGATAAAATATCTCCGTAATTAATCCCAGATTAATTTTCTCTCTCATCAAATTAATCCCAGATTGATAAAGTACGAGTCATACGTCATCGGTGAATATTCGGGAAGTGACCCATGAGATCCCTAGATATGTTGGCAATAAATCCGGTTATCGGACTATCCGATCATGTACGTATCTAGTACTATGTTTTACCGATTTATGAGGCAAGTTTGGCTTCTAGCAAAGTGCCATGCCTACCCAATTCTCTAGAAATATTCTTAAAGGAATATACGATCTATATCATGCGTAGTATACATAGTATTTTGTATATCGATCCAGTATCTGATGTCACGTGCTAGGCCTGGGGCTGGGAATGTGTCTGCCCCGTAGGAAACACACGTCGAATATCTGGTAACTAGTCTCTATAATCGGATAAACATGACCTAGTCAAAATATCCTGATAGTTGCAGCATAAAAGAGCACCAGTTCTGTATCCTACGTATCATCATCTCCACTATAACTGGAGTGATACTTCCATCTCGACATCACACCCAATACACTACGATTATCAATATACCCAGAAGAGGCGTACATAGAACCGCTTAAAGCCCTGGATGACCAAAACCAAAGTATATTGATTGTCGCAAGTATTAGCGGTGCAAGTCTTATGTTAAGACCAAATAGACCTACCCTGAAGCAGACTCTGATAGACACATAGACTTATTACCAATGGGATTCCACAGGGTCTATCCAGAGCGAAGCTGTTTTCCATACCATCGGTAAAACACAACCTCCTATCGCACTTGCATAAGTATCCAATATTTAAATATATGAGAACTATGTCGTTATGCTCCCACAACGCGTACAAGTGCAATACTAGTCTATTTCATATTATCGATGTCCAGTCTCGATAATACTACGACTAGGGATGTTTAATGATTAAACCTTTATGGATTGATACTGTCTCATATCATCTCAATCCGGAACTAATCATAAGGACTTCTATCATTTATATATCTTGGTAATCCAATTACAAATGATAAAAGGGCATTTTCCTTCGTCACATAGTTAATTTGTACAACAACACCATGATCTGTACAAATAGTGATGCTATGGGTCATAATTGTCCAACAATCTCCCACTTGGCCTATAGCCAATCACTCAGGTGTCTTACACCTGAACTATGTACGGGTGGCTCAAATTTCTGGTGAGAAACAGCGTTTGTCTGCGGATTTATAAGGTTATCATCTGATGTGATTTATTCGATCACCACATCGCCACGATGTATGATCCGAACGAATCAAATGAAACCATATGAAGTATATATCAAATCGTTGATAAGATCGTTAATTCTTTAGCCTGTGCTGTAGCCTAGCTCAGCTGCTAACATAACTATTTTTAATCTAATTAGAATTATTTAGATCCAAAATGATACTTTTGTTGCGACAGTTGCAGCAAAATTCCGCTTTTGCTGTTTATTCGGTAACAGTATCTTGCTTGGAAGATTTCCAGCTCACTGTTCCGTTATTCAAACTATTTAGTACCGTTTTGTGACTTATAGTCGTCTTTGTCGGTTTGGAAACTTGCAGCAGTGATCCCAGTCACTTCAAGTTCTCATTCTCTATAGTATAAGACAGCATCCTTAGTTCATCTAAAATACTAGAGGATGTCCTTAAACTCAATCCAGTGACTATCACTTGGATTGGCCTGATTGTTACTCCATATGCTCAAAGCATATGAGACACCAGGTGACGTACATTTCTTTGAATGTACGGTTACTCAAAGAGTGTCAACAACTTTTAGATCTTACCCAGTAGATCCTTATTTCTAAAATAAAGGTTGTTTCTCCCAAGTAATCTATGGAGAATTTTCATGAAAGCAAAGCTTTCACCGATTGCAATATGGCAATGTCATTTCCAAGAAATGAAATACCATCATTATATAGGACATTCACTGTCAGTGCGCTCCCACTAACCTTCTTACATACACAAGAATTATATTTGTTTTGAATTAAATCATTTGCCATTATGATTACATTAAAACGATTGTTCCAAGAATGTTATGCTTGCTTCAATCCATCAAAGGATTGATTTAACTTGCAAAAGCTTGTTTTGCTACGACAAAATCGTCAGGATGTTGATAAATATCCTCCAAAAGGTTTCTGTTAAGGAGAATGATCTTGACGTTTTACTGCCATATTTCATAAATGAAACAGGCAGTATTAACAAGCATTACCCAAAAGGATTCAACTATGGCAACAGACAAAAGGATTTGTCGTAATACAAGCCTAGCTATGTGCATTTATATGTTGCCATCCATGTATATCTTCCTTGAAGACCTTTATAGTACCAACAGACACAATATCTTACTGTACAACAACTAGTCTCCAAACTTGGTTGGTATACATGGAATCCACTTCGGATATTATTGCACTTTGCCATAATATGGAGTCAATACCTTGTATCACTTCCTCTTACGTAGTTAGTTCGTATTCCTAAAAAAGATTGACATTTTTATGAGGTGAGATCAGAAACTCATACCTCACAGGTTGTCTTCTAACTATCTCTAACTACGCAGTTCTTGTGTATTTGAAGATTATGGTACAGATTCATCCTTGATGAACTGTTTATGTTCCATTAAGGAATTAGTGCCTGGAATAGTATTACTGTGATTTTCATCGAGTTTTATTTTCCTCCAACTTACCACTGCATATAGGTATTTCTCTTAGGAAAACCGCATGGTGAGCAACAATTAAAATTGTTATCATGTGAGTTGTATAAGTACTATACTTTGGTTTCCCTAGGATAACCAATTAAAGATAGGCACTTATCTAATTTGGATTCTAGTTTGGTATCATCCAAACGTATGCCTAGCATTCCCAAATCTTTAGGAATGAGAAAACCCGGTTTCTTTCCTGTTCATATCTAATCTGAATTTTGTCTAACAGATTTTCATGGAACCTTATTCAAAATAAGTATTGCACTGTTTAATACTGATCCATTTGAAGGAAAATTATAGCTCAGAGCGACTCATGATTAACCTTATCATGTCCAATAAAATTTGGTTTCTCCGTTTGGACACACCGTCAAATTGACGTGTTCCGGGAGGAGTCTTCATTGAAAGAATACTATACTCTTTCAAGCATTCGAGAAACTTATTGCTTAAGTATTTTCATCATGGTCTAACCGTGAAGAAATAATACTTTAGCCGATCTGTTTATCTACTTCGTGTTGAAACTTTCTGAAATTTTCTGATTTATGTTTCATAAGAAACACATAACCGTAAAGCGATGCCACATCCGTAAAGGTTACGAAGTATTCATATCCAAGTCTAGCCTAGCTAGATATGGGCCCACTTACATCACTATAAACAAGGGCTAACAGATCGGTGGCATTCACACTTCTACCAAGTAAAAGGTATTTTAGGTACTTTACCTAATAAACTAGATTCATAGACATCATTTGAATAGAATCAAATCTATCCTAGTTTCCACTCTTCAAAAGTGTGGATATACGAGTCTTGTTTAATGTGTCCCAACAACACTGCCACAAATAAGTCTCATCTGATCAAATCAGTTTGAGCTACTTGTTTGTCATGTTATATGTTTGAGATTTATTTATATTCAAAATATAAATACTGTTATTCACATCTAATGTGTTTATCTCAATATCATCTTTATAAAATAAAACACATTAGTGTTCTAGAATATAAAGGTATACTCACAACGAGTTATACTCGATATAGAGATAATGTTTCTAGTCAAACTAGATACATTTAACAGTTTCCTAATTTAAGTACACACCCAAAGGGTAGTTCCCAAATTTTGGTATCTACGGTTAAAACAGCGACTGTCGTTATGTTTCCTATTCGCAGATTAATCTCATCTGAGGTCAGTATCCTGCTAATAAGCAGATTCTGCCCATCAATACATATTTATGTACCACATTTAGTATCTAAAATCCAATTTTAATATTAGCAGTGAATATGTTTATGACAATCATTTTTTAAGTCGGAGCCTTGCCCTGCCTTCTATTCCTTCATGTCTGCCTTGTCCATACGGCAGTCACGCTTCAAATGACCCCATTTGCCACAGTTTAGGCAGACATCTTGGGATATGTCATTTGTCTTCCGAAAAGACTGTGATGATTTTACCTTTGCCCTTTTCTACACCCCCAGAAGCCTTCAGCCAAGCCTTGGCCTTTTTGGATATTGAAGTAAGATGCGCCTTGCGCTTCTTGCCCTTTTGCAAACTTTGGCTTTGGATCCTTGAGCATAGCCATTAACTCTCCAAGAGTTTTCTATTGCAATTAATGCTTCTAAGATCAAAGTATAAACCTATGAAGATCCTTCAATTTCAATATCATGGTTTAAAGATCTAATCCTTAGTTATGACGACGAAATTAAGGAGTCATTATGGCAAGCATAAATGATTAAGTACTAAAGTGATCATCACATGAATCTTCCAAAGATCTTGCTCTACTATTTGCTTAACTCCGGGCTTAGGCTCGAGATGTCATTTTATCAAATAAAATAACCTTCTCGGTTTTCAAGACTATCTTGAGGTATTATTCCCAATCTGAAAATTAAACCATTTAAATACATTTTCATCCAAGATTATGTTTTAAATGATCAATCTTTCAATTTATCTTGATTCTAATAGTCCAACTATTTAATCAACGATTTCAGGTATTTGTGAATATAATGATTACTATAGTCTAACTATATAATCAACTATACTTTTAATAAGTTAAATTCAATCATATTAATTACTATAATCCAATTATAAAATCAATTATAAATTGAAATTGTTTGAATAGAGTCCAACTGTTTAATTAAAACAACGATTAAATATTAGTCCAACTAATATGTTTATTTTGACGAATAATGAAATGAGCGTGTATGGCAAGTATCTAAACGAAATTACAAATCTAATACTTGTCTCCCACTATTTTTCGGTGAGCCTCTAACCCTCTGTCGAGTACTCTAGGATCCCGTTAATTAACACACAATCTTGACTTTGGCCAATAAATTGTATGATACTTAACTAGGTAGATCTCTAAGATCAATTGGATTCCATCCAATTCCTAGATCCAGTAGGTGGACTTCCAAGTCCGAAGCATATATCTTATATATTCCAATATATCCAATATATTCCCTAACCTTTTTCCTCTGAATCAATTAATTGACACAACAAACTTAATGATCCCAGTTAAGCGGAACCCATTGACCTTGGAAAGCTTCATAATCGATGTCGATGGACAAGAAGTGATCTTGACTCTGGCCAACAAATCACAACTTGGACAAGACACCGATATGGAACAAAGCCTTCATGATTCAAACACATCCGCAACGGAAAAAAAGGTCTTGACTTTGGCCAACAAACCAGTGCCAATCTTGGATCTTGAGTAAGAATCACTCAATGGAAGGAAAAACGCTTAATATATTTTGAGGGTTTTTAGCGTAAATTGGCAACCAATTTATTATCTTTATTAAGGTCTCATCATCATACACCATTAAACATGCATTCTAAAATCATAATAAGGCGCGTAAATAAATATAATAATGATATGTGGATGGATACTTAAAACACATTGTTCCTAGAACAAATCTCTCCATTTCCTCTCTCCCGCTAGCACAAGTATTACTTCTACCCGATTACATAACACTTCTAAAGAAACCTCATTTACATTGAGGGGAATATGTGAGAAGAGAAATACAATGAGAAATGAGGAAACAGGCTTGACAAGCAGGACCAATTTAAATAAATTTTAAATTTATTACAACAATTTCGAAAATTTCCCTCACCCATCTAATATCCATCCGATATACATTATTCATGTATTCACACAAGCATGTTATCAATCAATCTAATCCAATTAATTAATATGAATATTAATGACCATCCAAACACCGATTTGATTTTGCGCGAGTCAAACTCGTTTTGTGAATAAGTACTCAAAGTACGAATTCTTGAATTGTATTAAACTGCAACATTAAATCCAATTTAACTTGTATTTAATACTAATTCATTTATTTAATTCCAAATTAAATAATTATACTTTTAAATGCGCCTTTACGACTTAGATTCCAAATCTAATCTAAACGGGTCTCAAAGCACAATAAACATCCAATGTCATTTAATTAAATTCTAATGGGCTTTCAATTAATTTCTTAAGGCGTGGGCTTCGGCAACCAAAGCCCAATCAAGGAATAACCCCATAAGCCTAGAAATCAATTTAGGCCCATTAGGCCCAATTATACTTTAAAGGCCCATTAGTCATATTTGGACTTTATGGTTATGGTTTTGGGCCCAATTAGATCCAACCAATTAGCCTAAACCAAACTTGGCCCAACCAAGCCCATTAAGCCCAAATGTAACTTTACAAGCCCAATTCCTAATTAAGCCCAACATAATTAAATTCCAAAATTCCAATTTCACAATTTAATTACTCAAAGTGTAAAGCCATAATAATTAATCAATTTAACATTTCTAAAATATCAATTTGCTTAATTAATCATGCTTATCATCATCAACACATGTCCAACACATTTGAATCAAAAATCAATCATTTTCCATGCTTCAACACTCACGGTAATTTAGGGTTTTTATGTCCGATTCGGTTTCAATCCATTAAATCCACAATCAACATTACCCAAGTGATTTAAACTCATCCAATGATCAAAATCAAAAAATTCACCATGACATTAGGGCATGTGGTATTCGGCCAAGCCAACCCAATGGGGGAAAATTGTTCCAAATCAATTTTCATGAAATTGGTCACATACAACTTCAATTAAACATCATTCAAGCATACTCAATCAAACAATTTCATCAAATCGTGCTCAAACTAATTTTACCCAATTTTAACCCTAAATCAATTTTCATGCTCAAATCTGCTCTGATACCATTGTTCGGTTTCTACTATAGTCCCGGGATCAATTAAGTAATGAAAATCATGTGTGAATACTCAAAGAAATATGGCGGAAACATACTTACATTGATCGGATTGGATGCATCGAAGAACAAAAAACTTTTATTCTTTGTTGATGAAGCATTCGGCCATGCCCAAAATTTTGCTCCATGATTTTCGGCCATCATCATTTGTTGGTTCTAAGCTCCAAGCTTTGTAAATGGTGATTCCATGCTCACAAGTGAGTTTCCCTATCACCTTGTATAACTCTTTGGCGTGTGCTAGCACCTTCAAGATTTGCCACAAGTCTTCATAATCTTCTTTGTAGTCTCGGAATTGCCAAAAAAATGGAGAAAGATGACCATGTTGGCCGAATAGGAGAGGGAAGAATAAGGCCTTTAGCCGAATTCCATTGAGAGAGAGAGATTAGAATTGTTTTTGTTTTTGTATATCTTATACACAAAACCAAAAAGTCAAATAAAAAAAATTATAATATATGTCTTTCAAGACATCAAAAGCTTTCCAACCACTTACATCAATCATGAATAGTGACATTATATCAATCACTCAAAGTGATGTGACTTACATCACAAGAATGACTAATGATTTGACGCTTGATGTGACTTATGGGCCCTACTCGATTCAAAATACGAGCGGCCCCCGCAACACTCCGGGCTCGATTTGCTAATTCCGAATTAATGAATTTTCCGTGCGACGTAATTAAATAAAATTTAATAAATATTATGCCTAGCAAAATTACTATTCATGTCACTAACGAATTAATTCTAAATTAACTCGTTTGCCCGAATTAAAATCTAATTATAATTCCGCGTCGAAATCTAATTTCGTTTAATATCGAATATATTAATTCATCGATTAATTCCAAATTATCGTTTTCTCTCTTTAAATAGTATTTTATCCCAGATAAAATATCTACGTAATTATTCCCAGATTAATTTTCTCTCTCATCAAATTAATCCCAGATTAATAAAGTGTGAGTCATACATCATCGGTGAATCTTCGGGAAGCGACCCATGATACCCAGATATGTTGGCAGTAAATCCGATTATCGGACTATCCGATCATGTACGTACTTAGTACGACGTTTTACAGATTTACGAGATAAGGTTGGCTTCTAGCAAAGCGTCATGCCTACCCAATTCTCCAGAAATATTCTTAAAGGAATATACGATCTATATCAGGCGTAGTATACGTAGTATTGTGTATATCGATCCAGTATCTAATGTCACGTGCTAGGCCTGGGTTGGGATTGTGTCTGCCCCATATGAAACACATGTCGGATATTTGGTAACTAGTCTCTATAATCGGATAAACATGACCTAGTCATAATATCCCGATAGATGCAGCATAAAAGAGCACCAGTTCCGTATCCTACGTGATCATCATCTCCACTATGACTGGAGTGATACTTCCATCTCGACATCACACCCAATACACTACGATTTTCAATATACCTAGAAGAGGCGTACACAGAACCGATTAATGCCCTGAACGACCAAAACCAAAGTATATTGATTATCGTAAGTATTAGCGGTGAAAGTCTCAGGTTAAGACCAAATACACCTACCCTGAAGTGGACTCCCATAGACACATAGACATATTACAAATGGGATTCCGCGGGGTCTATCCAGAGTGAAGCTCTTTTCCGTACCATCGGTAAAACACAACCTCCTATCGCACTTGCATAAGTATCCAATACTTAAATATATGAGAACTATGTCGTTATGCTCCCACAACGCGCACAAGTGCAATACTAGTCTATTCCGTATTATCGATGTCCAGTCTCGATAATACTATAACTAGGGATGTTTAATGATTAAATCTTTATGGATAGATATTGTATCATATCATCTCAATCCGGAACTAATCATAAGGACGTCTATCATTTATATATCTTGGTAATCCAATTAAAAATGATAAAATAGTAATTTCCTTCGTCACATTGTTAATTTGTACAACAACACCATGATCTGTACAAATAGTGATGCTATGGGTCATAATTGTCCAACAATCTCCCACTAGGCCTGTAGCAAATCACTCAGGTGTTTTACACCTGAACTATGTACGGCTGGCTCAAATGTCTGCTGAGAAATAGCTTTCGTCTGCGGATTTATAAGGTTATCATCTGATGTGATTTATTCGATCATCACATCGCCACGATGTATGATCCGAATGAATCAGGTGAAACCATATGAAGTACATATCGAATCGTTGATGAGACCGTTAATTCTTTAGCTTATGCTGTAACCTATCTCAACTGCTAACAGAACTATTTTTAATCTAATTAGAATTATTTAGATCCAAAATGATACTTTTGTTGCGACAGTTGCAGCAAACTTCCACTTTTACTGTTTATTCGGTAACAGTATCTTGGTTGGAAGATTTTCAGCTCACTGTTCCGTTATTCAAACTATATAGTATCGTTTTACGACTTATAGTCGTCTTTGTCTGTTTGGAAACTTACATCAGTGATCCCAGTCACTTCAAGTTCTCATTCTCTATAGTATAAGACAACATCTTTAGTTCATCTAAAATACTAGAGGATGTCCTTAAACTCAATCCAGTGACTATCACTTGGATTGGCCCGATTGTTACTCCATATGCTCAAAGCATATGAGACACCAAGTCACGTACATTTCTTTGAATGTACGGTTACTCAGAGGGTGTCAACAAATTTTAGATCTTATCCAGTAGATCTTTATTCCAAGAATAAAGGTTGTTTCTCCCAAGTAATCTACGAAGAATTTTCATGAAAGCAAAGCTTTCACCGATTGCAATATGGGAATGTCATTTCCAAGAAAAGACATATCATCATTATATAGGACATTCACTGTCAGTGCGCTCCCACTAACCTTTTTATATACATAAGAATTATATTTGTTTTGAATTAAATCATATGCCATTATGATTACATCAAAATGATTATTCCAAGAACGTTATGATTGCTTCAATCCATCAAAGGATTGACTTAACTTGCAAACCTTGTTTGCTTGTTTTGCTATGACAAAACCGTCAGGATGTTGATAAATATCCTCCAAAAGGTTTCCGTTAAGGAGAAAGATCTTGACGTTCTGCTGCCATATTTCATAAATGAAACATGCAGCATTAGCAAGCATTATCCAAATGGATTCAACCATGGCAACGGACAAAAGGATTCGTCGTAACCAAAATTATGTTGATGACGATACCATTTTCTATACAAGCCTAGCTATGTGCATTTACATGTTGCCATCCATGTATGTCTTCCTTGAAGACCTTTATAGTACAAACAGACACAATGTCTTACGGTACAACAACCAGTCTCCAAACTTGGTTGGTATTAATGGAATCCACTTCGGACATTATGGCAGTTTGCCATAATAGGGAGTTAATACCTTGTATCACTTCCTCTTACGTAGTTAGTTCGTATTCCTTAATAAGATTGACATTTTTATGAGGTGAGATCAGAGACTCATACCTCCCAAGTTGTCTTCTGACTCTCTCCAACTACGCAGCTCTTGTGTATTGGAAGATTATGGTACAGATTCATCCATATGAGCTGTTTGTGTTCCATTAAGGAATTAGTGCCTGGAATAGTATTACTCATATTTTCATCGAGTTTTATTTTCCTCAAACTTACCACTGCATATAGGTATTCCTCATAGGAAAACCGCATGGTGAGCAACAATTAAAATTGTTCTCATGTGAGTTGTATAAGTACTATACTTTGGTTTCCCTAGGATAACCAATTACAGATAGGTACTTATCCAATTTGGGTTCTAGTTTGGTATCATCCAAACGTATGCCTAGCATTCCCAAATCTTCAGGAATGAGAGAACCCGGTTTCTTTCCTATTCATATCTAATATGAATTCTGTCTGACAGATTTTCATGGAACCTTATTCAAAATAAGTATTGCACTGTTTAATGCTTATCCCTTTGAAGGAAAATGGTAGCTCAAAGCGACTAATATTAACCTTATCATGTCCAATAAAATTTGGTTTCTCCATTTGGACACACCGTCAAATTGACGTGTTCCGGGAGGAGTCCTCATTGAAAGAATACTATACTCTTTCAAACATTCAAGAAACTTATTGCTTAAGTATTTTCATCATGGTCTAACCGTGACGAAATAAAACTTTAGCCGATCTGTTTGTCTACTTCGTGTCGAAACTTTCTGAAATTTTCCGATTTATGTTTCATAAGAAACACATAACCGTAACGCGATGCAACATCCGTAAAGGTTACGAAGTATTCATATCCATGTCTAGCCTAGCTAGATATGGGCCCACTTACATCACAATGAACAAGGGCTAACAGATCGGTGGCATTCACACTTCTACCAAGTAAAAGGTATTTTAGGTACTTTACCTAACAAACTAGATTCATAGACATCATTTGAATAGAATCAAATCTGTCCCAGTATCCACTCTTCAAAAGTGTGGATATACGAGTCTTGTTTAATGTGTCCCAAACAACACTACCACAAATAAGTCTCATCTGATCAAATCAGTTTGAGCTACTTGTTTGTCATGTTATATGTTTGAGATTTATTTATATTCAAAATATAAATACTGTTATTCACATCTAATGAGTTTATCTCAATATCAACTTTATAAAATAAAACACATTAGTGTTCTAGAATATAAAGGTATACTCGCAACGAGTTATACGATATAGAGATAATATTTCTAGTCAAACTAGATACATTTAACAGTTTCCTAATTCAAGTACACACCCAAAAGGTAGTTCTCAAATTTAGGTTTCTACGGTTAAAATAACGTCTGTCGTCCCGTTTCCTATTCTCAGATTAATCTCATCTGAAGTCAGTATCCTGCTAATAAGCAGATTCTGCCCATCAATACATATTTATGTACCATATTTAGTATCTAAAATACAATTTTAATACTAGTAGTGAACATGTTTATGACAATCATTCTTGAAGTCGGAGCCTTGCCCTGCCTTCTATTCCTTCATGTCTGCCTTGTCTATACAGCAATCACGCTTCAAGTGACCCCATTTGCCACAGTTTAGGCAGACTTCTTGGGATATGTCTTTTGTCTTCCTAGAAGACTGTGATGATTTTACCTTTGCTCTTTTCTACACCCCAGAAGCCTTAAGCCAAGCCTTGGCCTTTTGGGATATCGAAGTAAGATGCGCCTTGCGCTTCTTGCCCTTTTATAAACTTTGACTTTGGCTCCTTGAGCATAGCCATTAACTCTCCAAGAGTTTTCTATTGCAATTAATGCTTCTAAGATCTAAGTATAGACCTATGAAGATCCTTCAATTTCAACATCATGGTTTAAAGATCTAATCCTTAGTTATGATGACGAAATTAAGGAGTCATTATGGCAAGCATAAAGGATTAAGTACTAAAGTTATCATCATATGAATCTTCCAAAGATCATGCTCTACTATTTGCTTAACTCCGGGCTTAGGCTCGAGTTGTCATTTTATCAAATAAAATAACTTCTCGGTTCTCCAGACTATCTTGAGGTATTATTCCCAATTTGAAAATTAAACTATTTAAATACATTTTCATCCAAAATTATGTTTTAAATGCTCAATCTTTCAATTTATCTTGATTCTAATCGTCCAACTATTTAATCAACGATTTCAGGTATTTGTGAATATAATGATTACTATAGTCTAACTATATAATCAACTATACTTTTAATAAGTTAAATTCAATCATATTGATTACTATAATCTAATTATAAAATCAATTATAAATTGAAATAGTTTGAATAGAGTCCAACTGTTTAATTAAAACAACGATTAAATATTAGTCCAACTAATATATTTATTTTGACGAATAATGAAATGAGCGCGTATGGCAAGTATCTAAATGAAATTGCAAATCTAATACATGCCTCCCACTATTTTTCGGCGAGCCTCTAACCCTCTGTCGAGTACTCGGGAAACCTAGTTTCCTAGTGGGCTAGGATCCCATTAAATAACACACAATCTTGACTTTGGCCAACAAATTATATGATACTTAATTAGGTAGATCTCTAAGATCAATTGGATTCCATACAATTCCTAGATCCAGTACGTGGACTTCCAAGTCCGAAACATATATCCTATATATGTCAATATATCCAATATATTCCCTAACATTTTTCCTCTGAATCAATTAAGCCTTGGCTTTGGCACAACAAACTTAATGATCCCAGTTAAGCGAAACCCATTGCCCTTGGAAAGCTTCATAATCGATGTCGATGGATAAGAAATGATCTTGACTTTGGCCAAAAAATCACAACTTGGACAAGACACTGATATAGAACAAAGCTTTCATGATTCAAACACATCCGCGACGGACAAAGGTCTTGACTTTGGCCAACAAACCAGTGCCAATCTTGGATCTTGAGTAAGAATCACTCAATGGAAGGAAAAATGCTTAATATATTTTGAGGGTTTTTAGCGTAAATTGGCAACCAATTTATTATCTTTATTAAGGTCTCATCATCATACACCCTTAAAAATGCATTCTAAAAGCATAATAAGGTGCGTAACTAAATATAATAATGATATACGGATGGATACTTAAAACACATTCTTCCTAGAACAAATCTCTCTATTTCCTCTCTCCCGCTAGCACAAGTAATACTTCTACCCGATTACATAACACTTCTAAAGAAACCTCATTTACATTGAGGGGAATAGGTGAGAAGAGAAATACAATGAGAAATGAGGTAATAGACTGGACACGCAGGTCTAATTTAAATAAATTTTAAATTTATTACAATAATTTCCAAAATTGCCCTCACTCATCTAATATCCATCCGATATACATTATTCATGCATTGCAATCATGTATTCACACAAGCATGTTATCAATCAATCTAATCCAATTAATTAATCCGAATATTAATGACCATCCAATGTTAAAACAACGATTTGATTTTGCGCGAGTCAAACTCGTTTTAAAGAATAAGTACTCAAAGTACGAATACTTGAATTATATTAAACTACAACATTAAATCCAATTTAACTTGTATTTAATACTAATTCATTTATTTAATTCCAAATGTAACTTTACAAGCCCAATTCCTAATTAAGCCCAACATAATTAAATTCCAAAATTCCAATTTCACAAATCTCGAGGATCGATTCAAGCATAAGTGCGAACACAACAAAGAAAGTCGCGGAATACTTACATCGAGCGGTTGTGCAATGCGACGAAGAACAAAAATCTTCAAGCTTCCTCCTAGAGTGCTCGGCAATGGACTGTTTTTGTCTTCAAAATTCGGTCCAAGCTCCAAGCTTTTGGGTGGTATGAATCCATGCTCACGTCTGCGGTTCCCTATCACCTTCGTATGTCTCAAATGGTGTGCTAGTACTTTGGAATTTTTGCCACAAAAACCCTTATTTCTTCTAGGCATTCTCGGCAGGGCAGTGAAGGAAGAAGACAGCCCACTTTGGGCGTGAGAGGGAGAGGAAGAAAGAGAGTGTGTGTTGATATTAATGTGTTGTGTGTTTTGTATATCAAATACCAAAAATAAAAGTCAAATACCATTTAATTAAATAATGGTAGATGTCTTTCAATCACACACTTGAGTGTACTACACTCATCCATCATTTCTTATCAACTTCCATCACTATTCACTCAATCAAATGACAAGTTGTCACATCACATCACTCAAAGTGACATGTGATTTGACGCTTGATGTGACTAGTGATTTGACGCTTGATGTGACTTACGTGTCGCACTCGAATTTGAAATGTGAATTCGCTCGCAAACACTCCCGAGCTCGGGTTCGTTAATTCTGAAATAACGAATTTTTCGTTGCGTCGTAATTAAATCTAATTTAATTAAATAATCATGCCTAGCATAATTACTATTCACATCGCTAACGAATTAATTCTAAATTAATTTGTTTGCCCGAATTAAAATCTAATTTTAATTCCGCGTCGAAATACAATTTCATTTAATATATAGAATATATTAATTTATCGATTAATTCCAAATTAATCGTTCTCTCTCTTTAAATGATATTTTATCCCAGATAAAATATCTCCATAATTAATCCCAGATCAATTTTCTCTCTCATCTAATTAATCCCAGATTAATAAAGTGTGGGTCATACGTCATCGGTGAATCTTCAGGAAGAGACCTATAAGATCCCCGGATATGTTGGCAGTAAATACGGTTATCGGACTATCCGAATACGTACGTACCAAGTACTACGTTTTACCGATTTACAAGACAAGGTTGGCTTCTAGCAAAGCACCATGCCTACCCAATTCTCTAGAAATATGCTTACAAGAATAAGCGATCTCTATCAGGCATAGTCTACGTAGTAATGTGTATGTCGATCCAGTATCGGATGTCACGTACTAGGCCTGGGCTGGAATTGTGTCTGCCCTATATGAAGCACATGTCGGATGTCTGGTAACTAGTCTCTATAATCGAATATACATGACCTAGTCATAATATCCCGATGATTGCAGTACTTAAGAGTACTAGTACCGTATCCTTCGTGACATCATCTCCACTATGACTGGAGTGATACTTCCATCTTATCATCACACCCAATACACTACAATTCTCAATATACCCAGCAGAGGCGTACACAGAACCTGTTAAATCCCTGGATGACCAAAACCAAAGCATATTGATTGTCGCAAGTATTAACGGTGCAAGTCTCATGTTAAGACCAAATACACCTACCCTAATTTCGGACTTCCATAGACACATAGTCATACTACCAATGGAATTCTGAGGGGTCTATCCAGAGTGAAGCTGTTTTCCATACTATCGGTAAAACACTACCTCCTATAACACTTACATGAGTATCCAATACCCAATATATGAGAACTATGCTATTGTGTCCTCACAACGTGCACAAGTGTAATGCTAGTCTTTTACGCATTTATCGATGTCCAATCTCAATAATACTCTGACTAGGGATATTTAATGATTATACCTTCGTGGATTGATACTGACTCATATCATCTTAATCCAGGAACTAATCATAAGGACCTCCTATCATTTATACATCTAGGTGATCTAATCATAAATGATAAGAGAGCAATCTCCTTGTCACATAGTTAATTTGTACAACACACTATGATCTGTACAATAGTGACGCTATGGGTCATAATTTTCAACAATCTCCCACTTGGCCTATAGCCAGTCACTCGAGTGCCTACCACCCGAACTATGTACGGTTCGCTCAAACTGCTGAGGAAAGGCTTTCGTCAACGGATTTGCATGATTATCGTCTGATGCAATTTATACTATCATCACATCGCCACGATGTATGATCCGAACGAATCATATGAATAGTCGAAGTATAAATCTGGATCATTGATGAGACCATTAATTCTTTAGCCTGCGCCGAAGCCTAGCTCAGTTGCTAACAGAACTATATCTAATCTAATTAGATTTGTTGATGGCCTAGACGGCTTCTATTGCTACCTCTACTGCAGTAATAACCTGCATTTGTTATTTTTTTTGGTAATAATATCTTGCATGGCAGATTTCCAGCTCACTGTTTTGTTATTCAAACTGTATAGCACCGTTTAGCGACTTAAAGTCGTTTTATCGGTTAGGAAACTTACAGCAGTGATCCCAGTCACTTCAAGTTCTCCTTCTCCATAGTTTAAGACAACATCTTTAGTTCTCTAAGATACTAAAGCATGTTCTTAACATCAATCCAGTGACTATCACTTGGATTGGCCTGATAGTGACTCCATATGCTCAAAGCATATGAGACACCAGGTCACGTATATTTTTCAATGTACGAGTTCTCGGAGAGTGTCAACAACTTTAAATCTATCCCAGTGGATCTTTATTCCTAGAATCAATGTTGTTTCTCCAAGAATTCTACGGAGAATTTTTCTCGAAAGCCAAGCTTTCACCGATTATTTTATGGGAATATCATTTCCAAGAAGTGGCATATCATCATTATTAGAACATTCACTTTAAGTGCGCTCACTAGCCTCCTAATATACACAAGAATCATTTCGTTTTTAATTAAATCATAAACCATTATGATTACATCAAAACGATAATTCCAAGAACCTAATGCTTGCTTCAATCCAAACATGGATCGAATAACCTGCAAATCTTGTTTGCTAGTTTTGATATGACAAAATCATCAGGATGTTTTAAACATCCTCCAAAAGGTTTCCTTTTCAGGAAAGCGATTTTCCCGTTCAGTTGCTATATTTCATAAATGAAACATGCAGCATCAGCAAGCATTATCCAAATGGATTTAACGTGGCAACAGGTAAAAGATTTCATCGTAATCAACACAATGTTGATAACGATACCTTTCCACTACAAGCCTAGCTTAGTACGTTGGTATGTTGCCATCCATGTATGTCTTCCTTGAAGACTTATATAGTACCAATAGGCACAATGCCTTTCGGTACAACAACTAGTATCCAAACATAGTTGATATACATGGAATCCATTTTGGACATCATGGCACTTTGCCATAATAGGGAGTCGATATCTTGTATCACTTCCTCATACGTAGTCGGTTGGTATTCCCCAAAAGATTGACATCTTTATGAGGTGAGATCAGAAACCCATACCTCCCATGTTGTTTTTTGACTCTCTCCGATCTACGCGGTTCTTGGGTATTCGAAGATTACTGGTATAGTTACATCCTTGATGAACTATTTATGTTCCATTAAGGACTCGGTACCTTTAACAGTATTACTCCGATTTTCATCGAGTTTTACTATCCTCCCACTTACCACTGCATATAGGTGTTCCTCTTAGGAATACCGCATGGAGAGCAACAATTAAATTGTTCTCTTGTGAGATTTATAAGTACTATACTTTGGTTACCCTAGGATAACCTACATTTAGACACTTATCAGATTTGGGTTCTATTTTGGTATCATCCAAATATATGCCAAGCATTCCAAAATCTACAGGCCCAGTTTCTTTCTTTTCATATCTAATATGAATTCTGTCTAACATATTTTCATGGAACCTTATTCAAAATAAGTATTGCACTGTTAATGCTTATCATTTGAAGGAAATGGTAGCTCAGAGTGACTCATGATTAACCTTATCATGTCGAATAAAATTTAGTTTCTCCGTTTGGACATACCGTTAAACTGACGTGTTCCGGGAAGAGTCCACTTTGAAAGAATACTATAATCTTTCAAGTATTTGAGAAACTTATCGCTTAAGTATTTTCATCATGGTTTAACCATGATGGGATTAATACTTTAGCCAATCTGTTTGTCTACTTCGTGTCGAAACTCTAAAAGTTTTCGATTTGTGTTTCAATAAGAAACATATAACCATAACGTGATGTCACATCTGTAAAGGTCACGAAATATTCATTTCCACATTTAGCCTAGCTAGACATGGGTCCACTTACGTCACTATGAATAAGGGCTAACAGATCGATGTCATTTACACTTTTACCAAGTAAAAGGTATTTTAGGTACTTTACCTAATAAACTAGATTCGTAGACATCATTTGAATGGAATCAAATCCGTCCTAGTATCCACTCTTCAGAAAGTGTGAATATACGAGTCTTGTTTAATGTGTCTCAGACAACATTGCCACAAATAAGTCTCATCTGATCAAATCAGTTTGAGCCACTTGTTTGTCATGTTATATGTTTGAGACTATTTATATTCAAAATATAAATACTGTTATTCACATCTAATGTGTTTATCTCAATATCATATTTATAAAATAAAACACTTTAGTGTTCTAGAATATAAAGGTATACTCGTAACGAGCTATACTCGATATAGAGATAATATTTCTAGTCAAACTAGTTACATTATAACAGTTTCCTAATTTAAGTACACACCCGAAGGGTAGTCCCTAAACTTAGGTATCTACGGTTAAAACAGCGACTTTCGTCCCGTTCCCGACTTGTAGAGCGATCTCATTTGAATTCAGTATCCTGCTTATCAGCAGATACTGCAAATCAGTACATATATTTATGTACCACTATTAGTATCTAAAATCCAATTTTAATACTAGTAGTGAACATTTTCATGACAAACATATTTGAAGTTGGAGCCTTGCCCATCTTCAGTTCCTTCATGTCTGCTTTGTCCATACGGTAGTCACGCTTCAGTGACCCCATTTGCCACAGTTTAGGCAGACATCTTGGGATATGTCATTTATCTTCCTAGAAGATTATAATGATTTTGCCTTTGCCCTTTTCTATATCCCAGAATCCTGTGGCCAAGCCTTGGCCTTCTAGAATATCGAATTAAGATGCGCCTTGTGCTTATTGTCTTATTGCAAATTTTGACTTTGGCTCCTTGAGCATAACCATTAACTCTCCAAGAGTTATTATTTGCATATAACACTTCTAAGATCTAAGTATAGATCTTTGAAGATCCTTCAATTTCATTATCATATTTTAAGGATCTAATCTTTAGTTCTGATTAAGAAATTAAGGAGTCTATTTTTTTAGCATAATGGATTAAGCACTAAAGTTATCATCACAAAAATCTTCCAAAGATCATGCTCTACTATTTGTTTAACTCCGGGCTTAGGCCTAAGATGTTATTTTATCAAATAAAGTAACTTCTTAGTTTCCAGGACTATCCTGAAATTTTATTCCCAATTTGAAAATTAAAGTCGCTTAAACACATTATCCCTAGGATTATGTTTTAAACACTAATCTTTCAATTTTTCTTGATTGTAATAGTCCAACTATTTAATCAACGATATTAGGTACTATTAATATAATGATTACTATAGTCCAACTATATAATCAACTATACTTTTAATTTGTTAAATTTAATTATATTGATTACTATAATCCAATTATAAAATCAACTATAAATTGAAATAGTTTGAATACAGTCCAACTGTTTAATTAAAACAACATTAATTATTAGTCCAACTAATACTTTAATTTATTTGACGAATGATATTTGATTGAGCGCGTATAACAAGTAACTAAACGAATATTGCAAATTTAATTCTTGCCTCCCACTATTTTTCGACAAGCCTCTAACCCTCTATCGAGTACTCGGGAAACCGTATTTCCTAGTGGGCTAGGATCTCGTTAAATAATAAACAATATTGTATTTGGCCAACAAATTATATGATACTTAACTAGGTAGATCTCTAAGATCAATTGGATCTCATCCAATTCCTAGATCCAGTAGGTGGACATCCAAGTCCGAAACATATATCTTATATATGTCAATATATCCAATATATTGCCTAACCTTTTTCCTCTGAAGCAATTAAGCCTTGGCTTTGGCACAACAAACTTAATAATCCCAGTTAAACGGAACTCATTGACCATGGAAAGCTTCATAATCAATGTCGATGAACAAAAAGTGATCTTGACTTTGGCCAACAAATCACGACTTGGACAAGACACCAATATGGAACAAAGCTCTCGTGATTCAAAAACATCCTCGACGGACAAAGGTCTTGACTTTGGCCAACAAACCAATGCTAGTCTTGGATCTTGAGTAAGAATCACTCATTAGAAGGAAAACGCTTAATATTTTATGAGGGTTTTTTGCGTGCAAATTGGCAACCAATTTATTATCTTTGTTAAGGTCTCATCTTTATACACCCTTAAACATGCATTCTAAACACATAATAAGGCGCGTAAATAAAATAATAATGATATGCGGATGGATATTTAAACACATTGATCCTAGATCAAATCTCTCCATTTCCTTTCTTCCCGCTAGCACAAGTATTTACTTCTACCCGTTACACTACACTTCTAAAGAAACCTCATTCACATTGAGGGGAATAGGTGAGAAGAGAAATACAATGAGAAATGAGGTAATAGACTGGACACGTAGGTCCAATTTAATGAATTCTAAATTTATTACAACAATTTCTAAAATTGCCCCACCCATCTAATATCCATCTGATATACATTATTCATGCATCGCAACATGTATTCACACAAGCATGCTATCAATCAATCTAATCAATTAATTAATCTGATAATTAATGACCATCCAATGTTCAAACAACGATTTGATTTTGCTCGAGTCAAACTCATTTTGCGAATAAGTACTTAAAGTATAAATTCTTGAATTATATTAAACTACAACATTAAATCCAATTTAAATTGTATTTAATACGAATCCATTCATTTAATTCCAAATTAGATATTACACATTATTAAAAAACTTTACGACTTATATTCCAAATCTAATCGTTACGGGTCTCAAATCCCGATTAACATCCAATGTCATCTAATTAAAGTCTAATGGGCTTTCAATTAATTTCTTAAGGCGTGGGCTTCAGCAACCAAAGCCCAATCAAGGAATTACCCCATAAGCATAGAAATCAATATTGGCCCATTAGGCCCAATTAAACTTTAAAGGCCCAATAGTTGCATTTTGACTTTATGGAAACGGTTTTGGGCCCAATTGGATCCAACCAATTTGCCTAAACCAATCTTGGTACAACCAAGCCCATTAAGCCCAATTTCAACTTTACAAGCCCAAATCCAATTTAAGCCCATTAATTTAATTTCAAAAATTCCAAATTTCTTAATCAATTAATTAAAGTGTATAACATAATTTATTACCCTAATTCAATATTTCAAAAACATCAATTAGCCTAATTAATCATGCTTATCAATATTAAATCATGTCCAACACAATTTATCAAAAATCAAACCCATATTTTGTTATATATGTCTCGGCAATGTAAGGTATTCAAAATCGATTCGGTTTCAATCAAATTAAATCCACAATCAACATTTTCCGAATGATTCTAACTCATCCAATGAATCAAAGATCAAAAATTCCAAGACATTTAGGGCATAGTTCAATTCAGCCAAGCCTAATTATTGGGCAAAAAATTATTCCAAACAATATTTCATGAAATTGATCCAATCAATCTTCAATTAAACTACATTTAAGTATACTCAATCATCCAATTTCATCAAATCATGCCCAAATACATTTTACCCAATTTTAACCCTAAGTTCAGTTTCATGCTTTAACTCGCTCTGATACCATTATTGGAGTTTCTACGGTCCCAATGATCGATTCAAGCATAAAAACTAAGTGCGAATACAACAAAGAAAGTCACGGAATACTTACATCGAGCGGTTGAGCATGCGATGAAGAACAAAAATCTTCAAGCTTCCTCCTAGAATGCTCGGCAGTGGACTTTTTTGTCTTTAAAATTCGGTCCAAGCTCCAAGCTTTTGGGTGGTATGAATCCATGCTCACGTGTGCGGTTCCCTATCACCTTCGTATGTCTCAAATGGTGTGCTAGCACTAAGGATTTTTTACGACAAAACCCTTATTTCTTCTTGCCATTCTCGGTAGTGCAGTGAAGGAAGAAGACAGCCCACTTTGGGCATGAGAGGGAGAGGAATAAAGAGAGTGTGTGTTGATATTAATGTGTTTTGTGTTATCAAATACCAAAAATAAAAATCAAATACCATTTAATTAAATAATGGTATATGTCTTTCAATCACACACTTGAGTGTCCACACTCATCCATCATTTCTTATCAACTTCCATCACTATTCACTCAATCAAATGACAAGTTGTCAAGTTGTCACATCACATCACTCAAAGTGACATGTGATTTGAAGCTTGATGTGACTAGCGTTTGACGCTTGATGTGACTTGCGTGCCGCACTCAAATTCGAAATGCAAATTCGCTCGCAAACACTTCCGGGCTCCGGTTCGTTAATTCCGAATTAACGAATTTTTCGTTGCGTCGTAATTAAATCTAATTTAATTAAATAATCATGCCTAGCATAATTACTATTCACATCGCTAACGAATTAATTCTAAATTAATTCGTTCGCCCGAATTAAAATCTAATTTTAATTCCGCGACGAAATCCAATTTCGTTTAATATATCGAATATATTAATTTATCGATTAATTCCAAATTAATCGTTCTCTCTCTTTAAATGATATTTTATCCCAGATAAAATATCTCCGTAATTAATCCTAGATTAATTTTCTCTCTCATCTAATTAATCCCTTTATTAATAAAGTGCGAGTCATACATCATCAGTGAATCTTCGGGAAGCGACCCATGAGATCCCCGGATATGTTGATAGTAAATACGGTTATCGGACTATCCGAATACGTATGCACCAAGTACTACGTTTTACTGATTTACAAGACAAGGTTAGCTTCTAGCAAAGCGCCATGCCTACCCAATTCTCCAGAAAAATGCTTACAGGAATAAGCGATCTATATCAGGCGTAGTATACGTAGTATTATATATGTCGATCCAGTATTGGATGTCACGTGCTAGACCTGGGGCTGGAATTGTGTCTGCCCCTTACGAAGCACATATCGGATGTCTAGTAACTAGTCTCTATAATCGGATATACATGACCTAGTGATAATATCTCGATGACTGTAGTACTTAAGAGTACTAGTACCGTATCCTTTGTCACATCATCTCCACTATGACTGGAGTGATACTTCCATCTTGAAATCACACCCAATACACTACGATTCTCAATATGCCCAGCAGAGCCGTACACAGAAACTATTAAAGCCCTAGACGACCAAAACCAAAGTATATTGATTGTCGCAAGTATTAGCGGTGCAAGTCTCAGGTTAAAACCAAATACACCTACCCTGATTTCGGACTTCCTTAGACACATAGTCATACTACCAATGGAATTCCGAGGGGTTTATCCAGAGAGAAGCTGTTTTTCGTACTATCGGTAAAACACTACCTCCTATTACACTTGCATGAGTATCCAATACCTAAATATATGAGAACTATGCTATTGTGCCCTCACGATGCGCACAAGTATAATACTAGTCTTTTACGTATTTATCGATGTCTAATCTCGATAATACTCTGACTAGGGACATTTAATGATTATACCTTCGTGGATTGATACTGTCGTATATCATTTCAATCCAGGAACTAATCATAAGGACCTCTTATCAATTATACATCTAGATGATCTAATCACAAAAGATAAGAGAGCAATCTCCTTTGTCACATAGTTAATTTGTACAACAACACCATGATCTATACAAATAATGACGATATGGGTCATAATTGTCCAATATTAATTACTCAAAGTGTAAAGCCATAATTAATTAATCAAATGAACATTTCCAAAATACCAATTTGCTTAATTAATCATGCTTATCATAATCAACATATGTCCAACACATTTGAATCAAAAATCAATCATTTTCCATGCTTCAACACTCATGGCAATTTAGGGTTTTTATGTCCGATTCGGTTTCAATCTAATTAAATCCACAATCAATATTACCCAAGTGATTTCAACTCATCCAATATTCAAAATCAAAAAATTCATCATAACATTAGGGTATGTGGTATTCGGCCAAGCCAACCCAATTGGGGAAAATTGTTCCAAATCAATTTTCAAGAAATTGATCACATACAACTTCAATTAAACATCATTCAAGCATACTCAATCAAACAATTTCATCAAATCGTGCTCAAATCGATTATACCCAATTTTAACCCTAAATCAATTTTCATGCTCAAATCCGCTCTGATACCATTGTTGGGTTTCTACTATAATCTCGGGATCAATTAAGCAATGAAAATCATGTGTGAATACTATAAAAATATGGCGGAAACACACTAACATTGATCGGATTGGATGCATCGAAGAACAAAAAACTTTTCTTCTTTGTTGATGATGCATTCGGCCATGCCCAAAATTTTGCTCCATGATTTTTGGCCATCATCATTTGTTGGTTCTAAGCTCCAAGCTTTGTAAATGGTGATTTCATGTTCACAAGTGAGTTTCCCTATCACCTTGTATAACTCTTTGGTGTGTTCTAACAGCTTGAAGATTTGCCACAAGTCTTCATAATCTTCTTTGTAGTTCTCGGCATTGCCAAGAAAATGGAGAGGAAGATTTTGGCCCTTGGCTGAATAGATGAAGAGAGAAAGAATGCCATATTGGCCGAATAGGAGTGGAAGAATAAGGCCCTTGGCCGAATTCCATTGAGAGAGAGAGATTAGAATTGTTTTTGTTTTTGTATATCTTATACACAAAACCAAAAAATTAAATACCAAAACATAAAAATAATAATATATGTCTTTCAAGCCATCAAAAGCTTTCCAACCACTTACATCAATCATGAATAGTGACATTGTGTCAATCACTCAAAGTGATGTGACTTACATCATAAGAATGACTAATGATTTGATGCTTGATGTGACTTATGGGTCTCACTTGATTCGAAATGAGAGCGGCCCCGCAAATACTCCCGGGCTCGGATTCACTAATTCCGAATTAACAAATTTTCTGTTGCGACGTAATTAAATCAAATTTAATTAAATAATTATGCCTAGTAAAATTACTATTCACATCACTAATGAATTAATTCTAAATTAACTCGTTTGCCCGAATTAAAATCTAATTTTAATTCCGCGTCAAAATCTAATTTCGTTTAATATATCGAATATATTAATTTACCGATTAATTTCAAATTAATCGTTCTCTCTCTTTAAATAGTATTTTATCCTAGATAAAATATCTCTGTAATTAATCCCAGATTAATTTTCTCTCCCATCAAATTAATCTCAGATTAATAAAGAACGAGTCATATGTCATCGGTGAATCTTCGGGAAATGACCCATGAGATCCCCAGATATGTTGGCAATAAATCTGGTTATTGGACTATCCGATCACGTACATATCTAGTACTATATTTTACCGATTTACGAGACAAGGTTGGCTTCTAGCAAAGCGCCATGCCTACCCAATTCTCCAGAAATATTCTTAAAGGAATATACGATCTATATCAGGCGTAGTATACGTAGTATTGTGTATATCGATCCAATATCTGATGTCACGTGGTGGGGCTGGGATTGTGTCTGCCTCATACGAAACACATGTCGGATATCTGGTAACCAGTCTCTATAATCGGATAAAAATGACCTAGTCATAATATCCCGATAGCTGCAGCATAAAAGAGCACCAGTTCTGTATCCTACATGATCATCATCTCCACTATGACTGGAGTGATAATTCCAACTCAACATCTCACCCAATACACTAAGATTCTCAATATATCCAGAAGAGGCGTACACGGAACCGGTTAAAGCCATGGACGACCAAAACCAAAGTATATTGATTGTCGCAAGTATTAGCGGTGCAAGTCTCAGGTTAAGACCAAATACACCTACCCTGAAGTGGATTCCCATAGACATATAGACATATTACTAATGGAATTCCATGGGGTCTATCCAGAGCGAAGCTGTTTTCCGTACCATCGGTAAAACATAACCTCCTATCGCACTTACATAAGTATCAAATACTTAAATATATGATAACTATGCCGTTATGCTCCCACAACGCGCACAAGTGCAATACTAGTCTATTCCGCATTATCGATGTCCAGTCTCGATAATACTACGACTAGGGATGTTTAATGATTAAACCTTTATGGATTGATACTGTCTCATATCATCTCAATCCGGAACTAATCATAAGGACTTCTATCATTTATATATCTTGGTAATCCAATTAAAAATGATAAAAGGGCAATTTCCTTCGTCACATAGTTAATTTGTACAACACACCACCATGATCTGTACAAATAGTGATGTTATGGGTCATGATTGTCCAACACCCACGTGATGTCAGAGATGGGGTAGATGATGATGGTATCCAACCATTTGATAATTTCTTTCTTCACGACCTCTTTTCTGATTGGATTTAGTCTCCATTGATGATCCACTATGGCTTTGTACTCATCGTTCTTCAGAATTTTATGCATGTAAAATGATGGACTAATACCTCGAATATCTGTTATAGTCCAGCCAATGGCTTTCTTGTGTTCTCGTAACACTCTTAGTAACTTATCTTCCTGCTCCAATGTTAGCGATGAAGAAATAATCACAGGTAAATCATAAGAGCTTCTTAAAAATGCATACCTGAGATGGCTCGGAAGTAGCTTTAGTTCCAGTAGTGGTGGTTCTTCAATAGAGGGCTGGATTCGCTCATTTTTCGGTAATTCTAAACTTCCCATCTGTGGTGTCGATTTGAAGCGAAATGGTCTATCAAGATGGTTAATACATTGTAGAATATCATCATGTAGCTTGCTGTCAATCATGTCAATGATGCAAGTTTCAAGTTTATCCTTAGAAAGTTGCATTGCATTAGTATCCTGGATGATACTATCTAAACCATCAATTCTAAAACATTCCTCCTCCTTTTCATCATTCGGGAATTTCATGGCTTTGAAAACATTGAATGTAACTTCTTGGTCCTATACTTTCGTGGTTAGTTCTTCTTTTTGTACATCAATAACCGTTCCCCTATAGCTAAGAATGGTCTCCCAATGATGATAGGTACATCTTTGTCTTCTTCCATGTCAAGGATAATGAAATCTACAGGGAAAATGAATTTATCAACTTTAACCAATACATCTTACACTATACCTCTCAGAAATGTGAGCGATCTGTCAGCAAGCTGCATAGTAACTGAGGTGGGGATTGCTTCTTCGATCTGTAGTTTCCTGTAAATAGACAAAGGCATCAAGTTAATACTGGAACCTAAATCACACAAAGAATTACTTAAGTAATGTTCACCTATGGTGCAAGGGATGGTGAAACTGCCAGGATCTTTCAACTTTGGGGGAAGCTTTTTCTAAATGATGGCACTGCATTCTTCTATCAATGCTACTGTCTCGTAATCTCCCAATCTTCTTTTTCGTGACAGAATGTCTTTCATGAATTTGACATAGCTTGGTATTTGTTCCAAAGCTTCTACAAATGGAATGTTGATATGCATCTTCTATCAATGCTACTGTCTCTTAATCTCCCAATCTCCTTTTCTGGAGACGTTGTGGAAAATATGGAGGTAGAGTGAATTTTTCTTGATCATTTTCTTTTTCTTCTTTTTCCTCCATCTATGGTTCTGCTTCATTACTTTCTTTTGGAACTTCCTCAGTGGATACCTTGACTCCAACATCTTTACCACTTTTGAAATTAATGGCTTGACATTACTCATTCCCTCGGTTCCATGGATTTGGTTATGTGTTGTAAGGAAGGTTACCATACGGTCTGTAACTCTGAGCATTGGCCAGTTGTCCCATTTGATTCTCCAGAGTTTTCAAAGATGCTGCTTGGCTTTGAATTATTGCTGTTTTTTATTGAAACAAAGTATCATATGATGCTGCTTGAGAGTCATATTTTTTTCTTCTAGCTTTTTCAAGTGAGTCAGTACTTCTGTTATTCAAAGTTCTTTTTCACACTCTTGGTCTTTGTTTTGTTGTTGGAATCCGAGTGGTGGATTATTCCTTTGTCCTGAATTGTTTCTCCATGAGAAATTTGGATGGTTCCTCCACCCTGGGTTGTAGGTGTTGGAATATGGATTTTTCCCCTGTCTATTGAAATTGTTGACATAATTCACCGTCTCATCATGTTGGTTTATCTCTGGTGATCCTCCATGTGGTGAATTTATGGATCCAGCATTACCCTGCATGCTAAGAGTTTCCATGAATTTGCATATCTGATCCAGCTTGGCATTCATTGCTGTGTTGGCTCAAACTTCATAAATTCCTGTGATTCGTTGGATCATGCTCCTTTCTGTTGGCCGTAAAGAATTATTGTTGGTTATTTCTTCGATTAGGTCTCAGGTCTGATCCTCTCCTTTTGCCATTAAAACTCCTCCAGCAGCAACATCACTTGTGGTTCTCATCAGTCCAGAAAGTCCGTTGTAGAAGGTTTGGACTTGTAGCCACTTTGCAATCTCATGGTGAGGACATTTCCGGAGTGATTTCTTATATCTTTCCCAAGCTTCGTAGAGGGATTCTGAGTCATGTTACGCAAAGGATGTGATGTCATTCCTCAGCTTTGCAGCTTTGGCTGGTGGAAAGTACTTTGCAAGGAATTTAGTGGCTAGAGTGTTCCAAGTTGTGATGGAACCTGCTGGTAGTGAATATAGCCAAGCCTTAGATCTATCTTTTAAGGAATCTGGAAAAATATATAGTCTCATTTCTTTTTTAGCCGCTCGGTTGTAATTGAAAGTGCCACAAACTTCCAGGAAGTTACTGATGTGGGCATTAGGATCTTCAGTTGCATTCCTCCCACACTAAACTGATTGTTGTTTCATCTGGATGCATGTTTTGATGTCACACTCATTTACTGGTATGGGAGGAAGTACAATATATGAAATGAAGCCGTCAACCACTGGAATAGTTTCGACTCGAATGGGAATTGGTGGTATAACATCCAAAGATTCAAGTTCCATGTTGATCAGTGCTTCTTAGCCTTCTCGTCTTTCCATTCTAAATTTTCTGATTGTTCTTTCAATTTTAGGGTCAAGCAGACAGATTTCAAAGCTTCTAGTTCTTCTCATGTAGTGTCTGAGAACCTAAAACACAAGAAAATAAAAATTATAAGTAAAATTAAATTAGACACAAGTAAAGGTATCAAACCCCAAAATTAATAGAAAAAGATAAATAAGTCTTCGGTAACGGCACTAAAAACTTGATCGGTGAAATCAATCTGGATACGCAAGTTAACGTATCACTCAAGTAGTATAAAATGTATCGATCCCATGAGGACTTAATATCTAGGCTATTAATTTATGACGTTGAATGTTTACGAGTATTAATAGATTTTATTTTTGATTGGACGGTGATTTTAAACTAAAGACAATTAAATAAAATAGTGCAAATGTGAATTAAAGGTAAAATCAATATTATAAAATTATCTAGGGTTGTGAATTCTTCCAATATCTTTTTAAAGATGAAGTGGTTATCTCATATTTGCGCAATATATCGGTTTATTAACTTGGAACACGAAATTATGCAAAAACCTCTATCGATGGTTAGGTGCAAATTCCCAAACAACCAAATTAATCACATGTCTACGTCAACCAAGTAACCCGAAATCATTAAGATTAAATTCCAATTGTGGCTACCCCCGCCCGACAGGTATATGTCTATCCTGAAAGGAAATCTATTAAGGGGTATCTAATTCTTAAGGGAGATCGTGGGCTATTAAGTCTAAGGCTGAAACCTAAAATTCCTTCTTTAAGTTTACTTTAAGTTTACTAGATCAATCTTATTAATGGCCAGTTAACAAGTAGTATTAAGCTTAAGACTTAATAAATAACTATTTATATTACCCAAGACACAAAATAACCCCTTATAAACTAGTGATATTGGAATTATCATAGCCCCAAATTATGTATTTAATTACAACATATACCTAGGATAACTAAAAACTTAATTAAACAAAACATCATAAAAAATAACTTAAAAATAAATAAAAGTAAAATTACAATATGAAAGAAAATATTGGATTAAATGATCCACTTTTAATATTTCAAAATTAGAAATCTCCCTTATCTTCAATGTTTACTGATTAATTAATTATATTTAACTAGACCATAAAAGCAGAAATTCCATTTGTCTCAATTAAGTCCAATCGACCATAAAGGCCAACAAGGTTATTACCTAAACTGATCATATAGGCAGAAACTACGTCTAGAATGTGAAACCAACTATATAGGCAGTAAATAAGATTGTCACCTAAACCGACCAAATAGGCGTTAACTAATTAATCCAAATTTTAATTAAAATTAGGGAGATTAATCTAATTTATTATATTAAAAGTATTACATTGTCACCCCGGCAGAATGAGATTACCTGCTCATGTTGTAAAAGAAAACACACAAAATTTTATTAATTAAATAAAAAAAAATACAAGAAAACTTAAATAAATATACAAGACGCTTTCCTTTAAGTTTTCATAGAGAAATTCCTCCAAAGAAAGTATGAAAAATTTACAAAGTTTAGCTTGGTATTTATAGGCAAATTTAAAGGCTTCCATCAATTTCTCCACCAATTGCTCCACCAAACATGGCACCAAATCCTCCACCAAACATAGAAGCATGTTTGGTGGAAGATTGACAATTTTCATTTTTTATTTTATTATTAATATTTTTTTTTGAAAATGAGTTTAATAATTACACATAACATACTTCCAGATTTTTTTATCAATTTCGGTCATTGAAACTTCAGAATTTGAAATTATTATGAACTTTGAAGTTATAGATCTTTGAGTCTTCTTTAATCTATAACTTGAATCACCTCAATCTGATATCAGATTAAAACGTTATGACCAAATTACTACAATTACACAAAGTTGGAATTTCTGAAATTGTACTTCGTTATAACGCCATTTCAAGTTTCCAATCTCCAAAATCAAAATGTCAAGTCCAATTTTTATCCTTATTTGTTCCATATTTTATCCTTATTGATTCCATTATGTCCTGATTTTATTTTATCTGCAAAATAAACTAAAACACATCAAAACTTTCATAAAACTCGAGAAACTATACAAAATATTAAGTAAAATGGGCTGTAAATATTGATTTAATTTCCGCTCATCAGGCTACCGCCACCCGATAGGTATATTCCTATCCTATAAGGAAATCTACCTAAGTGTCTCTTACCCAAAGGTGAAATCGTGAACTATTGAGTCTATGGCTAAACCTAAAATCTCTTTTCCAAGTTCATTTTAAGTTTACCAAATCAATATTATTAATAGCCAATTAACAATGAGCATTAAGACTAATATTAAGACTAAGGCTCAATAAATAAACCTTTATATTACCCAAGACACTAATTAACAATTTATAAAATAGTGATATTGGAATTCATCACAATCCTAGATACGGGGTTTAGTTACCATACATAGTTAGGACTATTAAAGACATAAATAAAATAAATGGAATAAAATAAAGCTTGGAAATTAAAAGATAAATTAAAAATAAAGAAAATATTGAGCTTAGAGGATCCATTTTTATTACTTCTAATTTAGATATCTCCCTTATTATAATATATAAATTTACATGACATTACTAACCTGCCATATAGGCAGTATCCTGATTAAGTCAGATTTTAGATTAATTCCAACTTACCATAAAGTCGTTATCCAATTTAGTTAGGTTAAAATCAATTTAATTAAGTCCAACCAACTATAAAGGCGGTATCCTATTAAGTCTGGTTTTAAAATAGTTTATTTATTATAATTAAGGGAGATTAATCTAAATATTAGTAATAAAAGCTTTACCTTTCACCCTAGCAGAGGGAAGTTACCTCATCATACTGAAAAGTAAAATAAAGAAAGATTTATTGCATAAATTAAAAATTAAATACAAGAAAGCTGTATATAAACAACAAGATACAATCTTCTTAGTATTCTTAAGGAAATCCCCAGAAGAATGTATGAATTTTCCTTCTGATTTTGACCTTAATTTGTAGGCAAAACTTGGTCCTACACGTCGCGACGCGCCGTAGATCTTCGACACGTGTATGCGGCTTTCACGAGATGATGACACGAGGCTGTTGGTAGAATTATTAGCTCGGCATCATGACCCATGAAGTTATGCACGTCGTAACGCTGACATCATTCTAATGTATGTAATGACGCGTGGTGTCAGCAGGATGAATTATTATGCTGACATCATGATGACAAGTGTCGGTAAAAATATTGACTGTAGCGCGTCACGACACGTGAAATGAAAATTTTACCCTTTTGCTCGTTTTTCGCTATTTTGGCCCTGATTTGATTCCAATGTGTCTTGAAACCTCATTTATCTAAAAAATACACAAAAGACATCAAAATATTCAAAAAAATTAAGAAAATATATAAAATATTTAGTAAAAGGGGCGGTAAATATTGATATAGTTTATGTTTATCAGACAATAAGTCCAAACCTTCTACAATGGACTTTTTGGACTAATGAGAACCACAATAAATGCTGCTGCTGAAGGAGAAGATTGGGCCTCTGATTTAATTTGAGAAATGGCTAACAACAATTCCTTGTGGCCAATAGAAATGAGCATGATTCAATGATAGCATGAATCCACGAAGAATGAGCCAACAGAGCAAAGAATGCCAAGCTAGATCAGATATGCAAATATCTGGAAACTATTAGCATGCAGGGTAATGCTGGATCCACAAGTTCACCATATGGAGGAGCACTAGAGGGAGAATCTTACAACCAATATGCTGAAACTGAAAATTATGTCAACAATTTCAACAAACAGAGAAACAATCCATATTCCAATACCTACAACCCAGGTTGGAAGAATCATCCTAATATCACTTGGAACAACAATTCAGAGCAATCGAACAATCCAGCACCTAGATTTCAACTATAGAACAAAGGCTAGAAGTATGAAAAAGAACCAGGAATAGTAGAAGTGCTAGTCTAGTTGAAAAAGTAAGAAGAAAAATACGACGCTTTAGCAGCTGTGGTTCAAAATCAAGCAGGATCATATGATGCAATGCTTTAAAGCCAATCAGCTTCGATAAAGACACTGGAAAATCAATTGGGACAACTGGCCAATTCTCATGGTTATAGACCACAAGATACCCTTCCCAGCAACACAAAGCAAGATCCAAGGAACATAGGGAAGAAGCAATGTCAAGCCATCACTTGAAAAGCGGCATTGAAATCAACAAAGATATTGGAATCAAGGAATCTACTGAGGAATTTCCAAAAGAAATCAATGAACCATATAATAGCTGGAGGAAAAAAAGGCAAAAGAAAATGATCGAGAAAGATTTACTCCACCTCCACCTTTTCCACAGCGTCTCCAGAAACATAAACTGGACAAGCAGTTTCCTAGATTCCTAGAGATCTTCAAAAAGTTGCATATCAACATTCCATTTGTAGAAGTGTTGGAGCAAATGCCCATTTATGTCAAATTCATGAAAGATATTCTATCACGAAAGATAATATTGGGAGATTACGAGACTGTAGCATTGACAGAAGAATGCAGGCACTATCATTCAGAGGAAGTTTCCCCTAAAGTTGAAAGATCCTGCCAGTTTCACCATCCCTTATACCATAGGAGAACATTACTTCAGTAAGGCTTTGTGTGGTGCTAGTATTAACATGATGCCTTTGTCTATTTGCAGGAAACTATAGATTGGAGAAGCAAAGCCTACCTCATTTACTCTGCAACTTGCTGATAGATCACTCACATTTCCGAGAGGTGTAGTGGAAGATATATTGGTCAAAGTTGACAAATTCATTTTCCCAGCAGATTTTATTGTCTTTAATATGGAGGAAGACAAAGACGTACCCATCATTCTCGAGAGACCATTCTTAACTACAAGTCAAACCATTATTGATGTACAAAAAGGTGAACTAACCATGAGAGTACAGGACCAAGAAGTAGCATTCAATGTTTTCAAAGCCATGAAATTCTTGAACGAGGAAAATGAGGAGGAATGTTTCAGACTTGATGTAATAGATAGTATCATCCAGAACATTGATGCAATGCAACTTTCCACCGACAAACTTGAATCATGCATCACCAACATGATTGACAAAGAACTAGATGATGAGATTCTGGAATGTATCAACTATATTGATGGAGCATGTCGCTTAAGATCAACACCATAGGTAGAAATTTTGGAATTACCAAAAAAGAAGCGAATCAAGCTCTTAATTGAAGAACCACCGCAGCTGGAACTAAAGCTGCTTCCAAAACATCTCAAGCATGCATACTTGGAAAACTCTTATAATTTACTTGTGATTATCTATTCTTCGCTAACATTGGAACATGAAGATAAGTTGTCGAGAGTGTTATGCAAGCATAAGAAAGCTATAGGCTGGACTATAGTAGACATTCGAGGCATTAGTCCATCATTTTGCATGCATAAAATCCTGATGAACGATAAGTAAAAAGCCACTGTGGAGCATCTACGGAGACTAAATCCAATCATGAAAGAAGTCGTAAAGAAATAAATTATCAAATGGTTGGACGCAGACATCATTTATCCCATTTCTGACAGCACTTGGGTGAGTCCAATGCAATATGTACCAAGAAATGAGGAATGATTGTAGTCAACAATGAAAAGAACGAGCTGATTCCAACAAGGACAATGACTGTATGAAGAGTATGCATGAACTATAGGAAGATGAACAAAGCAACACTGAAGGATCATTTTCCACTATCATTCATTGACCAGATGCTAGACAGATTGGCAGGGCATGAATTCTACTATTTTCTGAATGGATATTTGGGGTACAATCAAATTTCCATCACCCCAGAAGATCAGGAGAAAACCATTTTTACATACTCGTATGGTACTTTTGCTTTCCGAAGGATTCTATTTGGACTCTGTAATGCTCATGCCACATTTCAACATTGTATGATGGCCATTTTTTCAGACATGATAGAACAAATCATGAAAGTCTTCATGGATGACTTCTCAGTATTTGGAGACTAGTTCGACCACTGCTTGCAAAATCTGGAAAAAGTGCTTTAAAGATATGAAGATACCAACCTGGTACTTAATTTGGAGAAATGCCACTTCATGGTACAAGAAGGTGTTGGTTTCTAATTAGGTCCCAAGATCAATATAAGCATGAAAAACATATGTGAATACATCAATGGAGGTAGCAGAATACTCACATCGATCGGTTGAGACGATACGACAATAAATAAAATTTATTTTTGGCCTCCAAAATGGCGCCCAAGCAGTGCAGTCCACTGTCCAGAATTTTCAGTTTTGAGTGATGATTTTGATCTCCAAGCTTGAATCAAATGTTTCCCGGCTCGTGCGTGGGTTTCCCTATCACCTTCGTGTACCTCTTGGGAGTGTACTAGCACTTGGATTTTGCCACAAAATCACAAAAATGGTTTACCATTCTAGAAAACCAGAGGCAGTTCACTGCCCATTGGGCGTGAACTTTGGGAGAGAAAAAGAAGAAAATGAGAGAGATGGTTAGGTTAGTTATGGTGTAAAACATTTCCTTATATATTTTCCAAAAATATATAAATGTTTTACCATTTATTTAATCTTTCAAAAAGTCAAATAAATCAAGTTTAACCACCTTGAGTGTTCCACACTCCAACATCAATGTCCATCAAGTCATATCAAGTCAATCAAGTTGTCAAGTCACATCACTCAAAGTGACAAGTGATTTGACGCTTGAAGTGACTAGCGATATGACGCTTGATGCGACCAATGATTTGACGCTTGATTTGACTTACTTGCCGCACTCGAATTCGAAATGCGAATGCGCTCGCAAATAATCTCGGACTCGGTTCGATAATTCCAAATTAACGATTTTTCCGTTGCGTCATAATTAAATCTAATTTAATTAAATAATCATGCCTAGCATAATTACTATTCACGTCGCTAACGAATTAATTCTAAATTAATGCGTTCGCCCGAATTAAAATCTAATTTTAATTCAGCGTCGAAATCCAATTTCATTTAATAGATCAAATATATTAATTTACCGATTAATTCCAAATTAATCGTTATCTCTCTATATTGATATTTTATCCTAGATAAAATATCTCCGAAATTAATCCCAAATTAACTTTCTCTCTCTTCTAATTAATCCCAGATTAATTAAAGTGCGAGTCATACGTCATCGGTGAATCTTTGGGAAGCGACCCATGAGATCCCCATATTGGCAGTAAATTCGGTCATCGGACTATCCGAACACGTAAGTACATCGTACTACGTTTTACTGATTTACAAGACAAGGTTAGCCTCTAGCAACGCGCCATGCCCACCCAATTCTCCAGAAATATCCTTACAGGAATAAATGATCTGTATCAGGCGTAGTATACGTAGTATTGTGTATTTCTGTCCAGTATCGATGATCACTTGCTAGGCCTCGGGCTGGAATTGTGTCTGCCCCGTACGAAGCACATGTCTGATGTCTGGTAACTAGTCTCTATAATCAGATAAACCTACGATAACTGCAGCATTTAAGAGTAGTAATACCGTATCCTACGTGACCATCATCTCCACTAAGACTGTAGTGATACTTCCGTCTTGACATCACACCCAACACACTACGATACTCAATATACCCAGTATTGGCGTACACAGAACCGGTTAAAGCCCTGGACTACCGCAACCAAAGTATATTGATTGTCGCAAGTATTAGCGGTACAAGTCTCAGGTTAAGACTAAATACACCTACCCTGATTTCTGACTTCCAAGGACACATAGTCATACTACCAATGGAATTCCGAGGGGGTCTATCCAGAGCGAAGCTGTTTCCCGTACCATCGGTGAAACACAACCTCCTACTACACTTGTATGAGTATCCAATACCCAAATATATAAGAACTATGCTGTTGTGCCCTCACAACGCGCACAAGTGCAATACTAGTCTTTTACGTATTTATCGATGTCCAATCTCGATAATAATCTGACTAGGGATATTTAATGATTTATCCTTCGTGGACTGATATTGTCTCATATCATTCTCTGTCCAGGAACAAATCATAAGGACCTCTCATCATTTATACATCTAAGTGATCTAATCACAAATGATAAGAGCACAATCTCCTTTGTCACATAGTTAATTTGTACAACAACACCATGATCTGTACAAATAGTGACGCTATGGGTCATAATTGTCTAACAATCTCCCACTTGGCCTATAGCCAATCACTCGAGTGCTTGACACTCGAACTATGTACGGTTGGCTCAAATTACTGAGAAAAGCTTTCGTCAGAGGATTTGTATGATTATCGTCTGATGTGATTTATACGATCATCACATCGCCACGATGTATGATCCGAACGAATTAGTTGAATATTGAAGTATATATATCTGGATCGTTGATGAGACCATTAATTCTTTAGCCTGTGCTGACGCCTAGCTCAGCTGCTAACAGAACTATATCTAATCTAATTAGATTTGTTATTGACCCAGATGGCTTCTATTGCTGCCTCAGCTGCAACAATTACCCGCATTTGTTGTTTATTCGGTAACAGTATCTTGCTTGGAAGATTTCCAGCTCACTGTACCGTTATTCAAATTGTATAGTACCGTTTGCGACTTTAGTCATTTTATCGGTTTAGGAAACTTGCAGTAGTTATTCCAGTCATTTCAAGTTCTCATTCTCCACAGATTAAGACAGCATCCTTAGATCTCTAAGATACTAAGTATGTTCTTAACTTCAATCCAGTGACTATCTTTGGATTGGCCTGTTTGTGAATCCATATGCTCAATACGTATGAGACACCAGGTCGCGTACATTTTTCAATGTACCATTTTCTCGGAGAGTTTTCTCGAAAGCCAAGCTTTCACCGATTTTTTATGGAATATCATTTCCAAGAAATGACATATATTATCATTATTTATTGGACAGCCACTGTCAGTGCGCTCCCACTAACCTCCTTATATACACAAGAATCATATTCGTTTTGAATCAATCATACACCATTATGATTACATCAAAACGGTAATTCCAAGAATTCAATGCTTGCTTCAATCCAAACATGGATCGAACAACCTGCAAACCTTGTTTGCTAGTTTTAGTACGACAAAACCGTCAGGATGTTATAAACATCCTCCTAAGGTTTCCTTTTCAGGAAAGCGATTTTCCCGTTCTTCTGTCATATTTCATAAATGAAACATGCAGCTTTAGCAAGCATCATCCAAATGGATCTACCATGGCAATAGTTAAAAGGTTGAATCGTAATCAACACAATGTTGATAACGATACCTTTCCATTAAAGCCTAGCTTTATACGTTGGTATGTTGCCTTCCATGTATGTCTTCCTTGAAGACTTATATAGTACCAGTAGGCACAGTGCCTTGCGGTACAATAACTAGTATTCTAAACACAGTTGATATACATGGAATCCATTTCGGATTATATGGCATTTTGCCATAATAGGGAGTCGATACCTTGTATCGCTACCTTATACGTTGTCAGTTGGTATTCCTCAATAAGATTGACATCTTATTAGGTGATATCAGAAACCCATACCCCAGGTTTTTTTTCTGACTCTCTCCGACCTACGCAGTTCTTGTGTATTCGAAGATTACTGGTAATAGTTTCATCATTGATGAACTATTTATGTTCTATTAAGATTCGGTGCCTTGGACAGTATTACTCCGATTTTCATCGGTTTTACTATCCTCGCCCACTATACTCTACTGCATATCGGTATTCCTCTTAGGAAAACTGCATGGTGAGCAACAATCTAATTGTTCTCAGGTGAGATGTATAAGTACAATACTTATGGTATCCCTAGGATATCCTACAATTGACACTTATCCAATTTGGGTTCTTGTTTGGTATCATCCAAACGTATGCCTAGCATACCCAAATATACATAAATGTGAAACCCAGTTTCTTTCCTGTTTATATCTAATATGAAATATGTCAACAACAATTTAATGGAACCTTATTCTAAATAAGTTCTGCACTGTCAATTCTTATCCGTTGAAAGAAAAGATAGCTCAGAGCGACTCATGATTAACTTATCATGTCTAACAAAATCGGTTACTCAGTTCGGACACACAGTCAAATTGACGTGTTCCGGAGGAGTCCTCATTTGAAAGAATACTATACTCTTTCAAGTATATTAGAAACTTATTGCTTAAGTATTTTCCATTACGGTCTCACCGTGATGATTTAATACTTTAGCCAATCTGTTTGTCTATTTCGTGTCGAAAACTGTAAAAGTTTCTGATTTGTGTTCTTCAAAAGAAACACATAACCATAACGCGATGCCACATCTGTATTGGTCACGAAATATTCATCTCCACATCTAGCCTAGCTAGATATGGGCCCACTTGCTTCACTATAAACTAGGGCTAACAGATCTGTGGCATTTACACTTTTACCAAGTAAATAGTGTTTTATGCACTTTGCCCAATAAACTAGATTCATAGACTTTATTTGAATAGAATCAAATCAGTTAGAGTACCCACTCTTCAAAAGTGTGGATATACGATTCTTGTTTTATTGTGTCCCAGATAACAATGCCACTATTAGTTTCTTCTGATCAAATCAGTTTGAGCTATTTGATTGTCATTTTATACGTTTGAGATATTATTTATATTCAAAATACAAATACTGCCATTCACATCTAATGTGTTTATCTCAATATCATCTTTATATAATAAAACACTTTAGTGTTCTAGAATATAAAGGTTCACCCGCAACGGGTTAAACCTGATATAGAGGTAATGTTTCTAGTCAAACTAGTTACATTATAACAGTTTCCAAATTTAAGTACATACCCGAGGGTAGTTCCTAAAATTAGGTATCTACGGTTAAAACAACGACTTTCGTCCCGTTTTTTAATTCGCATTTAAATCTCACTAAAGTCAGTATCCTGCTCACAGCAGATTCTGCACATCAGTACATAATTTTATGTACCACACTAAGTATTAAAATCTAATTTCAATACTAGTAGTGAACACAATTTTGACAAACATATTTGAAGTCAGAGCCTTGCTCGTCTTCGATTCCTTCATGTCTGCTTTTGTCCAAACGGCAGTCCCGTTTCCGCGATCCCGTTTGCCACATTTAAGTAGACATTTTAGGATATGTCCTTTATCTTCCCAGAAGATTATAATGATCTTTGCCTTTGCCCTTTTTCAATATTTTAGAAGCTTTAGGCCAAGCCTTGGCCATGTAGAATATCGAAGTAAGGTGCGCCTTGCACAACTTGCCTAATTGCAAACTTTGACTTTGTCTCCTTGAGAATAGTCATTAACTCTCCAAGAGTTTTTATTGCAATTTAGTACTTCTAAAATCTAAACATGGATTTATGAAGATCCTTCAATTTCATTATCATACTTTAAGGATCTAATCCTTAGTTCTGATTCAGAAATTAAGGAGTCTACTGTGACAAGCTTAATGGATTAAGCACTAAAGTTATCATTGCATGATCTTCCAAAGATTATGCTCGACTATTTGCTTAACTTCGGGCTTAGGCTTAATATATTATTTTATCAAATAAAATAACTTATTATTTTTCCAGGACCTTCCTGAAATTTATTCCCAATTTGAAAATTAAACCATTTAAATATATTTTCTTTAGGATTATGTATTAAACGTCAATCTTTCAATTTCATCTTGATTTTAATAGTTCAACTATTTAATCAACGATTTAGGTACTATTTATTATAATGATTACAATAGTCCAACTATTTAATCAATTATAATTTAATAGATTAATTTCAATTATATTGATTACTATAATCCAATTATAAAATCAACTATAAATGAATAGTTTGAATATAGTCCAACTATTTATTTAAAACAACAATTTAAATATTAGTCCAACTAACATTTAATTAAAACGACGAATGATATTTGTTTGAGCGCGTATGGCAAGTAATTAAAAGAATATTGCAAATTCAATTCTTGCCTCCCACTATTTTTCGGCGAGCCTCTAACCCTCTGTCGAGTACTCGGGAAACTGTGTTTCCTAGTGGGCTAGGATCCCGTTAAATATCACACAATCTTGACTTTGGCCAACAAATTGTATGATAATTAACTAGGTAGATCTCTAAGATCAATTGGATCCAATCCAATTCCTAGATCCGGTAGGAGGACATCCAAGTCCGAAACATATATCTTATATATGCTAATACATCCAATGTATTACCTAACCTTTTTCCTCTAAATCAACTAAGCCTTGGCTTAGGCACAACAAGCTTAATGATCCCAGTTAAGCGGAACTCATTGACCATGGAAAGCTTCGTAATCAATGTCGGTGGGCAAGAAGTGGTCTTGACTTTGGCCAACAAACCACAACTTGGACAAAACACTGATATGGAACAAAGCCTTCGTGATTCAAACACATCTTCGACAGACAAAGGCCTTGACTTTGGCCAACAAACCAATGCCGTATTAGATCTTGAGTAAGAATCACTCAATGGAAGGAATGACGCTTAATATATTGCGAGGGTTTTTTCGCGGGCAAATTGGCAACCAATTTATTATCTTTGTTAAGGTCTCATCATCATATACACCTGTAAACATGCATTCTAAAACATAATAAAGCGCATATGAAAAAATAATAATGATATGCGGATGGATACTTTACACATTGATCCTAGATCAAATCACTCCATTCTCTCTCAAGCTAGCACTTGTATTTCTACCCATTACACTACACTTCTAAAGAAACCTCATTTACATTGAGAGGAATAGGTGAGAAGAGAATACAAAGAATTTGGAGGTGATAAGGCTGGACACGAAGGTCCAATTTAATAAATCAAATTTATTACAACAATTTCTAAAATTGCCCCCACCCGACTAATATCCATCTGATATACATTATTCATTCATCACAACCATGTATTCACACAAGCATGTTATCAATCAATCTAATCAAATTAATTAATCTGATAATTAGTGATCATCCAATGTTCAAACAACAATTTGATTTTGCTCGAGTCAAACTCGTTTTGCGAATAAGTACTCAAAGTACGAATTCTTGAATTAAATTAAACTACATAATTAAATCCAATTCAATATGCATTTAATTCTAATTCGACTATTTAATTCCAAATTAAACATTACACTTTAATAATAAACCTTTTACGACTTAAATTCCAAATTTAATCGTAACGCGTCTCAAAGACCGATTAACGTCCAACGTAAATTCAATTAAAGTCCAATGGGCTTTTAATTGATTTCTTAAGGCGTGGACTTTTGGTCAACTCGGGTCAAACCGAATAACCAAAATCCAATCCGGGATTTACCCTATAAGCCAATAAATCAATCTTGGCCCATTAACCCAATTAAACTTTGAAGTTCATTAAGTCGCATTTGCGCTTAACGGAAGTGGTTTTTTGGCCCAATTGGATCCAATCCAATTTCCCTTAACCCAACTTTGTACAACAAAGCCCAATAAGCCCAATTACAACATAATAAGCCCAAATCCAATTTAAAGGCCCGAATAATTAAATTACATAAATCCAATTTCGCAATTTAATTACATAAAGTGCATTACATGTTTAATCACCCAAATCAATATTTCTAAAACACTAATTTGTCCAATTAATCATGCTCAACTTCAATAAAATATGTCCAACACATTTCATGAAAAATCAAACCCATATACATGCTTCAAAGTCTCAGCCAAAGAGGGGATTTTTATCCGATTCGAATTCAATCCAATTAATTACATAATCGATATCAAATCCACATCCCGAATGATTTCCAACACATCCAATATTCAAAAACCAAAAAAATCCAAGACTATAGGGCTCCTTTACATTCGGCCACACCAAAGTATTTGGGGAAAAATGTTCCAAACATTATTTCTTTAAATTGATCCAATCATCTTAAATTAAAACACATTTAAGCATATTCATTCATCATCCATTTTCACAAAATCATGCTCAAAATGATTTTAACCCAAATTTTAAGCCCTAACTTTTCATGCTCAAACCTAGGCGCTGATACCATTGTTGGTTTCTAATTAGGTCCCAAGATCAATATAAGCATGAAAAACATATGTGAATACATCAACGGAGGTAGCGGAATACTCACATCACATCGATCGGTTGAGACGATACGATAACAAATAAAATTTTATTTTTGGCCTCCAAAGTGGAACCCAAGCAGTGCAGTCCACTGTCCAGAATTTTCAGTTTTGAGTGATGTTTTTTAGCTCCAAGCTTGAATCAAATGGTTCCCGGCTCGTGGGTGGGTTTCCCTATCACCTTCGTGTACCTCTCGGGAGTGTGCTAGCACTTGGATTTTGCCACAAAATCAGAAAAATGGCTTCCCATTCTCGGTAAACCAAGAGGCAGTTCACTGCCCCTTGGGCGTGAACTTTGGGAGAGAAAAAAAAAATGAGAGAGATGTGTTAGGTTAGTTAATGGTGGAAGCATTTCCTTTATATATTTTCCAAAAATATATAAATGTTTTACCATTTATTTAATCTTTCAAAAAGTCAAATAAATCAAGTTTAACAACCTTGAGTGTTCCACACTCCAACGTCAATGTCCATCAAGTCATATCAAGTCAATCAAGTTGTCAAGTCACATCACTCAAAGTGACAAGTGATTTGATGCTTGAAGTGACTAGCGATATGACGTTTGATGTGACCAATAATTTGACGCTTGATTTGACTTACGTGCCGAAATCGAATTCGAAATGCGAATGCACTCGCAAATAACTCGGGCTCGGGTTCGATAATTCCAAATTAATGATTTTTCCGTTGCGCCATAATTAAATCTAATTTAATTAAATAATCATGCCTAGCAATAATTACTATTCACGTCGCTAACAATTAATTCTAAATTAATTTGTTCGCCCGAATTAAAATCTAATTTAATTCCGCGTCGAAATCTAATTTCGTTTAATATATCAAATATATTAATTTAACCGATTAATTCCAAATTAATCGTTATCTCTCTATAATGATATTTTATCCTAGATAAAATATCTCCAATTAATCCCAGATTACTTTTCTCTCTCTTCTAATTAATCCCAGATTAATTAAAGTGCGAGTCATACATCATCGAGGAATCTTTGGGAAGCGACCCATGAGATCTCTGGATATGTTGGCAGTAAATTCGGTCGTCGGACTATCCGAACACGTAAGTACCTTGTACTACATTTTACCAATTTACAAGACAATGTTGGCCTCTAGCAAAGCTCCATGCCTACCCATTTCTCCGGAAATATCCTACAGGAATAAATGATCTGTATCAGGCGTAGTATACGTAGTATTGTGTATTTTGTCCAATATCGGATTCACGAGCTAGGCCTGGGGCTGTGGCTGGAATTGTGTCTGCCTCGTACGAAGCACATGCCGGATGTCCGGTAACTAGTCTCTATAATCGGATAAACCTGACCTAGTCATTTTATCCCGATAGTTGCAGTATTTAAGAGTACTAAAAACCGTATTTTACGTGACCATCATCTCCACTAAGACTGGAGTGATACTTCCGTCTTGACATCACACCCAACACACTACGATTCTCATTACCCAGTATTGGCGTACAAGAACCGGTTAAAGCCCTGGACGACCGCAACCAAAGTATATTGATTGTCGGCAAGTATTAGCGTGTAAGTCTCAGGTTAAGACTAAAACACCTACCCTGATTTCGGACTTCCATAGACACATGGTCATACTACCAATGGAATTCCGAGGGGGTCTATCCAGAGCGAAGCTGCTTCCTATACCATCGGTGAAACACAACCTCCTACTACACTTGTATGAGTATCCAATACCCAATATATGAGAACTATGCCGTTGTGCCCTCAACGCGCACAAGTGCAATACTAGTATTTTACGTATTTATCGAGTCCATCTCGCGATAATACTCTGACTAGGGATATTTATGTTGAGTTTTCTAAGGTCCCAAGATCAAATCAATGCATGAAATCATGTGTAAACACATCAACGGACGGAGGTAGCGGAATACTCACATCGATCGGTTGAGTCGATTGGAAGACGATTCGAAGCCAAAAACTCACTGTCAAGTGGCGCCAATCACTGCAGTCCATGCTCACTGTTTGGCAGTTTCGGGTTCAAAACGGAGCTCCAAACTTCGTCGGATGAGTCCCGCCTCATGGGTGAACCTCCCTAACACCTTCGCAATGTTCGCAAGTGTGCTAGCACTTAAGTTCCACCATGGAAACTCACTCATTGCTCCCCTAAAGCTCACGCAGTGAGCTGTGAAATGGAGAAGGAAAGAAGAAAACAGCCCCTTGGGCGTGAGAGAGAGAGAGAAGGAAGAAAGGTGAAGAAGAAAAGTGGTGACTTGTGAAAATGATTTACCAAAATGCTTTATAATTTTTCTAAAAAATACTAAGCATTTTCCATTTAAAATATCAAATAAATAAAATGGAAATCAATTACACAACCACCAAAGCACTATTCCACCAACACCATCACTATTCACAAGTCACTATAAAAGTGAAGTGATGTGTGTCATTCAATCAATCCTTCATCAATCAATCAATCAATCAATCACTCAAAGTGACTTTTGATTTGACGCTTGATGTGACGATTGATTTGACGCTTGATGTGACTTGCGTCGCCGCACTCGAATTCGAAATACGAATGCGCTCGCAATCACACTCGGGCTTCGGGTTCGCTAATTCTAAATTAACGATTTTTCCGTCGCGTCGTAATTAAGTGATTACGCCGAGCGAATTCACTATTCACGTCGCTAACGAATTAATTCTAAATTAATTCGTTCGCCCGAATTAAAATCTAATTTTAATTCCGCGTCGAAATCTAATTTCGTTTAATATATCGAATATATTAATTCATCGATTAATTCCAAATTAATCGTTATCTCTCTCTCGACGATATTTTATCCTAGATAAAATATCTCCGTAATTAATCCTAGATTAATTTTCTCTTTCTTCTGTATAATCCCAGATTATTAATGAGTGCGAATTATGCGTCATCGGTGCATTATCGGGAAGCGACCCATGAGATCTCCGGATAAGTTGGCTATAAATACGGTCGTCGGTGTAACCGAATCACGTACGTACCAAGTACTACGTTCTACCGATTTATGAGACAAGGTCAACCTAGCAAAGCACCAAGTCATCCCAATTCTCCGGACATATCCAATTAAGAATATTTAGATCTATATCAAGCGTAGTATACAACGTATTGTGCATATCGGCCCAGTATCGGATAGTCACGTGTTAGGGCTGGGGCTGGATAAGTGTCTGCCCCGTCCGAAACACATATCGGATGTCTGGTAACTAGTCTCTATAATCGGATATTCATGACCTGGTCATAATATCACGATTGGATGCGCATCACTTAAGAGCACTAATACCGTATCCTGCGTGACATCATCTCCATTATGACTGGAGTGATACTTCCGTCTCGACATCACATCCAATACTCTACGACTCTCTGATAAACCCAGAAGTGGTAGACACAGAACCGGTCAAAGCCCCCAACCACCAAATCCAAAGTTTATCGATTATCGTAAGTATTAGCGATGCAAGTCTCAGGTTAAGACTATACACACCTACCTCGATTTCGGCCTCCCATAGACACATATTCATAATACCAATGGGATTCCGAAGGGGTCTATCCAGAGCGAAGCTGTTTCCCGTACCATCGGTGAAACACGACCTCCTATCGCACTTGCATAAGTCTCCAACACTTATATATATGAGAACTATGCCGTTGTGCCCTCACAACGCGCACAAGTGCAATACTAGCCTATTCCGCATTATCGATGTCCAGTCTCGATAATACTACGGCTAGGGATATTTAATGATTAATCCTTCGTGGACTGATACTGTCTCATATCATCTCAATCCAGGAACTAATCATAGGGACCTCTCTTCATTTATATATCTATGGTGATCTAATCACAAATGATGAGAGTGCAATTTCCTTGTTACATAGTTAATTTGCTACAACATCACAATGATCTGTGCAAATAGTGACGCTATGGGTCATTATCCAACAATCTCCCACTTGGCACGTAGCGAGTCACTCAAGTGTTCCAACACTTGAACTATGTAAGGTTCGCTCAAAATTGCTGATGAAAGGTTTTCGTCAGTGGATTTGTTTGATTATCGTCTGACGCGATTTATACGATCATCACATCGCCACGATGTATGATCCGAACGAATCAGATGATATAGAAGTATATATCTGGATCGTCGATGAGACCTTTAATTCTCTAGCGTGTGCTGACGCCTAGTTCAGCTGCTAACAGAACTATATCTAATCTAATTAGATTTATGTTCGATCAAATGGCTTCTTTGCTGCTTCAGCTGCAGCAATAATCCGTATCCGTATTTGTTGTTTATTCGGCAACAGTTATCTTGCTTGGAATATTTCCAGCTCACTGTCCCGTTATTCAAACTTTATAGTACCGTAGTATTTAATAGTTTGGAAACTTGCAGCGGTGATCCCAGTCACTTCAAGTTCTCCTTCTCCATAGTTTTAAGACAGCATCTTTAGTTCTCTAAGATACTAATAGATGTTCTCAATTTCAATTAGTGACTATCACTAGGATTGACCCGATTGTGACTCCATATGCTCGAAGCGTATGAGACACCAATACAAGTACATTTTAAATGTACGATTTCCCAGAGAGTGTTAACAACTCCAAATCTATCCCAGTAGATCTTTATTCCTTGAATAAAGGTTGTTACTCCCCAGAATTCTACGGAGAATTTTCTATTGAAAGAATATCTATGAAAGCCAAGCTTTCACCTTGTATTATGGGAATTTGACTGTTAGTGCGCCCTCCCACTAACCTCCTTATATACACAAGAATTATTTCGTTTTGAGTCAAATCATAAACTATTATGATTATTTCAAAACGACAGTTCCAAGAATCCTATGCTTGCATTGATCCAAACATGGATCGAATAACCCGCAAACCTTGTTTGTCGGTTATACAAAATCGTCAGAATGTTATAAACATTCTCCAAAAGGTTTCCTTTTCAGGAAAGCGATTTTGATTTATAACTGACACATTTCATAAATGAAATATACAGTTATTTTTAAGCATTTTCAAAATGGATTTACCATGGCAACAGGTAAAAGGTTGAACCGTTATTAACACAATGTTGATAACGATACCTTTCCGTCAAAAGCCCAGCTTTGTACGTTGGTATGTTGCCATCCATGTATGTCTTCCTTGAAGACGTTTAATGTACCAATAGGCACAATGCTTATGGTACAACAACTAGTATCCGAAATAGTTGTTATACATGGAATCCATTTCGGATTCATGGCACTTTGCCATAACAGGGAGTCGATACCTCGTATCACTTCCTTAAAACGTAGTCGGATGGTACACCACCATAAGATTGACATCTTCATGGGGCGAGATCAGAAACCTATACCCTAGGTTGTTTTCTGATTCTATCCGATCTACGAAGTTCTTGTGTATTTGAAGATTAATGGTATAGATTCATCGTAGATGAACTATTTGTGTTCCATTAAGGACTTCGTGCCTTGAACAGTGTTACTCCGATTTTCATCGAGTATCACTATCCTCCCACTGACCACTGCATATCGGTATTCCTCTCAGGAAAACTGCATGGTGAGCAACAATTACATTGTTCTCATGTGGGATTTATAAGCACTATACTTAAGGTTTCCATTAGGATAACCTATTTAGGCACTTATCCAATTTGGGTCTTTTAGTTTGGTATTAACCAAACGCTATGCCTGGCATACCCAGATTATCAGGAATGAGAAACCCCGTTTCTTTCCTGTTCATATCATATATGATATCTGTCAAACAGATTTATATGGAACCTTATTCTAAATAAGTTTTGCACTGTTAATACATGTCCCATTGAAGGAAACAGTAGCTCAGAGCGACTCGTGATAAACCTTATCATGTCCAACAAAATTCGGTTTTAGTTGAGACACACCGTCTAACAGACGTATCTCGGGAGGAGTCCTCATGTGAAAGAATACCGTACTCTTTCATGTACGTATGAAACTTACTGCTTAAGTAATTTCCATTACGGTCTAACCGTGGCGGAATAATACTATAGCCGATCTGTTAATTTACTTCGTGTCGAAACTTCAAAAGTTTCCGATCTGTGTTCTTCAAAAGAAACACATAACCATAACGTAATGCCACATTCGTTAAGGTCACGAAATATTCATGTTCACATCTAGCCTGGCTAGATATGGGCCCACTAACTTCACCACATGAATAGGGCTAACAGATCGGTGGCCCTTTTACTATTACCAAGTAAATAGTATTTTAGGTATTTAACCTAATAAACTAGATTCGTAGACCTTTATTTGAATAGTCAAATCAGTCCTAGTACCCACTCTTCAAAAGTGTAGATATACGAGTCTTGTTCATTTGTGTCCTAGACAACAATGCCGCAAATAAGTCTCTATTGATCACATCAATTTGAGCTATTTATTTGTCATTTTATATGTTTGAGATTTTATTATATTCAAAATATAAATTCTGTTATTACATCTAATGTATTTATCTCAGTATCATCTTTATATAATGAAACACTTTAGTGTTCTAGAATATAAAGGTTTTATCCGCAACGGATCAAACACTGATATCGAGATAATGTTTCTAGTCAAACTAGTTACATCATAACATTTCCTAATTCAAGTACATACCCTAAGGGTAGTTCCTAAACTTAGGTATCTACGGTCGAAACAGCGACTTTCGTCCCGTTTCCGATTCGCAGAGTAATCTCGGCTTGAAGTCAGTATCCAGCTCACAGCGGATTCTGAACATCAATACATATATGTTTTATGTACCACACTAAGTATTTAAAATCCAATTTCAATACTAGTAGCGAACATAACTTTGACAAATATTTTTTTTAAAGTTAGAGCCTCGCCCCTTCTTTAATTCCTTCGTGTCTTCCATATCCAAACGGTAGTCACTTTGGGATATGTCAATTATCTTTTCAATTTTTTACAAACCTTTGGCCAAGCCTTGGGTTTCGGAATATCGAAACGATGTGCACCTTGTGCAACATGCCCAATTGCAAACTTTGACTTTTCTCCACTAGAATAGTCAATTAATTCTTTAAGAATTTTAATTGCAATTTTAATACTTTTAAATCTAATGATAGATTTATTATAAGTATATTAATTAAGCACTAAAGTTATCATCACATAAATCTTCCAAAGACTTTATGCTCTACTATTTGCTTAATTATAGGCTTAGTCATAATAAGTTATTTTATCAAATAAATTAACCTATTATTTATTCCCAATTGAATATTAAATCATTTAAAACATTTAATCCCAAGGATTATATATTTTGAATATTTAACTTTTTCAATTCTTTCTTGATTTTATTAGTCCAACTATTTAATCAATTTTAATAAGGTACTATTTATTATAATGATTACAATAATCCAATTATTTAATCAACTATAATTTTAATATTGATTACTATAATCTAATTATAAAATCAACTATCATTTTAATTCAATTATATTGATTACTATAATCCAATTATAAAATCAACTATATATTGAATAAGTTTGTATATAGTCCAACTATATATATATTTTTAAAACAACGTAAAATATTGACGAATGATATTTGTTTGAGCGTATATGGCGAGTAATTGAACGAATGTTGCAAATTCAATACTTGCCTCCCACTATTTTTCGTCGAGCCTCTAACCCTCTGTGGAGTACTCGGGAAACCGCGTTTCCTAGTGGGCTAGGATCCTGTCAAATAACATACAACCTTGACTTTGGCCAACAAGCTGTATGCTATTCAACCAGGTAGATCTCACAGATCAATTGGATCGAATCCAATTCCTAGATCCGGTTAGGTGGACATCCAAGTCCTAAACATATTACATATGCCAATGTATCCAATACATTTTCCTATCCTTATCCTCCGAATCATCTAGGCCTTGGCTTTGGCACAACAAACCTAATGATTCAGTTAAGCGGGACCCATTGACAAGGAAAGTTTCGTAATCAATGTCTTTGGACAAGAAGTGATCTTGACTTTGGCCAACAAATCACAACTTGGACTAGACCGATGTGGTACAAAACTTCATCATGATTCAAATACATCCAATTGACAAGGTCTTGACTTTGGCCAACAAACCAATGCCAATCAGATCTTGAACAAGAACCATTCAATGGAAGGATAATCGCTTAATATAAAACGAGGGTTTTTCGCGTGCAAATTGGCTACCAATTTAATTATCTTTGTTAGGTCTCATCATCATACACCCTTAAACATGCATTCTAAACACATAATAAAGCGAGTATGAAATAAAATAATAATGATATGCGGATGGATACTTTAACACATTGATCCTAGATCAAATCTCTCACTTTCTCACTCAAGCTAGCACTAGTATTACTTCTACCCGTTACACTACACTTCTAAAGAAACCTCATATACATAGAGGGGAATAGGTGAGAAGAGAATACAAGAGAAAGAAGGTGATAAGGCTGGACACGCAGGTCCAATTTAATAAATCGAATTTATTACAACAATTTCTAAAATTGCCCACCCACTAATATCCATCCGATATACATTATTCATTCAACACAACCAAGTATTCACACATATAAGCATGCTATCAATCAATCTAATCAAATTAATTAATCTGATAATTAAGTGATCATCCAATGTTCAAACAACGATTTGATTTTGATCGAGTCAAACTCGTTTTTGCGAATAAGTACTTAAAGTACGAATTCATGAATTAAATTAAACTACATTATTAAATCTAATTTAACATGTATTTAAAACTAATTCACTATTCAATTCCAAATTAAACATTACACTTTATTTAATAAACCTTTTACGATTTAAATTCCAAATCTAATCGTAACGCGTCTCAAAGACCGATTAACGTCCAACGTCAATTCAATTAAAGTCCAATGGGCTTTTGATTGATTTCTTAAGGCATGGACTTTTGGTCAACTCGGGTCAAACCGATAACCAAAGTCCAATCCGGGATTTACCCCATAAGCCCATAAATCAATCTTGGCCCATTAGGCCCAATTGAACTTTAAAGGTTCATTAAGTCGCATTTGGGCTTTATGGTTAAGGTTTTAGGCCCAATTGGATCCAATCCATTTGGCCTAAACCAAACTTGATAAATCAAGCCCAATTGGCCCAAATACAACATTAAAAGCCCAAATCCAATTTAAAGCCTAAATAACTAAATTACATGAATCCAATTCCGCAACTTAATTACCTAAAGTGCATTACATGATTAATAACCTAAATCAACATTTCTAAAACATCAATTAGTCCAATTAATCATGCTAAATTCATTATCACATGTCAACACACAATATGAAAAATCAACCCATTTACATGCTTTTAAGTCTCGGCCAAAAGAGGGACTTTGTGTCCGATTCGGTTTCGATCCAATCGAACCTACAATCGACATCAAATCACCATCCTAAATGATTTCACACACATCCAATGTCACAAAATCAAAAAATCCAAGACATTAGGGCATTACATGCATTCGGCCAAGGTAAGGATTTGGGGATTTTTGTCCAATTCGAAATCCAATCCAATTCGATTCAAATTAACGTCAACCTAATCGATTCTAACTCATCAAATGAATCAAAAATCAAAAAATCCAAGATCCCAAAAATCCAATACATATTCGGCCAAGGCATTAAATTTGGGGAAAATAATTCCAAATCATTTTTCGTCAAATTAGTCCAACCAAAATGAAATTAAACATGTTATAAACATACTCAAACAAACAATTCATTCAAATCATGCTCAAATCACATTTACCCAAATTTTAAATCCCTAAAATTTCATGCTTGCAACTATAGCTCATGATGCCATTGTTGAGTTTTTCTAAGGTCCCAAGATCAAATCAATGCATGAAATCATGTGTAAACACATCAACGGAGGTAGCGGAATACTCACATCGATCGGATTGTTGAGTCGATTGGAAGACGATTCGAAGCCAAAAACTCACTGTCAAGTGGCGCCAATCACTGCAGTCCATGCTCACTGTTTGGGCAGTTTCGGGTCTCAAAACGGAGCTCCAAACTTCGTCGGATGAGTCCCGCCTCATGGGTGAACCTCCCTAACACCTTCGCAATGTTCGCAAGTGTGCTAGCACTTAAGTTTCCACCATGGAAACTCACTCATTGCTCCCCTAAAGCTCACGGCAGTGAGCTGTGAAATGGAGAAGAAAACAGCCCCTTGGGCGTGAGAGAGAAGGAAGAAATGGTGAAGAAGAAAAGTGGTTGACTTGTGAAAATGATTTACCAAAATGCTTTATATATTTTTCTAAAAAATACTAAGCATTTTCCATTTAAAATATCAAATAAATAAAATGGAAATCAATTACACAACCACCAAAGCACTATTCCACCAACACCCATCACTATTCACAAGTCACTTTATAAAAGTGAAGTGATGTGTGTCATTCAATCAATCCTTCCATCAATCAATCAATCAATCAATCACTCAAAGTGACTTTTGATTTGACGCTTGATGTGACGATTGATTTGACGCTTGATGTGACTTGCGTCGCCGCACTCGAATTCGAAATACGAATGCGCTCGCAATCACACTCGGGCTTGGGTTCGCTAATTCTAAATTAACGATTTTTCCGTCGCGTCGTAATTAAGTGATTACGCCGAGCGAATTCACTATTCACGTCGCTAACGAATTAATTCTAAATTAATTCGTTCGCCCGAATTAAAATCTAATTTTAATTCCGCGTCGAAATCTAATTTCGTTTAATATATCGAATATATTAATTCATCGATTAATTCCAAATTAATCGTTATCTCTCTCTCGACGATATTTTATCCTAGATAAAATATCTCCGTAATTAATCCTAGATTAATTTTCTCTTTCTTCTGTATAATCCCAGATTATTAATGAGTGCGAATTATGCGTCATCGGTGCATTATCGGGAAGGCGACCCATGAGATCTCCGGATAAGTTGGCTATAAATACGGTCGTCGGTCGGTGTAACCGAATCACGTACGTACCAAGTACTACGTTCTACCGATTTATGAGACAAGGTCAACTCCTAGCAAAGCACCAAGTCATCCCAATTCTCCGGACATATCCAATTAAGAATATTTAGATCTATATCAAGCGTAGTATACTTACGTATTGTGCATATCGGCCCAGTATCGGATAGTCACGTGTTAGGGCTGGGGCTGGATAAGTGTCTGCCCCGTCCGAAACACATATCGGATGTCTGGTAACTAGTCTCTATAATCGGATATTCATGACCTGGTCATAATATCACGATTGGATGCGCATCACTTAAGAGCACTAATACCGTATCCTGCGTGACATCATCTCCATTATGACTGGAGTGATACTTCCGTCTCGACATCACATCCAATACTCTACGACTCTCTGATAAACCCAGAAGTGGTAGACACAGAACCGGTCAAAGCCCCCAACCACCAAATCCAAAGTTTATCGATTATCGTAAGTATCAGCGATGCAAGTCTCAGGTTAAGACTATACACACCTACCTCGATTTCGGCCTCCCATAGACACATATTCATAATACCAATGGGATTCCGAAGGGGTCTATCCAGAGCGAAGCTGTTTCCCGTACCATCGGTGAAACACGACCTCCTATCGCACTTGCATAAGTCTCCAACACTTATATATATGAGAACTATGCCGTTGTGCCCTCACAACGCGCACAAGTGCAATACTAGCCTATTCCGCATTATCGATGTCCAGTCTCGATAATACTACGGCTAGGGATATTTAATGATTAATCCTTCGTGGACTGATACTGTCTCATATCATCTCAATCCAGGAACTAATCATAGGGACCTCTCTTCATTTATATATTTATGGTGATCTAATCACAAATGATGAGAGTGCAATTTCCTTGTTACATAGTTAATTTGCTACAACATCACAATGATCTGTGCAAATAGTGACGCTATGGGTCATATTATCCAACAATTTAATGATTTATCCTTCGTGGACTGTTACTGTCTCATATCATTCTCTGTCCAGGAACAAATCATAGGGACCTCTCATCATTTATACATCTAAGTGATCTAATCACAAATTATAAGAGCGTAATCTCCTTTGTCACATAGTTAATTTGTACAACAACACCATGATCTGTACAAATAGTGACGCTATGGGTCATAATTGTCCAACAGAAGGCATTTTCCTGGGACATCTAATGAGCAGAAAATATATCACTATTTTCTACCCCTTTAACCTAGTATTTTGTATGATTTCTTGAGTTTTATGAATATTTTGATGTGTTTTGTGAGAACATACTCGAGGATCAGATACTGGAGAGGTAGTGCCTCTTATACGGGTATCTCAGACATACTATGTATGCAAGACAATACTCTGCCTACTGCAGTCACTGACTCTCTAGACCAGGCTCTGATACCATCTTTGTAACATCCCCGATTTGGAAGATGTTACAGGCAGGGGATAGTAAAGCTAACCCCATAAGCCTCTGAGTTCTCGACTATACTCTTTACCACTAAACCATCTAAATGCAAAGTCATGCACATGGACTATAGCCCAACTCATAGTTATGAAATGATTTTATTTTTTATTTATATCTATGTACTCAATTATGCTTTTCTTTACAACACCTTGCTAAACCTTAATATGACTTATACAACACTAATATGTAATTACATGCAACTTTACTTTGACTCTGACTAGACTCTTATGCTATCTGACTCTGTGCTAGTGGACTCCATCCCTAGTCACTGCATCAGTATCCGTCCTCCCGATAAAATAAAGAAACTATAGTGGGGGGTTAGATCGCTTTACGATCTAAGTGAGTGGACATGAAACTGAAAATCTCAAAGTAAAACATGAAGTCTTTAAAAACTAAAACTTTTAGAAAAACCACTTCATATGAAATCTCTGTATGAAACTGATCTTCTTGAAAAATAGCTTTAAATCTATGGTTTCTGAAAACTAATTCTACAATATAGTTTCTGAAAAATGTTTACTAAAATATGCTTTCTGAAAACTATGTACTGAAAATATGAAAACTGAAATTGCTCTACGTCCAAGACCATAACTCAACTGAACGTGTCCGAGAGTAATTCAATCGGGTCTCTAAAACTGATAATACTCTACTCCCAGGACCATATCTCAACTGGGAGCCTCTGAACTGATGGTACTATATGCCTAGGATCATAACTCAACTGGGCATCTCTGAAACTGATGGTCTATACCCAGTACCATAACTCAACAGAGCATATCCACAAACTAGAATTGGGGGTGCAGATCTATGCTACCGCCCAAGTTCTGAAATCAGTATTTCGGGGATCTCTTAACCCTGGTCCTGCTCAACGTGTTCACATGAACCCAATCCGTCAATTCCATCTCTGTAATAGTTACGTAGTAGGGTGAGTTTTTACCTCATGCCCCGAAAAATCATGAAATCATACTTTGAATTTTAAAACTGTAAACAGTGTTTCTAAAAATCATATAATTTCTCAAAACATAACTTTAAAACATAAGTTCAATGATGAAACAAATCTAAAGCCCTAAGGCATAAAAGAGTAAGTCTGATATCAAAACTTGAAACTCAATAAATAAATCTAGTTAAAGAAAAGAGGTCCACATACTGATTTGATGTCTGGCTAAGCCTTCTTTATGTCATTGAGGCGAGCGTGGCTCCTGACGAGTATCTATAGAGAAAGAAATATGGGGTTAGAATTAAAAGTTTTAAAATACGAATCGTAATCACATAAGGTCCTTTAGTTCTATTGAATTATCTCAATGAACCCTCTAGGCTACGCGACATATTTTCGGAAAAATTTCATGTTTCTACACATTGCGACCCGCGACCGCTTTTCTGGGCAGATTCTAACTCATACAGCAGTTTCCCCAATGCTCAAATCTTTCACAAACCCAATCAACTACTACATTTAAAAGCTAATATATTGTCTAATTTAATCATTATAAAACACTTCTAATCATTAAACATCATCAATCCTCATCACCCAAATCAAATTATCAAACTTGAATGGCAACCCTAAACTACTCAAACACCTATTTCATCAACACAAACTTTCCAAGGTTCATCTTCATCAACTTAACAATAAACTCTAATCATCAATTCATTAAAATTTAAATTATAAAAATTTGGGTCAAGATCACTTACCTTCTTCTTTTTAATCTTTTTCCATTTCCTAAGCCCTCCAATTGGTGTTTATCTTCCTCTCCATGCTTTTCCTTCTCCCTTCTTTCTTTTCCTTTTTCTTCTCATTCTTTCCTCTTCTTGTTTCTTTTTCTTATTCTTCTCTCTTTTTCTCCTTTCTTCTTCTCGGTAATTCTTCTTTCTTTTTCCATTTTACTTTCCAAAATTTGGGTATTCATGAATAGAAAGATAAAATAATCTTGTAGAATTGTGTAGAAATATGTAGACAATTGGAGATTTGTAAAATCACTATTCATCAAGATTTTAACTTGCGTTTTTAATCACCTTCTAGTCCGAATTTTGGGAAAATGTTTGACTCGGAAGTTGTAGGTCTTGGTCTCAACTTCTCGAAGATATAAAATTCATAAAAATCAAAGATCTTATGAAAAATTTATGCCCCACATACTATGGGCGATCTAAATAAAACACGGTACAATCCCATCCCACGACTTCAAAAAATTTACCGATAATTCCCAAAGTCATTTTACGAGTATATTCGAGTCCCAACATAATTTATCTTACGTGTCTTTATCCCGTATGTAATAGTATCACTATAGATAATAGCAAAAACTATCGATCGTTACAAAGAGGCTGAACAGTATCAAGAATCTGAGGTATCAATTCAGGAGCTCGAACCAGCAGAATTTTAATTTGATCCAGATCATTCTCCAGTCGCTGATTATTCATCGAACTCTGAGGAGGAATAAGTAGCCGAGCTATCTGTACCAACTACTCTAACAAGTGAGGGCGAAACTCTGCATCCTCAAAATGAAGATCTTGGGACATGCATTACATAAATGTTTGAATAAGAGCTACCCGAGCCGTTCATACCAACCACAGAGGATAAAGACCTACAATTAGACACATATTTACATCCTCAGGTTGACATTTATAAAGCATGCATTTCACAGATTACAGATGAATAACTAAAAAATGAAATACTGAAGTACATCCGTGAAGAAATGATGGAGCAAGAAGCAAAACAAATATATGAGCAAATGTTTGATCATATTGAATATCTCATGCATTCAAGAGAAACATCACTATATTATGGAGTACAAATAAAAGACACCGCCCAAAAGCTTGACAGAATGGAACAACCATTCAAAGTCAAGCACCATACGAGACCTCCTGATTTTCTTTCTTTCTTTTTAGGAACCACTGGGGTGACGAAGTTTAAAAAGGTGGCACAGACACTGAATGAGACATAATTCTTTTTGCCAATTTACAATTGGAAGAGACCCTTCTAAGGCAACGCATATGGGATTGTCTTTAATCGGACATCCAAAACTATGCTAAAACCTCATTGACGGATGAAATTCAGACACGTTTGGCTAAAGATGAAAAATTTAGCACTAGTAGGGAGACAACCCATGCAAAATTTTTATTTTTATTTTCATTTAAATTTAAATTTTTATATTTTTTGTACACATGTTGTAGTGTTTTTAATTTTGTGTGTTATTTTTACAAGGAAAAATACAGATGGAGCACTTAAGGTAAAACAAACCAGTAAAAATGGGGTTATCACAATATATAATTTTACAAAATAGTGAAGATAAAAATTCAATTCATCAGAGATGGTAGAGTAAGGAATCAATTCTTGAGACGCATCTAAATGGATATTTTTTAAAGGTTCGTATTTTGCCAAAAAAAAAACCTCGTCCAGACATGTAAAACCTAGTGTGTCACGATATACTAACCTAAACACGTGAACCCTCAATTTAGGGCACCGCATCGCGATGCATAACACAAGACGTGTTCTTAAATTTTTTATCAGGTTTTAAACCAGTGGCCGACAGTCACCATCTTCACTCATTCTTTTCAATTTTTTTCATTTTCTCTCAACGCCCTCTATAGATCCGACCTTCAAATCACCAAATCCTTCAACTAAGCTCATTAAAACACACAAAATCACTTCCCAAACGAAATCGAACCTCTTTTTCGTGTTTAAATTTGAATTTGAGGAAGAAAATCTCACCAAATCACTTTCCTAAACTCACCCAATCTCCTTTTGTGCATGAACTACTCAGATTTAGGACTCAAGCATGGGATTTGGGTATCTTCTCTCCTTACAACTCTATTTTTTTATTCTACGAAAATAAAAAAAATAAAAATATAAAAATATTACGTTTTAATTATTATTGTGAGTGTTTATGGAAATTGCTAAGTGATAAAAGCGTAGAATTTGTGGGTGAAGTTTTGGCGGTTCTGAATTAATTTGAGAAGTGTTAGTATTAGGGAAATCTAGATAAGTTGGGAGAAATTCTACCGAAATTTTAAAAATTAAAAATGGCCCTTACGAGAACAATAACCTCAGCCGCAGCTGGATTGAGTTTTGATGCGACAAAGTTTGTATCGGTAGCTATTGAGCGACTATATGAGAATGGGATGGGATAAAAATTCCCAATTATGGAGAGGTGTTTGAGATAAACCCCGGACAATTCCCCCAGATTGATAGAATCATCACCACCAGGCACTGGTATAAGCTTTGCCAGCAGCCTCACCCTACTTGTGTGTCAGTTGTCTGTGAGTTCTACGCCAATGCTTACGAGCATCAGGCTTATCGGGTGTTAATACTAGGTCAACAGGTGATGTTCAATAATGCCACTATCAATAGGTATTATGGGTTACCCGATATGGAGGCGAATAAATAAATGGCAGCTAGAGAGAATTTATACATGACTCATCTTACATAAACACTTTGCATCCCTAATGCTGCATGGGAAATGAGTAGCAACGAGGAATATTTAAAGATGAGTTCTAGATATCTTGAGCCTGATGCTCGGGTTTGGCTTCATTTCATTAAGCGAACATTGTTGCCAGAGCCTTATTATAAATGTCACTAAAGAACAAATGACTATATTATATTTTCTACTAGAGGGCCATACTATTGATGTCGGTGGGCTGATATCGATCAATATGGCTTGGGCAGCACGTTCAACACAAACTGGCCTGCTATATTGTAGCTTAATTACAAACATATGAACGTAGGTTAGAGTGCCCTTGGACACTAGGGAATAGATTATACAGCCAACCACAACATTGATCGCTCTAATTATCCATCAATTCCAAGCATATAGGTATGCTCATGTCGGGTCATCCTCATCAACACCTTTACCACCACAGCAACCTCAACCAGTATGAAGACTATCGTTATCTCACTCTGTATCACAACGAGTAGATCGGTTGGAATCTTGGGTCAACTACATCACTCAACTGCTTCGGCACATGGCATATCATCAGGGAATAAGTGATGATCAAATTCCACCTTATCTAGACAACAGCGGCGAGGGGGACGAAGAAGCTGAAGATTGAATAATTATGGTAACATTGTTCCTTTATCTTTCTTTTTTTTAACGCATTGGGGACAATGCTAATTTTAGGTTTGGGGGTGAGGTTGTTTATATTTATTTGTTTTCTCCATCAATTTTTTCATTCATGCATGTTTTTATTCTCTGTATGTCGTGTGTTTTGCATGTTTTGTGTGTTATTATTATTTATTTTTTTTGCATGCTTTATTTTTTTTAAAAAAATGTAGTCTAATGATGAAATTGTTTGTCTTAGTAAAAAGTCCTAGGAAAAGATAAATGTTTATTTCACTTTTATCTTATACTTTGAACCTAATATCTAGGTCGGACTCATATTCACTTAAAAAAAAATTAGTTCTGTAGCAGTTAGATAATAAGGAATTGACAAGGTGACTAATTGAAAAAATCGGTGGTTGATGAATGACCATTTGCTTGAATATCTGTTTCTGTCTGCAGCTATTTTTGATGTGAGAACTGATGATTAAAAAAAATTGTATATTAATAAAAAGTTCTTACTTAGTAATCGGACATCTTGCCTCAGTATATAATGATTGTACGCGTCAAACGGTAAAACTTTTAACATCTGAGATCCAAGTAATTAAGTTCGTATGGGTGTTTTAGCACCTAGTGCCCTAAAGCAACCTGGTTTGGGAGTCCCTAGCCCAAAGCTCGCTACATAGATTAAAGATGTTAAAAAAATAGAAAAAAAAATCTGAAAGAAAACGCATACCTCACTTTGCGCATATTGTAGTAGACAAAACAATTTTAGATAGTCAAGTTGGTTTTACCAATTAACTACTGAGAATTGAGACAAACGCACCTAGTTAATAACTTAGAATGAAAGTTCTTTGTAGAGGTTTTCACACAAACACTCAAAGTCTGATTTAGATACTTTGTTCAAAGGAAATGATTTTAGTTGTAGTATGTATTTTAAAGGTTCCTTTAACTTTTTTGCTAGACACTATCTAAGGACATTATATATATAGCTATTATTTTCTTTTGTTTTATTTCTTTATTTCCTTTTGACTTTTTGCTTTTGTTTATATTAGATTGACGTTTATGGGTATCGTCACTGTAAGCCTTCACGAGACTATAACTCGTCCACTAGGGACACCTAAGGTTTAAAGGCTTGTTGTATACGCTAAATGCAATGTTAATCCCTACGAAAATGGCTTAGTTTAATTTAATTTCAGTTGTTTATTTTATTTTATTCTGTTATTTTGCTCAAGGACTACCAAAATGTTAGGTTTTGGGGTGTAATGAGCAGAAAACATATCACTATTTCCCACCCCCTTTAAACAAGTATCTTGTTTGGTTTCTCACGTTTTATGACTGTTTTGATGTGTTTTGTGTTATTTTGTAGATAAATAAAGATTTGGGAGTTAATGGAATCAACTTAGGGCTAAAACAGCGAAAAATGGACAAAAAGGGGCAAAATCATCATTTACGCATCGTGACGCGTAAACCTTCATTGTCGTGACTGCTAATATGTGCTTGTAATGTGTCAACATTATAGAAAGCTTTCTATCATACACACTTCTAACATGTGTCGGCCAGGTGTCAACATCATAGCAAATTTGCTATCATATGCTGGACACATGTCATCATCCTAACGGGCCGCTTAACTCATTATCGCTACGTCAGCACCTGCTTAATCAGGATACATCATCATGATGTCAGTAAAATAATTCACTCTACTGACACGTGTCATTGCTTATGTCAGTATGACGTTAGTGTCGCAACGCATACAACTTCACGTGTCACGATGGCGAGCCAATAATTTCTCCCAATAGCCATATGTCATCATCTCAGAAAAGTGAATACATCCGTCACAAATTGATGGCGTGTCGCGACACGCGGGCCAAAATTTACCTATAAATTCAACTTGATTTCATTTAAAATTTTCATACTTTCCTGAGGTTCCTAATAGGGGATTAAGGACTGTATTTTTTTTTTGTTTAAGTTTTTGTAATTTAAATTATATATTTTTATTTCTAGTAATAGAAGTAGTTTATTTATTTTTTATTTATTTTATGTTTAGTAGTTAATATTCTGTTGGGGGAAGGGTGAAGCTTTTATTATTATAATTTAGATTAATCTCCCTTAAATTATAATATATAAATTATCTTAAAATCTGACTTAATTGGATACCGTTTTTGTGGTTGGTTCAACTTAATTAAATTGATTTTAACTTGAATAAATTGGATACCGCCTTTATGGTCTATTAGAATTAATTATAACTTTACTTAATCAGGATACCGCCTATGTGGTCGGTTGGTAATAACATGCAAATTTGTATATTATAATAATAGAGATTCCTAAATTAGAAATAGTAAATGTGGATCTCATAACCCCATCATTTTATTTTTATTTTAGAGAAGTGGTGAAACACAATATTCACATGCTTAATAATCGATTTAATTATATTATATTTAATGTTTTAGTTTGTTTATTGAAACCTAAGCTTAATGCTTCTTGTTGTCTGATCACCAATAAGATTGATGTGGTAAACTTAAAATGAACTTGGAAAAGAGATTTTAGGTTTCATCCTTAGATTCAATAGCTCACGATCTCACCTTAGGGCAAGGTAACCTTTAGGTAGATTTCTTTCCAGAATAGACATATACCTGTAGGGCGGGGGTAGCCACAATTGGAACTTGAACTTAATGAATTCATGTAACTTGGTTAACATGGACATATGATTAATTGGGTTATTCTGGTTGTTTGCATCTGACCATCAGAATATGCTTTTGCTTATTTTCGTGTTCCAAGTTAGCAGACTGATTTATTACACATTTATAAGAGAATTAATTCATCATTAGAATAATATTGTGTGGAATCACATCCCTAGATGTTTGTCTCTTTTGTTTATTTTCCTTAGTATTTTCTTTTATTTATTTATTTATTTATTAAATCCACATTCAATCAACTAATCAAACAATCATTCTCTTCTCCCTTTAATTAGATACTGGTAATAAATAGAATCAATAATTAATAACAACAATAGAAATTAAGTCATCATGGGATCGATATTTTTATACTATACGTGTGCTTGGGTTACGTGTGCAATTTCACCGATCAACATCGAATCTCACAGAAGGGAATCGAGGCAGACAAAGTAAAACTTGAGACAATAGAAAAATTATCTCCACCATTATCCATCAAAGGGATTCGAAGTTTTCTTGGGCATGCAGGATTTTACAAGAGATTTATCAAAGACTTCTCTAAGATTTCTAAACCTTTGTGCAATCTGCTAGAGAAAGATGTGCCTTTCAACTTCACTAAAGAATACAACCATGCTTTTGAAATCTTGAAATAGAAGCTGGTCTCTGCCCCCATCATAGTAGCACCAGACTGGACTTTCCCATTTGAAGTGATGTACGATGCTAGTGATTTTACGGTAGGTACAGTTTTGGGAGAACGCAAAGCAAAAGTTTTTCACAACATCTACTACGCTAGCAAAACTCTAAATGAAGCACAAATCAACTATAGAACAACTGAAAAGGAGTTACTCACAGTTGTGTTTGCTTTTGATAAATTCTGCTCCTATTTACTGGGTCCCAAAGTGATGGTCTACACAGATCATTCAGCAATCAAAAACCTGATCGCGAAAAAAGATGCTAAGCCTAGATTGATCTGTTGGTGCTTCTACTGCAACAATTTGACATGGAGATCCGACACAGGCAACGGACAGAAAATCAAGTGGCAGATCACTTATCGAGGCTAGAAAATGGAGAAACAACTGGCAATGAATTGACAATCAAAGAAACTTTTCCAGATGAACATTTGTTTGTCATCAAGTAGCATGAAGTTCTATGGTATGCTGACTATGTAAACTACATAGTATCGCGGAAATAAACGTTCGAATAGACACGTCAGTAACAGAAGAAATTCTTTAAAGAAGTCAAGCACTATGTTTAGGATGAGTTGTACCTATTCAAACATTGTGCTGATAAGCTATTGAGGTGTTGCGTACCATATGAGGAGGTTAATAGTGTCTTACAGCATAGTCATTCATCACAATACGATTGACATTTCAGCGAAGATAAAATTATAGCCAAATTCCTACAATCAGGTTTGTTCTGGCCCACATTGTTTAAAGATCCTTACTTATTCATTCTTTAATGTGACAGATGCCAGAGAACGGGAAATATTTCGAGGAGGAATGAAGGACCTCTTCAAAGCATACTCGAAGTGGAGATATTTATTGTATGGGGAATTGATTTTATGGGATCCTTTGTTCCATCATTTAAAAACCTTTACATTTTGGTTACAGTAGACTATGTCTCCAAATGGCTTGAAGCAACATCATTTCCATCAAATGACTCAAAAGTGGTGATAACATTCTTTAAAAAGAATATTTTCACTAGCTTCGAAACACCTCAGGCAATCATCAGTGATTGTGTCACACACTTCTGGAACAGATACTTCATTGCACTCTATCGAAATACGAAGTTACTAATAAAGCTGCCATTTCTTACCATCCACAGTCAAATGGACAGGTTAAAGTTTCAAACAGAAAGATTAAAAGAATCTTGGAGAGAACCATTGGATCAACAAGGAGAGACTGGTCTATAAAACTAGATGATGCATTATAGGCCTATCGGACAGCTTACAAGACACCTATTGGTATGTCCCCATATCAAATGGTGTTTGGAAAAGCATGCCATCTTCCTGTGGAGCTGGAACATAAAGCGTACTGATCACTAAAGAAGTTAAATCTTGATCTACAAGTAGCAGGAGAAAAACGGCTCCACTAACTAAATGAATTGGAGGAATTTCACCTTCATGCTTATCAAAATGCCAAACTTTACAAAGAAAATACCAAGAAGTGGCATGATGAAAAATAGTTTGCAGACAACTGGAACTAGGTCAGCAGGTGTTTTTATACAATTCAAGGTTGAAACGTTTCCCTAAAATGCTGAAATCAAGATGATCAGGTCCATTTATGATTACTCAGGTGTTATCTCACAGAGTAGTTGAGTTATACAACCCCAACTCCAACAACACAATCATGGTAAAAAGCCAGCGTGTCAAGCAATGTTGGGGAGGATCATTAAGATATAGAAATAGAGTATCACACTTTCATAGCTAGCCTTATATTTGGGTAGTCATGTCTAGTTGACGACGTTAAACTTAGGGCTAGCAGAGAGGCAACCCATGCAATTTATGTATATATTGAGATTTGGTGTGTTTTTTTTTGTGTTTAATTTTGGTACGAAAATTCACAAACACGATGTAAGACGTTCTCTCAATTCTTCAGAAGCATTTTCCTCTCTCCCTCAAAACTCTAATGAAAATATACAAAGCACGCATTGAACAAATGAGACTTCTGATGATCAAAGGTATTTCTAATGAAATTCATTTGATAATTGAAGCACAAATCCGATTGGCAGGTAAGTCGTCTTACTCTGAAGCATCTATGCTAAGAAAAGAAGAGTTAAACGATTAGGTGTTTGCTATAAATATGCACACTGTACATCTTTAGGAATGGTGTCTGATAACCGCGAAGATAAAATAAAATTCATTAGAGATGGCATGCGGTAAAAAGTCTTTAGATGATATATCATTGACTCTTGAGACGTATCCCAGTGGATAATTATTAAGGATATGCCCTATACCCAACTTGTGGATGGGCTATATGTATATGTATTTGTAATATTTTCATTAATAAAATGGCAATCTTTATTATACGTGTCTTACATAACTTATATGAATCATCAACACTGTAATAAAGTCCTTTGAGTAATAAGACGATGGCTTCCACGCCTTATGAGAATCATTACTCTTAAATGTTCCTAGTTATAGTTTTGTGAATAATCTAGGCGTTCACAAAGCGGAGAGACTAGTATGATGATATGATCTGCCCTTAAGTGGGGTAACCGATCTCATAGGCTACTAGCGGAGATCCGTCTGCTTGGTGCATCACATGGATGCATTAGTTACTCCTATCCATCGAACTGACCGCTGAAAGTTTTCATATGGAGTGTTTGTCCCATGTCTCTGCGAGAACTTTCATGTATCGATTATATGACTAGTCCTTAACTTGAGGTCTTTACAATCTTATGTATGGATCAAATAACTTTGACATTCTCCTTCCCGGGTTCAAAATATTCGGTCATAAAGGTATGATTGGGTCATTTGTTGAAACACATGAAGTTTGTAAAGATACAACAAAGAATCGCCACTCTCTGGATAATATTTTCTTATAAAAGTAGTGTTTCAGTTCGTGGGTTGATATGTGTGATAAGTGCTTGAGACTGTGGCCACAACGGAAGAATCATGTGAGATTCTTGGGTTTGCACGATTCATAACACTATCAACAATATACCTTTGACCATATAGGTAGACACTTTTCGTACCCTATGTCAATAAGTGGGGATACAATGAGGCGAGGGACCTATCATATGTAAATCGTATACAGAATGGGTATATATATCTTTTCTTCTCATTTGGGGGCCTTGGCATGTTGCTAGATGTCAACCTTGGTCATTGAAATCGAACGACCATCTGATCGGAGGATACTTTATGTTTGATTAAATTATCACGATTCATTTCATGTCCAACTTGAGGGGAACTCAAAAGGTCACACACAACAAAGTTGAAATCAATGGTTAACAGTGCACATTACATATGTAACAGCATATATGATTGCTTTAGGAATTGTTCATAAATGGTTTAATGTGTATAATTATTGAACGGGTCATTTATGAGGTTCCATAGTGGCTTAGAGATTGGTGAATGACGATAGGGGCACTTTGGGAATTGGAATAAATAGATTGAAAAATTAATATTCATGTGAATAGTAATGCATGAATATTAATTTTTTTTTATTTTTTGTTATTTGTTTTGAATTCCATTTGGCCCAAACTCTTATTAGGGTTTTATAATCTCATTAAACCACTAAATTAAGATCCAATGGCTAAGATTAAATTGGCTTTTATCCCACATCGGATTCTTAATTAATTTTGTTGTCCTTGGAGCACTTTATAATCCCAAAGAATTCTTCACGAATTTTGCACCAAACCTTTCATATCTTGGGTTTATACAATTGAGAAACTCTAAAGTTTAAGAGTAAGTCACTGATTTTGAGGATCCTTAAGTCTAATTGACTAGAGGAACCTCGAGTTAAAAGTTTTGTGGTATTTGCCTAGGCTAGCACCAAGGGTAAAATAACCCGTGCACTCTAGGCGTAGCCTTGACGTTGAGTTTTGGGTTTGGTGTGTGCATCTTTGGAGGCCACACACTTGGGTGGCTCTCTGGATCGTGGAAGAGCTTGCTGAGTTTGAGAAAAGCTTGTAGATTGGAGGGAGGACTGGAGGAGTCTTTGGTTCAATTAAGTCTTTTTCTTTCTTTATTTTAATTAGAGTTCTTATGATAGTTAGCATGTTTAGTTTTATGTTCTTTGCATGTTTTATGAGTTTTATGCTTAGAATATATAGTAAAATACCTAGGCTTCTAGAATAATAAAAAAAAATGGGTTGGGCAAAGGAAAGCGGCATAATAATTTTTATTTTTTCCACTGCGCACTCGCGGCCACTTCCTAACAGTGGTATCAGTGCGCCATTTTTGTTTTGATTAGTTCTCTCTCATTTCAACTCTAAATTGGGTGTTTTAAAGCTCGTTAGAAAGCTAACACCCTAAACTTAATTTTGGGCACGAGTTTTGCATGATTTGGTTAAGATTTGAATTGTGAAATTGTAATTAATTTTCACACATCTGTAAAAAAATATGAATAGTAAATTTATTTGAATAAAATAAAATACAATATCATAATTAAATATTAATCAAAGTTATTTAATGCCTATAATAATTCCATCATATTGAAACTCATATACCGAAAAATAGCCAGCAACCAGCCCAAAAACAACCAAAAAATAAACCCAAAAACAACCAAAATAGTAGCCAAAAACAACCAAAACAGCAGGTAAAAACAACCAAAAATAGCAGCCCAAAAAAACTATAACCAACAGCCAAAAACAACCAAAATAGCAACCAGAAAACAAAAAAAACAACGAACCAGAATACAACCAAAATAGCGAAGCAGTAAACAACTAAAACAGCGAACCAGAAAATAACCAAAATAGCGAACCACAAAACAACAAAATATCAACCAGAAAACAGCAAAACAGTGAGCAGAAACAGTAAAATAGTTAGCAGAAACAGCAAACCAACGATTCTACCAACGACGGCCTAACGCACTTTTGAGAAAGAAAATTAAAAGGTAAGACCTGAGGGCACCTTTAATACATTTAATTTTATAGTTCCGGACACTGCATGCCAGGCTAGACGTAAAAAACGTCCGGCCATATATACGAAGTCCTACATAAAAAAACAACCAAATCTTTGGCCACATCTCCTCTTTGGCATTTTGTTATTTATCTTTTTATTTATTTTTTCACTTTTATTGTTATTTTATTTCGTCTTTATTTTGTTATTTATATTTTTGTCTATTTATCATTATTTTATTACATCGCCTTTATTTGTGTTTGTTTATGTTGATGATTATGAACATTATTATCCGTTGTGGTATATCGGATGGAAATCCATATGTAAATTCCGTAATCGAATTTGAATGGATGGTAGTGCGGTCTGTACTTGGGATACAACTCCACTTGCCCCTCGAGAAATACTCATACATACCTGATTACCCCATCTTTTTGCTATTTATTTATTGACGTTTTTCCTATTTTTGACTATTGATTATAATTTTTGTTATCGCATCTCGTATTTCTTGATTTAATGTGCTTTTGGAACTACGTTATTGTGATTATTAATGGTGTGCAAGGTTATGTTTATTTGAATTACTTTGCATGAACTGCATAAGACTTAGTTATACCATTGTGTGAACCCTTCTATTATTGGCATAAGTAGGGGACCATTCCAAACCCAACAGTTTGAGGTCTTCCCTTATGAGAGGTGAGTGCGGCCTTAAACCTTTCCCTTATGAGGGGTGAGTGCGGCCTTAAACCTTTCCCAGTTCACACTCGATGGTGACTCATTTATTCTACGGTTTAGTCTCCCACGGGCTAATTCGTACTTTCTACAGGCTGCGAGCCTAATAAAGTCGTGGTCGCCGAACATCATAGGAATAGCGGTAAACCCCTCTTTTCTCCTACAACTTAATATTTTACATAGTTTTTTGAGTTTTGTGAATATTTTGATGTATTTTGTGTTATTTTGTACAAATCAGAGCTAAAATGGCGAAAAACAAATAAAAGGGAAAAAATTGAATTTCACGCGTCACGATGTGCCATAATTAATATGTTGTCGACACATGTCATCACCACATCATCACGTGAGTCATTGCTATATGATTATGACGTCAGCACAATAATTCAGCCTGCAGACACGCGTCATCCATTGTGTCAGCATGACGTCAGTGTCGTGATGCTAAGCACGTGTTGTGATATCGAGCTAATAATTCAGCTACCGACAACCGCGTGCCATATGTCAAGCATCAATGGGCGTCGCGACACGCAAGCCTTATGCATGGCGACCCATAGAGCCAAATTTTACCTATATATTGAGGCCGATTTCACTTGAAAATTTCATACTTTCTTGTGGGGATTTCCTTAAGAATACTAAGAAGATAGTATCTTGTTTGTTTATTTACAGCTTTCTTGTATTTAATTTTTATTTTAAGTAATAAATCTTTCTTTATTTTACTTTAAAGTATGAGTAGATAACTTCTTTCTGCTGAGGTGAAAGGTAAAGCTTTCATTATTATAATTTAGATTAATCTCCCTTAGTTATAATATATAAACTATCTTAAAACCTGACTTAATGGGATACCGCCTTTATGGTCGGTTGTAATTAATTAAAAACCTGAATTAATCAGGATACCATATATATGGTCAGTTTGTAATGTCGTGCAAATTTATTTATTATAATAAGAGAGATTTCTAAATTAGAAGTAATAAAAGTGTATCTCTTAACCTCATCATTTTATTTTATTGTTAATTTTACTCTTTTAATTTTAAATTAGTTACATAATGTTTTCTTTATTTATGTCTTTAATAATCCTAGATATGTGTTGTAACTAAATACCGTATCTAGGGTTGTGATGAATTCCAATATCACTGGTTTATAAATTGATTATTTTATGCCTTGGGTAATACATTGGTTTATTTATTGAGCCTTAGTCTTAATGCTTCTTATTAACTAGCCATTAATAAGATTGATTCAGTAAACTTAAAATAAACTTGGAAAAGAAATTTTAGGTTTCAACCTTAGCCTCAATAGCTCACAATCTCACCTTAGGGTAAATTTCGCTTAAAGTAGATTTCCTTATAGGATAGGAATATACCTGTCGGGCGTGGGTAGCCATAATTGGAACTTAGGAATATAGTTAATTGAGTTACTTTGGGTGTTTGCATTTAACCATCGGAAGAGGCTTTTGCATAACTTCGTGTTCCAGGTTAATAAACTGATATATTGTAAAAACATGATATAATCACTTCATCTTTAACAGATACTGGAAGGATTCACAACCCTAGATAGCTTTATAATATTGAGTTTTCCTTTAATTTACTTTCACACTGTTTTAATTACTCTTCTTTAGTAAACATCATCAATCAACAACAATCAACCAATTAGATACTCGTATAAATTTGGCTTCATAAATTAATACCTTAGGTATTAAGTCCTCATGGTATTGATACATTTTATAATACTTGAGCGATACATGTGTTTGCGTTACGTATGTGATTTCACAATCAGTGGCTCACTTAGACCAGCCCGACTCCAAATCATATATAGTCTGGTGAGCCCTTTCCACCCATTCAGATTTAAATGATAGGGGGCTAGGTTCATAGTTGCGAGTATCTTTGTGAAGTACCTTTGGATGGGCAGCCTCAGACGCATATCAAAAAAAGCTACACCCTAACTACAATTAGATGGCTTACCCAATCACGATTTTCGGTTAGGTCCAAGTATACTCCCTTATGATTGTTAAATGTCTCTCTAATATCCAACTCGGCCTAAGTAACTAAAGAGTGCCTCTTAATTTCCAAGCCTTCAAAGTCTAGAGGGGGTATGTTGGGTGGGGGCGAGGTTCTCTTGTAATGACTGAGGATTTTCTTTTTTAGAAAGGGGTCAGAGTGTTGGACAGTTATGACCCATAGCGTCACTATTTGTAAAAGACATTGTGGTTTTTGTACAAAATTAACTATGTGACAATGAAATTGCCTTTTACCATTTTGTAATTATTTACTTTGATATATAAATGGTAGAAGTCCTTATGATTAGTTCCAGATTGAGATGATATGAGACAGTATCAATCCATAAAGGTTTAATCATTAAACATCCCTAGTCGTAGTATTATCGAGATTGGACATTGATAATGTGGAATAGACTAGTATTACTCTTGTGCGCGTTGTGAGAGCATAATGGTATAGTTCTCATATATTTAAGTATTGGATACTTATGCAAGTGTGATAGGAGATTGTGTTTTACCGATGGTACGAAAACAGCTTTGCTCTGGATAGACCCCGCGGAATCCCATTGGTAGTATGTCTATGTGTCTATGAGAGTTCGCTTCAGGTAGGTGTATTTGGTCTTAACCTGATACTTGTATCACTACTACTTGCGATAATCGATACGCTTTGGTTTTGGTCGTCCAGGACTTTAATAGGTTCTGTGTACGCCTCTTCTGGGTTTATTGAGAATCCTAGTGTATTGGGTGTGATGTCAAGATGGAAGTATCACTTCAGACATATGGAGATGATGATCACACAGGGATTCAGAACTAGTTCTCTATTGTGTTGCAACCATCGGGATAATATGACAAGGTCAGGATTATCTGATTCAAAAAGACTAGTTGTTTAATATCCAATATGTGCTTCATACGAGGCTGACACTATTCCAGCCCCAGGCCTTGCAGGAGAACATCTGATACTGGATCGCTATACACAATACTACGGTATACTACACCTGATATAGATCGTATATTCCATTAAGAATATTTCTGGAGAATTGGGTAGACATGGCACTTTGCTAGAAGCCAACCTTATCTCGTAAATCGGTAAAAATGTAGTACTAGGTAAGTACGTGTTCGGATAGTTCGATGATCGGATTTACTGCCAACATATCCAGGGATCTCTTAGGTCGCTTCCTGAAGATTCACCGATGACGTATGATTCGAGCTTAATTAATCTGAGATTAATTGCGGAGAGACTTTATCTTGGATAAATTACTATTTGAAGAGAGAGAAAGATTAATTTAGAATTAATCAATAAAATAATATATTTGATATATTAATCGAAATTAGATTTCGACGTGAAATTAAAATTAGATTTTAATTCAGGCAAACGAGTTAATTTAGAATTAATTCGTTAGCGACGTGAATAGTAATTTTGCTAGGCATAATTATTTAATTAAATTCGATTTAATTACGTCGCGACGGAAGTTCGTTAATTCGGAATTAGTGAACCCGACCCGGGAGTGTTTGCGGGCCCACTCACATTTGGAATCGAGTGGGGCCCACATGTCACGTCATTTGTCACTTTAAAGTTGCTTTTTGGTGAATTTACTGAAGGCTTGTTTAACACTCAATCTTGATGGCTTGATGGAAAATTACCAAACATTTGGTATTAGATTTAAATTGATTTTTCGAAAATTAAATACAATCTTCACACTCTCTCTCTTATTGTCGAAAATTGAAGCAAATTACTCTCCCATTTTCTTTTCTCTCTTGGCCGAAAGTTGAAGGAGGAAGAAGAGAAATTTTGTTGCAAAATTTCAAGAGGCTAGCACCTTAAAGGAATCAATACAAGGTGATAGGGAAACCAATTCTAAAAGCTTGGAATCACAAGACAAAGCTTGGAGCTTGGAGTACCAACTTGGCCGAATTATTCAAAGCTTCTTGGAGAAAATTTTATTGATCATTGTTGGACAATTATGACCCATAGCGTCACTATTTGTACAAATCATGGTGTTGTTGTACAAATTAACTATGTGACAAAGGAGATTGAACTCTTATCATTTGTGATTAGATCACCTAGATATATAAATGATGAGAGGTCCATATGATTTATTCCTGGACGGAGAATGATATGAGGCAGTATCAGTCCATGAAGGATAAATCATTAAATATCCCTAGTCAGAGTATTATCGAGATAGGACATCAATAAATACGTAAAAGACTAGTATTACACTTGTGCACGTTGTGAGGGCATAACGGCATAGTTCTCATATATTTGGGTATATGATACTCATACAAATGTAATAGGAGGTTGTGTTTTACCGATGGTACGGAAAATAGCTTCGCTCTGGATAGACCTCCTCGGAATTCCATTTGTAGTATGACTATATTTCTATGGAAATCCGAAATCAAGGTAGGTGTATTTGGTCTTAACTTGAGACTTGCACCGCTAATACTTGCGACAATCAATATACTTTGGTTGCGGTCGTCTAGGGCTTTAACAGGTTCTGTGTACGCCTATACTAGGTATATTGAGAATCGTAGTATGTTGGGTGTGATGTCAAGACGGAAGTATCACTCAAGTCATAGTGAAGATGATGTCACGTAGGATATGGTACTGGTGCTCTTAAGTACTGCAGTCATCGGGATGAGATGACTAGGTCATGTTCATCCGATTATAGAGACTAGTTACCAGACATCCGACATGTGCTTCGTATGGGGAAGACACAGCTCCAACCCCAGGCCTAGCACGTGACAGTCTGATATTGGATCGAAATACATAATACTACGTATACTATGCCTGATACAGATCCTTTATTCCTGTAAGGATATTTCCGGAGAATTGGGAGGCATGACGCTTTACTAGAGGCCAACCTTGTTTTGTAAATCGGTAAAACATAGTACGAGGTACTCACGTGTTCGGATAGTCCGACGACTGTATCTACTGCCAACAAATCCGGGGATCTCATGGGTCGCTTCCCAAAGATTCACCGATGACGTATGACTCGCACTTTAATTAATCTGGGATTAATTAGAAGAGAGAGAAAATTAATTTGGGATTAATTGCAAAGATAATTTATCTAGGATAAAATATCATTTAAAGAGAGATAACGATTAATTTGGAATTAATCGATAAATTAATATATTTGATATATTAAACGAAATTGGATTTCGACGTGGACTTGAAATTAGATTTTAATTCGGGCGAATGAATTAATTTAGAATTAATTCGTTAGCGATGTGAATAGTAATTATGCTTAACATGATTATTTAATTAAATTATATTTAATTACGACGCAATGAAAAAATCGTTAATTTGGAATTAACGAACTCGAGCCCGAGATTATTTGCGAGCACATTCGCATTTTGAATTCGAGTGCGGCACGCAAGTCAAATCAAGGGTAAAATCATTAGTCGCATCAAGCGTCAAATTGCTAGTCGTTTCAAGCGTCAAATCACTTGTCACTTTGAGTGATGTGACTTGACAACTTGATTGATTGAGTGACTTGACCACTTGATGGATGTGACTTGATGTGAATAGTGATGTTGTTGGTTGGCTTTGATGGTTTGACTTTTGTAAAGCCAAATTCATTCCAAATGCATTTGAAATTCAAATGTGTGTATAAGATACAACAATTTTGGAAACAAACCATACATTCTCTCTTCCTCTCATCTCTCTCATCCTCACGCCCTTGGGGCCAAATGTTCACTGTTTTTGTTCCAAAAACCGAGCAGTGAAGGAAGCTAGAGCGGGTTTTGTTGCAAAATCACAAGTGCTAGCACACTCACGAGACATGCGAAGGTGATAGGGAAGTCCACCCATGAGCCGGGAATCAAATGACGAAGATTGGAGATTGGTTTCTTGTTGATTGAAGGCTGAACCAGTGAGCTTGGAGCAGTCCACTGCCGTGAGCTGCAGTAAGCAGAATTTGGAGTTTCGTTCGTTGCCGCGTCACTCAACCGATCGATGTGAGTGTTCCGTAACTTTGTTGATTAGTATTCACATATGTTTCATGCTTATTATTGATCTTGGGACCTTAATAGAAACCAACAATGGCATCTAGAGCAAGGTTTGAGCATGAAAAAGTTTAGGGCTTAAAATTGGGTAAAATATATTTAAGCATGATTTAATGAAATTGGATGATTGAGTATGCTTAATACATGTTTAATTGAAGATTGATTGGATCAATTTCATGAAATAATGATTGGATCATTTTTCCCCAAATGGATTAGCTTGGCCGAATCCTAATGGTGCCTTAATATCTTGGAATTTGTTGATTTTTTGAACATTGGATGTGTTGGAAATCATTCGGGATGATGATTTAATGTCGATTGTGGAATTAATGGGATTGAATTTGAATCGGACACAAATCCCATCCCTTGGCCGAGACTTTAAAGCATGTAATTGGGTTTGATTTTAATTAAATTGTGTTGGACATGATTTAATATAAATGAGCATGATTAATTGTATAAATTGATGTTTTAGAAATGTAAATTTGGGTGATTATCATGATATACACTTTAGGTTAATTAAATATGAAATTGGATTTTTGTATTTAATTAATTGGGCCTTAAAAATTGGATTTGGGCTTGTTATGTTGTAAATGGGCTTATTGGGCTTTGTTGTATAAAGTTGGGTTAGGCCAAATGGATTGGATCCAATTGGGCCCAAAACCGCTTCCATAAAGCTCAAATGCGACTTAATGGACCTTTAAAGTTTAATTAGGCCCAATGGGCCTAAATTGATTTCTAGGCTTATGGGGTAATTCCTGGATTGGATTTCGGTTATCTGGTTTGACCCGAGTTGACCAAAAGTCCACACCTTAAGAAATTAATTAAAAGCCCATTAGACTTTAATTGAATTGACGTTGGACGTTTATCGGGCTTTGAGACCCGTAACGTTTAAATTTGGAATTTAAGTCGTAAAGGTTCGTTGATAAAGTGTAGTATTTAATTTGGAATTAAATAGTCGATTAGAATTAAATACACATTAAATTGGATTTAACGTTGTAGTTTAATTTAATTCAAGAATTCGTACTTTGAGTACTTATTCACAAAACGAGTTTGACTCGAGCAAAATCAAATCATTGTTTGAACATTGGATGGTCACTATTATCAGATTAATTTATTGAATAGATTGATTGATAACATGCTTGTGTGAATACATGGTCGCGATGCATGAATAATGTATATCGGATGGATATTAGATGGGTGGGCCAATTTTAGAAATTGTTGTAATAAATTTGATTTATTAAATTAGACCTGCGTGTCCAGCCTTATCACCTCCTTATTCTTTGTATTCTCTTCTCACCTATTTCCCTCAATGTAAATGAGGTTTCTTTAGAAGTGTAGTGTAACAGGTAGAAGTGATACATGTGCTAGTAGGAGAGAGAAATGAAGAGATTTGATCTAGGATCATTATGTAAAGGATCCATCCGCAAATCATTATTATTTTATTATACGCGCTTTATTATGTGTTTAGAATGCATGTTTAAGGGTGTATGATGATGAGACCTTAACAAAGATAATAAATTGGTTGCCAATTTGCACGCGAAAAACCCTCGTAAAATATTAAGCGTCTTTCCTTCCATTGAGTGATTCTTACTCAAGATCTGAGACTGGCATTTGCTTGTTGGCCAAGGACAAGGCCTTTGTCCGTCGAGGATGTGTTTGAATCACGAAGGCTTTATTCCATATCGGTGTCTTGTCCAAGTTGTGGTTTGTTGGCCAAAGTCAAGACCACTTTTTGTCCAGCGACGTTGATTACGAAGCTTTCCATGGTCAATGGGTCGCGCTTAATTGGGATCACTAAGTTTGTTGTGCCAAAGCCAAGGCTTAGATGATTCAGAGGAAAAGGTTAGGTAACATTGGATGTGTATTGGCATATATATGATATATGTTTTGGACTTGGATGTCCCCCTACCGGATCTAGGAATTGGATTGGATCCAATTGATCTTAGAGATCTACCTAGTTAATTATCATACAATTTGTTGGCCAAAGTAGATTGTGTGATATTTAACGGGATCCAGCCCACTAGGAAACACGATTTCTCGAGTACTCGACAGAGGGTTAGAGGCTCGCCGAAAATAGTGGGAGGCAAGAATTGAATTTGTAGTATTCATTTAATTACTTGCCATACGCGCTCAAACACAAATATCATTCGTCGTAATAATTAAATGATAGTTGGACTAATATTTAAATCGTTGTTTTAATTAAACAATTGGACTGTATTCAAACCATTTCTTTATACTTGATTTTATAATTGGATTATAGAAATCAATATAATTGATTTTAATCTATTAAATTATAGTTGATTAAATTGTTGGACTATTGTAATCATTATAATAAATAGTACCTAAATCGTTGATTAAATAGTTTGACTATTATAATCAAGATATAAATGAAAGATTGACATTTAAAACATAATCCTAGGGAAAATGTATTTAAATGGTTTAATTTTCAAAATTGGGAATAAATTTCAGGATGGTCCTGGAAAACAATAAGTTACTTTATTTGATAAAATAACTTATTATGCCTAAGCTCGGAGTTAAGCAAATAGTCGGGCATAATCTTTGGAAGATTTATATAATGATAACTTTAGTGCTTAATCCATTAAGTTTGTCATAGTAGATTCCTTAATTTTTTAATCAGAACTAAGGATTAGATCCTTAAAGTATGAAAATGAAATTAAAGGATCTTCATAAATCTATTTTTAGATTTAAGAAGTACTAAATTGCAATAAATGACTCTTGGAGAGTTAATGACTATTCTTAAGGAGATAAAGTCAAAGTTTGCAATTAGGCAAATAGCGCAAGGCGCACCTCACTTCAATATTCTAGAAACCCCGAGGCTTGGCCAAAGGCTACTGGAATATGGAAAAAAGGCAAAGGCAAAATCATTATAATCTTCTGGGAAGATAATGGATATATCCCAAAATGTCTGCCTAAATTGTGGCAAACGGGATCGCGGAAGCGTGACTGCCGTTTGGACAAAACAGATATGAATGAATTGAAGACGAGTAAGGCTCTGACTTCAAATATGTTTGTCATAAATATATTCATTACTAGTATTAAAATGATTTTAGATACTTAGTGTGACATAAATTTATATTGATGTTCAGAATCTGCTATGAGCAGGATACTGACCTCAATTGAGATTTAATATGCGGATTGGAAACGGGACGAAAGTCGCTGTTTTAACCGTAGATACCTAAGTTTAGGAACTACCCTCGGATATGTACCTAAATTTGGAAACTGTTATAATGTAACTAGTTTGACTAGAAACATTATCTCTATATAAGTGTTCAATCCGTTGCGGATGTTCCTTTATATTCTAGAACACTAAAGTGTTTTATTATATAAAGATGATATTGAGATGTACACATTAGATGTGAATAACAGTATTTATATTTTGAATATAAATAAATCTCAAACGTATAACATGATAAACAAATAGCTCAAACTGATTTGATCAGAAGAAACTAATTGTGGCATTGTTGTCTGGGACACAATCAAACAAGACTCGTATATCCGCACTTTTGAAGAGTGGGTACTATGACCAATTTGATTCCATTCAAATAAAGTTTACGAATCTAGTTTATTGGGCAAAGTGCCTAAAACATCTTTACGTGGTAAAAGTGCAAATGTCACAGATCTGTTAGCCCTAGTTCATAGTGAAGCAAGTGGGCCCATGTCTAGCTAGGTTAGATATGGATATGAATATTTCGTGACCTATACGGATGTAGCATCGCGTAGTGGTTATGTGTTTCTTTTGAAGAACACAAATCAAAAACTTTTAAAGTTTCGACACGAAATAGACAAACAGATCGGCTGAAGTATTAATCGTCACGATTAGACCATGATGGAAAATACTTAAGCAATAAGTTTCTAATATACTTGAAAGGGTATAATATTCTTTCAAATGAGGACTCATCTTGGAACACGTCAATTTGACGGTGTGTCCGAACTGAGTAACCGAATTTTGTTGGACATGAATAAGATTAATCATGAGTTGCTCTGAGCTACCATTTCCTTCAACGGATAAGCATAAACAGTGCAGAACTTATTTTGAATAAGGTTCCGTAATAATCTGTTTGACAGATTTCATATTAGATATGAACAGGAAAGAAACCGGGTTTCACATTCCTAAAAATTTGGGTATGCTAGGCATATGTTTGGATGATACCAAACTAAAACCCAAATTGGATAAGTGCCAATTGTAGGTTATCCTAGGGATACCATAAGTATTGTACTTATACATCTCACCAGAGAACAATAAGATTGTTGCTCGCCATGTGATTTTCCTAGAGGAATACTGACATGCAGTGGTAAGTGAGAGGATAGTAAAACTCGATGAAAATCGGAGAAATACTATTCAAGGTACCGATTCCTAATGGAACATAAATAGTTCATCAAGGATGAAACTATTACCAATAATCTTCAAATACACAAGAACCGCGTAGATCGGAGAGAGTCAGAAAACAACCTGGGGTATGGGTTTCTGATCCCACCTAATAAGATGTCAATATTATTGAGGTATACCAACTGACTACGTATGAGGTAGTGATACAAGGTATCGACTCCCTATTATGGCAAAGTGTCATATGAATCCGAATAGATTCCATGTAAATCAACTGTGTTTAGACACTAGTTGTTGTACCGCAAGATTGTGCCTATTGGTACTATATAGGTCTTCAAGGAAGACATACATGGATGGCAACATATTTAAGTACAAAGCTAGGCTTGTAGCGAAAAGGTATCGTTATCAACTTGTGTCGATTACGATTCAACCTTTTAACTGTTGCCACGGTAAATCCATTTGGATAACGCTTGCTAAAGCTGCATGTTTCAATTATGAAATATGACAGCTTAACGGGAAAATCGCTTTTCTGAAAATGAAACCTTTTGGAGGATGTTTATAACATCCTGTCGGTTTTGTCGTACCAAAACTAGCAAACAAGATTTATAGGTTATTCGATCCATGTTTAGATTGAAGCAAACATTGGGTTCTTGGAATTACCATTTTGATGTAATCATAATGGTGTATGATTTGATTCAAAACGAATATGATTCTTGTGTATATAAGGAGGTTAGTGGGAGTGCACTGACAGTGGCTGTCCTATAAATAATGATAATATGTCATTTCTTGGAAATGATATTCCCATAAAAATACAATCGGTGAAAACTAGGCTTTCGAGAAAACTCTCGAGAAACCGTACATTGAAAAATGTACGTGACCTGGTCTCTCATACGCTTCGAGCATATGGAGTCAAATCAGGCCAATCCAAGTGATAGTCACTATGGATTGTTAAGAACATCCGTTAGTATCTTAGAGAACTAATGATGATGTCTTAATCTGTGGAGAAGCAGAACTTGGAGTGACTGGGATCACTACTGCAAGTTTCCTAAACCGATAAATTGACTTTAAGTCGCTCTAAACGGTACTATACAGTTGAAAAACGGAACAGTGAGCTGGAAATCTTCCAAGCAAGATATTGTTACCGAACAAACAACAAATGCGGGTTATTGCTGCAGCTGAGGCAGCAATAGAAGCCATCTGGGTCAATAACAAATCTAATTAGATTAGATATAATTCTGTTAGCAGCTGAGCTAGGCTGTAGCATAGGCTAAAGAATTAACGGTCTCATCACCGATCCAGATACATACTTCGATATTCATCTTATTCGTTCGGATTATACATCGTGGCGATGTGATGATCGAATAAATCGCATAAGATGATAATCATGGTGTTGTTGTACAAATTAACTATGTGACAAAGGAGATTGAACTCTTATCATTTGTGATTAGAGCACCTAGATATATAAATGATGAAAGGTCTCAATGATTTGTTCATGGACGGAGAATGATATGAGACAGTATCAGTCCACGAAGGATAAATCATTAAATATCCATAGTCGAAGTATTATCGAGATAGGACATCGATAAATACGTAAAAGACTAGTATTACACTTGTGCACGTTGTGAGGGCATAACGGCATAGTTCTCATATATTTGGGTATATGATACTCATGCAAGTGTAATAGGAGGTTGTGTTTTACCGTTGGTACGGAAAACAACTTCGCTCTGGATAGACCCCCTCAGAATTCCATTGGTAGTATGACTATATGTCTATGGAAGTCCGAAATCAGGGTAGGTGTATTTGGTCTTAACCTGAGACTTGCACCGCTAATACTTGCGACAATCAATATACTTTGGTTGCTGTCGTCTAGGGCTTTAACAAGTTCTGTGTACGCATATACTGGGTATATTGAGAATCGTAGTTGTGGGGTGTGATGTCAAGAGAGAAGTATCACTCCAGTCATAGTTGAGATGATGTCACGTAGGATACGATACTGGTGCTCTTAAGTTCTTACAGTCTGACAAGGTCATGTTATTCCGATTATAGAGATTAGTTACCAGACATCCGACATGTGCTTCGTACGGGGCAGACACAGCTCCAGCCCTAGGCCTAGCACGTGACAGTCCGATATTGGATCGAAATACACAATACTACGTATACTACGCCTGATACAGATCCGTTATTCATGTAAGGATATTTCCAGAGAATTGGGTGGGCATCGTGCTTTGCTAGAGGCCAACCTTGTTTTGTAAATCGGTAAAACATAGTACGAGGTAATTACGTGTTCGGATAGTCCGACGACTGTATTTACTGCCACATATCTGGGGATCTCATAGGTCGCTTCCCAAAGATTCACCGATGACGTATGACTCACACTTTAATTATTCTGGGATTAATTAGAAGAGAGAGAAAATTAATCTGGGATTAATTGTAGAGATATTTTATCTAGGATAAAATATCATTTAAAGAGAGATAACGATTAATTTGGAATTAATCGGTAAATTAATATATGATAAATTAAACGAAATTGGATTTCGACGTGGAATTGAAATTAGATTTTAATTCGGGCGAATGAATTAATTTAGAATTAATTCGTTAGCGACGTGAATAGTAATTATGCTTGGCATGATTATTTAATTAAATTAGATTTAATTACGACACAACGAAAAAATCGTTAATTTGGAATTAACGAACTCGAGCCCGAGATTATTTATGAGCGCATTCTCATTTCGAATTCGAGTGCAGTACATAAGTCAAATCAAGCATCAAATTATTAGTCGCATCAAGCATCAAATCGCTAGTCGTTTCAAGCGTCAAATCACTTGTCACTTTGAGTGATGTGATTTGACAACTTGATTGATTGAGTGACTTGACCAGTTGATGGATGTGACTTGATGTAAATAGTGATGATGGTGGTTGGCTTTGATGGTTTGACTTTTGTAAAGCCAAATTCTTTCCAAATGCATTTGAAATTCAAATGTGTGTATAAGATACACAAATTTTGGAAACAAACCATACATTCTCTCTTCCTCTCATCTCTCTCATCCTCACGCCCTTGGGGCCAAATGCTCACTGTTTTTGTTCCAAAAACCGAGCAGTGAAGGGAAGCTGAGTGGGTTTTGTGGCAAAATCACAAGTGCTAGGAAACTCACGAGACATGCGAAGGTGATAGGGAAGTCCACCCATGAGCCGGGAATCAAATGACGAAGATTGGAGATTGGTTTCTTGTTAATTGAAGGCCGAACCAGTGAGCTTGGAGCAGTCCACTATCGTGAACTGTAGTGAGCAGAATTTGGAGTTTCGTTCGTTGCCGCGTCGCTCAACCGATCGATATGAGTATTCCGCAACTTCGTTGATTAGTATTCACAAATATTTCATGCTTATTATTGATCTTGGGATCTTAATAGAAACCAACAATCATCACATAAAAAACTATTCAATGTAAGTGTGTTTCCGCCACTCTTCTTTGCGTAGTCATTCCAATTACATGCTTAATTTATCTTGGGACTAATCTAGAAACCCAACAATGGTATCAGAGCCAATTTTAGCATAAAATGAATTAGTGTAAAATTTGGGTAAAATAAATTTGTGCAGATTTGATAAAATTGATTGATTGAGTATGCTTGAATGATGATGTATTGAAGTTGTATGATCAATTTCATGAAATTTTGATTGGATCAAATTTTTGCCCACACATTGGCTTGGCCGAATGCTTATTACCCTTATAAGTCATGGTATTTTTTGTTTCTTTGATCATTGAATGACTTGAAACACTTAGGAATGTTGATTTAAATTCAATCGGATTGAAAACAAAATCGAACATGAAATACCCTAGATTGTCGTGACCTATTGAGCATGTAATGAAATGATTTTATGATTCAAAAATGTTGGACATAAGTTGAACAAATGAATACATAATTAATTGATTAAATTTGTATTTTGGAAATATTAATTTAAATGATTAATTGATGTATTACACTTTGGTTAATTGAATTATAAAATTTGGAATTTTTAAAATTTGATTAAATGGGCTGGATTTTGAATTGGGCTTGTAATTGTTGTATTTAGGCATAATGGGCTTGGTTGGGCCAAGTTGGTTTAGGCCAATTGGATTGGATCCATATTGGGCCTAAATCATTCCATTAAGTCCAAATATAACAAATGAGCTTTAAAAGTTTAATTGAGCCTTATGGGCCGAAATTGGTTTCTTGGCAAATGAGGGTGATTTCTTAATTGGGCTTGGTATTTGGGTTTGACCCATATTGACCAAAGCCCATGTCTTATGAAATCAATTGAAAGCCCATCGGACTTTAATTAAATAACATTGGATGTTAGTTGGGCTTTGAGACCCGATTAGATTAGATTTGGAATCTAAGTCGTTAAAGCACATTAAAAGGTGTAGTTATTTAATTTGGAATTAAATAATGAATTAGTATTGAATACGAATTAAATTAGATTTAATGAGTAGTTCGATATAATTCAAGAATTCGTACTTTGAGTACTTGTTCACAAACGAGTTTGACTCGCGTAAAATCAAATCATTGTTTGAACATTGGATGATCACATAATTGAAAGATTAATTATTGTAAATTTAGAATTTATTAAATTGGACCTGCGTGTCCAGCCTTATCTCTCATTATTTCTTTGTATTCTCTTCTCACCTAATTCCCCTCAATATATTGAGGTTCTATTATTTTATTATGTAATTGGGTAGAAGTAGAATAGTGCTAGCCGGGGAGAGGAAATTGAGTGATTTGTTCTAGGAACAATCTGTTAAATATTCATCAGCATATCGTTCTTAATTTACTTTTCGCGCCTTATTATGCTTTTAAAATGCATGTTTAAGGGTGTATGATGAGACCTAACAAAGATAATTAATTGGTTGCCAATTACGCGGAAAACCCTCAAAACATATTAAGCATTTTTCCTTCCATTGAGTGATTCTTACTCAGGATCCAAAGTTGGCAATGGTTTATTAGCCAAAGTCAAGACCTTTGTCAATTACGAATGTGTTTGAATCATGAAGGCTTTGTTCCACATTGGTGTCTTGTCCAAGTTGTGATTTGTTGGCCAAAGTCAAGATCACTTCTTGTCCATCGACATTGATTACAAAGCTTTCCTTGTCAATGGGTCCCGCTTAACTGGAATCATTAAGCTTGTTGTGCCAAAGCCAAGGCTTAGTTGATTCAGAGGAAAAAGGTTAGGCAAATATATTGGATATATTGGCATATATATTGTATATATATTTTGGACTTGGATGTCCACCTACCGGATCTATGAATTGGAAGAGATCTAATTAATCTTCGAGATCTACCTAGTTAAATATCATACAGCTTGTTGGCCAAAGTCAAGGTTGTGTGTTATTTAACGGGATCCTAGCCCACTAGGAAACTGGGTTTCCCGAGTACTCGACAGAGGGTTAGAGGCTCGCCGAAAAATAATGGGAGGCTAGTATTGAATTTGCAATTTCTTTCAGATACTTAGCTTTACGCGCTTTCAAATTATTTCGACAAAATTATTTTATTAGTTGGACTAATATAATGTTATTTTTCTTGTAACAGTTAGACTGTACCCATATATCGTTGATTAGATAGTTAGACTATCATAATCAAGATGACGGGAAAGAGCAGTGTCTGAGACATTATCATGGGCGAAAATGTCCTCAAGGGCACGAACTTTCCGGATTGGGAAATGAATCTCAGAATAGTTCTGGGATCCGAGAGGCTGCTATATACTATAGAGATACCTCTTGGGCCTAAGCCAAGACCTGATCAGTTACTTGAGCTGGAGCTTTGGAAAACTGACAGCAATGACAACTCTACTGCTCAGTCTATTATGCTTGCTGCTATGACTCAGCATTTCCATCGACAGAATAGAGACTTGGATCCCTATAACATGTTGGAGAGATTACACGATCTTCATCGATCTAACCGTAGATCGCAGAGATATGAGTTGCAGAAGAAGCTCTTCCGTGCACGTATGTCAGATGGCATGTCTGTTGAGTCCCATGTGGTACAAATGATTGCTGACATCGAGCAGCTGACTCAGATGGGGATAATCTTTGAGGCAGAGACTTCCATAGATTTGATCTTGCAGTCTCTCTCCCGACACTTGAAGTGGGTTCATCATGAACTATAACATGATGAACCAAGATGATACTCTTGGAGAGTTGATGTCTATTCTGAAGGAAGCTGAGAAGGAGCTACTCAATGGCAAGAAGCGCGAGGTGAACTTTGCTTCAACATCTCAGCCTCCCAAGGCTTAGCTAAGGCGACTGGTGGTGTTAAAAAGAAGAAGCATAAGAAGAAGGGCAAAGGCAAAGTGTCGAAGGGTTTTGGGAAACCCAATGACAAATCTCAGGATGTATGCCTCCAGTGCGGCAAGCGGGGTCACTGGAAGCGTGACTGCCACGAGTACAAGGCGCTCCAAAAGGAGAATAAAGCGGGTAAGGCACCGGCTTCAGGTATGTTTGTTATTGAAATAAACATGACTACTTCTAGTTTTAAAAATTGGATTTTTGATTCTGGTTGTGGTACTCACATATGTACTGATGTGCAGGATCTACGGATTAGTAGGAGACTGGCTTCAGGGGAGATTGATCTACGCGTCGGAAATGGGACACCAGTCACCGTTTTGGCCGTTGGCACTTTTGTTTTGGAACTGCCATCGGGGCATGTACTTGAACTTATAGACTATTATTATGTACTTAGTTTGACTATGAATATTATTTCTGTATCTATCTTAACCCAATGTGGGTATACTTTTGTATTTCGAACCACCATGTGTTTTATGTATAAAAATGATGTAGAAATTTGCACTGCTGTTGCAAATAATGGTCTTTATATTTTGAATATAAATCAATCTCAAACATATAATATAATAAACAAAATGCTTAAAATGAGTAACAAAGATGAAACTTATATGTGGCATTGTCATCTGGGACACATAAACAAGACTCGCATATCCACATTTTCGAAGAGTTGGTACTTGGACGGATTTGGTCCCAATTCATATGACGTCTGCGAATCTTGATTATTAGGCAAAATGCCTAAATCACCTTTTAGCGATAAAGGTGCACGCGCCACCGAACTGTTAGCCCTTGTTCATAGTGACGTTTGTGGGCCCATGTCTAGCCAGGCTAGAGGTGGATACGAATACTTCAGAACCTTTACGGATGATACACCACGTTATGGTTATGTGTATCTTATAAGACACAAGTCGGAAACTTTTGAGAAATTCAAAGAGTTTCGACACAAAATAGAAAAATAGACCGGCAAGAGTATAAAGACATTACGGTCGGACCATGATGGCGAATACTTAAGTAATGAGTTTCTAGATTACTTGAAAGAATATGGTATTCTTTCACAGTGGACTCAGCCTGGAACACCGCAATTAAATGGTGTATCCGAACGGAGAAACCGAACTTTTTTGGACATGGTAAGGTCTATGATGAGTTGCACAGAGCTATTTATTTCCTTCTGGGGATATGCATTAAACATAGCAATACTTATTTTGAATAAGGTTCCGTTAAAGTCTGTTTAACAGACTCCGAATGAGATATGGACATGAAAGAAATCGGGTTTCTCATTCCTGAAGATTTGGGGTTGCTGGGCATACGTCAAACGTTTAGAAGGTACCAAACTTGAACCCAAATCGGATAAATACCTATTTGTAGGATATCCTAGGGAAACCAAAGGGTATTACTTCTATCACCACGAGAGAACAAAGTTTTTGTTGCTTTACATGCGGTTTTTCTTGAGAATGAATTCCTAAATGCATTGATAAGTGGGAGGAAAGTATAACTCGATGAAAATCGGAGTGATACTGTTCTTGGCACAAAATCCTTAACGGAATATGAACAGTCCATTGAGAATGAGACTGTACCACAATCTTCGATTACACAAGGACCGCGTAGATCAGAGAGAGTCAGGAACAACCTGAGAGGTATGGGTTCTGATCTCACCTCATGTAGATATTAATCTTATTGAGCGTAACAAACCGGCTACGTATGAAGAATTGATACAAGATATCGATTCTGCTTTATGGCAAGAAGCCATGAAGTCTGAAATGGATTTCATATACACCAACCAAGTTTGGACACTGGTTGATGCACTAGAAGGCGTAAAGCCTATTGGTTGCAAATGGGTCTTCAAGAAGAAGACTGACATGGATGGCAACGTATAAACGTACAAAGCTAGGTTTGTAGCAAAGGGGTGTCGTCAACGACATGGTGTCGATTACGATGAAACTTTCTCACTCGTTGCCATGATTAAATCCATTCGGATAATGCTTGTTATTGCTGCATATTTCGATTACGAAAACCTTTTGGAGGATGTTTACATGCAATAGCCTGACGGTTTTATCATGTCTAGACTTACAAACAAGGTTTTTAAGTTAAATCGATCCATTTATGGATTGAATCAAGAATCGCGGTTACGAGATCATAAAAGAATATGATTTCATTCAAAACGAAGATGATCCTTGTGTATATAAGAAGGTTAGTGGGAGAGCACTGACTTTTTTTATCCTTTATGTTGATGATGTATTGCTTATTGGCAATGACATTCACATGTTAACGTCAGTGAAAGCTTGGCTTTCATTAAAATTCTCCATGAAAGATCTGGGAGAAGCATCATTTATTCTAGGAATAAAGATCTATCGGGATAGATCTAGAAAGCTGTTTGAACTCTCCCAGAGTACGTACATTGACAAAGTATTGAAGAGATTAAATTTGGATTAGTCCAAGAGGTGACTGTTGCCAGTGTCACATGGCGTCTATCTATCTAGGGACATGTCTTCCTAAAGCTCGATATGAGAGAGACAACATGAGTCGGATACCGTTCACCTCGGCAGTTGGATCGATCATGTATGCCATGATATGTACGCAACCTAATGTCTCCTATGCTTTGAGCATGTGTAGTCGCTATCAGGCCGATCCAGGTGAAGGTCATTGGATGGCGATTAATAATATCCTTAAGTATCTTAGACAAACTAAGGATGCTTTCTTAATCTATGGAGATGGAAAACTTGAGGTAATTGGGTATACCAATACAAGTTTCCAAACCGACAAAGACGACTGCAAATCACAATCTGGGTACATATTTTATTTGAATAACGAAACAGTAAGCTAGAAATCTTCCAAGCAAGAGACTGTTACCGATTCAACAACTGAAGCGGAGTATATTGCTGCAGCTGAAGCAGCAAAAGAAGTAGTTTGGATCTGAAAATTCCTAATTGGATTAGAAATAGTTCTGTTAGCAGCTGAGCTCATTCCATTATATTGTGACAATAACGGGGCTATAGAGCAGGCTAAGGAACCGCGGTCTCATCAACGATCCAAGCATGTTCTTCGACATTTCCATCTGATACATGAGATCATATATCGTGGCGATCTGAAGGTCGAGAAGGTCGCATCAGATAACAATATTGCAGATCCGCTGACGAAAGCTATTCCTCGGTAAAAGTTTGAGCGACATTTACATAGTTCAGGTATTAGATGCTTGAGTGACTGGCAATAGGCCAAGTGGGAGATTGTTGGACAGTTATGACCCATAGCGTCACTATTTGTAAAAGACATTATGGTTTTTGTATAAAATTAACTATGTGATAATGAAATTGTCTTTTACCGTTTTGTAATTATTTACTTTGATATATAAATGGTAGAAGTCCTTATGATTAGTTCCGGATTGAGATGATATGAGACAGTATCAATCCATAAAGGTTTAATCATTAACATCCCTAGTCGTAGTATTTTCGAGATCAGACATCTATATGCGGAATATACTAGTATTACACTTGTGCGCGTTGTGAGGGCATAACGACATAGTTCTGATATATTTAAGTATTTGATACTTATACAAGTGCGATATGAGGTTGTGTTTTAACCGATGGTACGAAAACAGCTTCGCTTTGGATAGACCCCTCGGAATCCCATTGGTAGTATGTCTATGTGTCTATGGGAGTCTGCTTCAGGGTAGGTGTATTTGGTCTTAACCTGAGACTTGCATCACTAGTACTTGCGGCAATCGATACGCTTTGGTTTTGGTCGTCCAGGACTTTAACAGGTTCTGTGTACGCCTCTTCTGGGTTTATTGAGAATCGTAGTGTATTGGGTGTGATGTCAAGACGGAAGTATCACTTCAGATATATGGAGATGATGATCACGCTGTTGGATAATATGACCCATAGCGTCACTATTTGCACAGATCATTGTGTTGCTGTAGCAAATTAACTATGTAACAAGGAAATTGCACTCTCATCATTTGTGATTAGATCATCCATATATATAAATGAAGAGAGGTCCCTATGATTAGTTCCTGGATTGAGATGATATGAGACAGTATCAGTCCACGAAGGATTAATCATTAAATATCCCTAGCCGTAGTATTATCGAGACTGGACATCGATAATGCGGAATAGGCTAGTATTGCACTTGTGCGCGTTGTGAGGGCACAACGGCATAGTTCTCATATATATAAGTGTTGGAGACTTATGCAAGTGCGATAGGAGGTCGTTTTTCACCGATGGTACGGGAAACAGCTTCGCTCTAGATAGACCCCTCGGAATCCCATTGGTATTATGACTATGTGTCTATGGGAGGCCGAAGTCAAGGTAGGTGTGTATAGTCTTAACCTGAGACTTGCATCGCTAATACTTACGATAATCGATAAACTTTGGTTTTGGTGGTGTTGGGGACCCTGACCAGGTTCTGTGTCTACCACTTCTGGGTTTATCAGAGAGTCGTAGAGTATTGGGTGTGATGTCGAGACGGAAGTATCACTCCAGTCATAATGGAGATGATGTCACGCAGGATACGGTATTAGTGCTCTTAAGTGATGCGCATCCAATCGTGATATTATGACCAGGTCATGAATATCCGATTATAGAGACTAGCTACCAGACATCCGATATGTGTTTCGGACGGGGCAGACACTTATCCAGCCCCAGCCCTAACACGTGACTATCCGATACTGGGCCGATATGCACAATACGTGAGTATACTACGCTTGATATAGATCTAAATATTCTTAAAAGGATATGTCCGGAGAATTGGGTAGACTTGGTACTTTGCTAGGAGTTGACCTTGTCTCGTAAATCGGTAGAACGTGGTACTTGGTACGTACGTGATTCGGATACTCCGACGACCGTATTTACTGCCAAATTATCCGGAGATCTCATGGGTCGCTTCCCGATAATCCACCGATGACACACAACTCGCACTCTTGAATAATCTGGGATTATATAGAAGAGAGAGAAAATTAATCTAGGATTAATTACGGAGATATTTTATCTAGGATAAAATATCGTCGAGAGAGAGATAATGATTAATTTGGAATTAATCGATGAATAAATATATTCGATATTTAAACGAATTAGATTTCGACGTGAAATTAAAATTAGATTTTAATTCGGGCGAACGAATTAATTTAGAATTAATTCGTTAGCGACGTGAATAGTGAATTCGCTAGGCGTAATCACTTAATTACGACGCGACGAAAAATCGTTAATTTGGAATTAGCGAACCCGAGCCCGAGTGTGATTGCGAGCGCATTCGTATTTCAAATTCGAGTGCGGCGACGCAAGTCACATCAAGCGTCAAATCTAACGTCAAGTCATTCATCACATCAAGCATCAAATCAAGCGTCACTTTGAGTGATGTGACATTTGATTGATTGATGTGAGTGATTGATTGATGGAAATGACATGACTTAAAGTTGACATGACTTAAAGTTGATGTGAATAGTGATGGACATGATGTGCATAGTGATTTGCTTTTATGGTTTGACTTTTTTAAGCAAATGAAATGCAAATGAAAGTTAAATGCATTTGAAATTCATGAAAGTGTATAAGATACACTTGAAATTAAAATGAAAATGCACTTACTTTACCATTCACAAAATCTTTTCTCTCTCATTCTCTCTTCAAACTCACGCCCAAGGGATGAAAAGTTTCTGTTTTTGAAGCTTAAAACCGTGAGTCAAGGGAAGCAAGGGTGGGTTTTTCTGTGAAAATCCAAGTGCTAGCACACTTGGGAGTCTTGCGAAGGTGGTAGGGAGGTTCACCCATGAGCCGGGATCCGTCCAACGAAGATCGGAGCTCCGTTTCGCAGCTCAAAATTCTGTTGACGAAGGCAGTGGACTGCCAGCAGTGGGCGTCCTTGGCAGTGAGTTTTTGGGCTTGAATCGTCTCCAAATCGACTCAACCGATCGATGTGAGTATTCCGCTACCTCCGTTGGTGTATTCACTCATGTTTTCATGCTTTGATTTGATCTTGGGACCTTAGAAAAACTCAACAATGGCATCAAGAGCTATAGTTGCAAGCATGAAATTTTAGGGATTTAAAATTTGGGTAAATGTGATTTGAGCATGATTTGAATGAATTGTTTGTTTGAGTATGTTTATAACATGTTTAATTTCATTTTGGTTGGACTAATTTGACGAAAAATGATTTGGAATTATTTTCCCCAAATTTAATGCCTTGGCCGAATGTAATTGATTTTTGGGATCTTGGATTTTTTATTTTTGATTCATTTGATGAGTTAGAATCGATTAGGTTGATGTTAATTTGAATCGAATTGGATTGGATTTCGAATTGGACAAAAATCCCCAAATCTCTATGTTGGCCGAATGCATGTAATGCCCTAATGTCTTGGTGTTTTTTGATTTTGTGACATTGGATGTGTGTGAAATCATTTAGATGGTTATTTGATGTCGATTGTAGGTTCGATTGGATTGAAACCGAATCGGACACAAAATCCCTCTTTTGGCCGAGACTTAAAAGCATGTAAATGGGTTGATTTTTCATATTGTGTGTTTGACATGTGATAATGAATTTAGCATGATTAATTGGAGTAATATTGTGTTTTAGAAATATTGTTTTAGTCGATTGATCATGTAACGCACTTTAGGTAATTAAGTTGCGGAATTGGATTCATGTAATTTAGTTATTTAGGCTTTAATTGGATTTGGGCTTCTAATGTTGTAATTGGGCCTATTGGGCTTGATTTATCAAGTTTGGTTTAGGCCAAATGGATTGGATCCAATTGGCCCAAAACCTAACCATAAAGCCCAAATGCGACTTAATGAACCTTTAAAGTTCAATTGGGCCTAATGGGCCAAGATTGATTTATGGGCTTATGGGGTAAATCCCGGATTGGACTTTGGTTATCGGTTTGACCCGAGTTGACCAAAAGTCCACGCCTTAAGAAATCAATCAAAAGCCCATTGGACTTTAATTGAATTGACGTTGGACGTTAATCGGTCTTTGAGACGCGTTACGATTAGATTTGGAATTTAAATCGTAAAAGGTTTATTAAATAAAAGTGTAATGTTTAATTTGAATTGAATAGTGAATTAGTTTTAAATACATGTTAAATTAGATTTAATAATGTAGTTTAATTTAATTCATGAATTCGTACTTTAAGTACTTATTCGCAAAAACGAGTTTGACTCGATCAAAATCAAATCGTTGTTTGAACATTGGATGATCACTTAATTATCAGATTAATTAATTTGATTAGATTGATTGATAGCATGCTTATATGTGTGAATACTTGGTTGTGTTGAATGAATAATGTATATCGGATGGATATTAGATGGGTGGGTGGGCAATTTTAAAATTATTGTAATAAATTCGATTTATTAAATTGGACCTGCGTGTCCAGCCTTATCACCTTCTTTCTCTTGTATTCTCTTCTCACCTATTCCCCTCTATGTATATGAGGTTTCTTTAGAAGTGTAGTGTAACAGGTAGAAGTAATACTAATGCTAGCTTGAGTGAGAAAGGGAGAGATTTGATCTAGGATCAATGTGTAAAATATCCATCCGCATATCATTATTATTTTATTTCATACTCGCTTTATTATGTGTTTAGAATGCATGTTTAAGGGTGTATGATGATGAGACCTAACAAAGATAATTAATTGGTAGCCAATTTGCACGCGAAAAACCCTCGTTTTATATTAAGCGATTATCCTTCCATTGAATGATTCTTGTTCAAGATCTGATTGGCATTGGTTTGTTGGCCAAAGTCAAGACCATGTCAATTGGATGTATTTGAATCATGAGAGTTTTGTTCCACATCGGTGTCTAGTCCAAGTTGTGATTTGTTGGCCAAAGTCAAGATCACTTCTTGTCCAAAGACATTGATTACGAAACTTTCCTTGTCAATGGGTCTCGCGCTTAACTGGAGTCATTAGGTTTGTTGTGCCAAAGCCAAGGCCTAGATGATTCGGAGGATAAGGTTAGAAAATGTATTAGATACATTGGCATAATTAATATGTTTAGGACTTGGATGTCCACCTAACCGGATCTGGGAATTGGATTGGATCCAATTGATCTGTGAGATCTACCTGGTTAAGTAGCATGCAGCTTGTTGGCCAAAGTCAAGGTTGTATGTTATTTGACAGGATCCCAGCCCCACTAGGAAACCGGTTTCCCGAGTACTCCACACAGGGTTAGAGGCTCGACGAAAATAGTGGGAGGCAAGTATTGAATTTGCAACATTCGTTCAATTACTCGCCATACACACTCAAACAAATATCATTCGTCAATATTTTACGTTGTTTTAAAAATATATATATAGTTGGACTATATACAAACTTATTCAATATAGTTGATTTTATAATTGGATTATAGAAATTAATATAATTGAATTAAAATGATAGTTGATTTTATAATTGGATTATAGTAATCAATATTAAAATTATAGTTGATTAATAATTGGATTATTGTAATCATTATAATAAATAGTACCTTATTAAATTGATTAAATAGTTAGACTATTAAAATCAAGAAAGAATTGAAAAAGTTGAATATTTAAAATATATAATCCTTGGATTAATGTTTTAAATGATTTAATTTTCAATTGGGAATTAATAATAGGTTAATTTATTTGATAAAATAACTTATGACTAAGCTCATATTAAGCAAATAGTAGAGCATAAAGTCTTTGGAAGATTTATGTGATGATGACTTTAGTGCTTAATTAATATACTTATAATAAATCTATCTTTAGATTTAAAAGTATTAAAATTGCAATTATAATTCTTGGAGAATTAATTGACTATTCTAGTGGAGAAAAGTCAAAGTTTGCAATTGGGCATGTTGCACAAGGTGCAGATCGTTTCGATATTCCGAAACCCAAGGCTTGGCCAAGGTTTGTGAAATATTGAAAAGATAATTGACGTATCCCCCAGTGACTGCCATTTGGATATGGAAGACACGAAGGAATTAAGAAAGGGCGAGGCTCTAACTTTAAAAAATATTTGTCAAAGTTATGTTCAATGCTAGTATTGAAATTGGATTTTAAATACTTAGTGTGATACATAAAACATATATGTATTGATGTTCAGAATCCGCTTTGAGCTGGATACTGACTTCAAGCCGAGATTCCTCTGCGAATCGGAAACGGGACGAAAGTCGCTGTTTCGACCGTAGATACCTAATTTTAGGAACTATCCTTTGGGTATGTACTTAAATTAGGAAATGTTATGATGTAAATAGTTTGACTAGAGACATATCTCTATATCAGTGTTTAATCCGTTGCGGATAAAACCTTTATATTCTAGAACACTAAAGTGTTTTATTATATAAAGATGATACTGAGATAAACACATTAGATGTGAATAACAGAATTTATATTTTGAATATAATAAAATCTCAAACATATAAAAATGACAAATAAATAGCTCAAATTGATTTGATCAATAGAGACTTATTTGTGGCATTGTTGTCTAGGACACAATTAAACGAGAATCGTATATCCACACTTTGAAGAGTGGGTACTAGGACTGATTTGACTATTCAAATAAGGTCTACGAATCTAGTTTATTAGGTTAAATACCTAAAATACTATTTACTTGGTAATAGTAAAAAGGCCACCGATCTGTTAGCCCTATTCATGGTGAAGTTAGTGGGCCCATATCTAGCTAGGCTAGATGTGAACATGAATATTTCGTGACCTTAACTGATACGATGTGGCATTACGTTATGGTTTGTGTTTCTTTTGAAGAACACAGATCGGAAACTTTTGAAGTTTCGACACGAAGTAAATAAACAGATCGGCTATAGTTTATATCCGCCACGGTTAGACCGTAATGGAAATTACTTAATCAGTAAGTTTCATACGTGCATGAAAGAATACGGTATTCTTTCATATGAGGACTCCTTCCGAGACACGTCAGTTAGACGGTGTGTCCGAGCCAAAAACCAAATTTTGTTGGACATGATAAGGTTTATCACGAGTCGCTCTGAGCTACTATTTCCTTCTATAGGATATGCATTAACAGTGCAAAACTTATTTAGAATAAGGTTCCATATAAATCTGTTTAACAGATATCATATAGGATATGAACAGGAAAGAAACGAGGTTTCTCATTCCTGATAATTTGGGTATGTCAGGCATAACGTTTGGTTGATACCAAACTAAAAGGCCCAAATTGGATAAGTGCCAATATAGGTTATCCTAAGGGAAACCTTAAGTATAGTACTTGTAAATCCCACATGAGAACAATGTAATTGTTGCTCACCATGCGGTTTACCTGAGAGGAATACCGATATGCAGTGGTCAGTGGGAGGATAGTGATACTCGATGAAAGTCGGAGTAACACTGTTCAAGGCACGAAGTCCTTAATGGAACACAAATAGTTCATCTATGATGAATCTATACCATTAATCTTCAAATACACAAGAAACTAGTAGATCGGATAGAGTCAGAAAACAACCTAGGGTATGGGTTTCTGATATCGCCCCATAAAGATGTCAATCTCATGGAGGTGTACCATCCGACTACGTTTGGAGGAAGTGATACGAGGTATCGACTCCCTGTTATGGCAAAGTGCCATTAATCCGAAATGGATTCCATGTATAACAACTGTTTTGGATAACTAGTTGTTGTACCACAAGGCATTGTGCCTATTGGTACATTAAACGTCTTCAAGGAAGACATACATGGAAGGCAACATACCTACGTACAAAGCTGGGCTTTTGACGGAAAGGTGTCGTTATCAACATTGTGTTAATAACGGTTCGACCTTTTACCTGTTGCCATGGTAAATCCATTTTGAAAATGCTTGAAAAATAACTGTATATTTCATTTATGAAATGTGTCAGTTATAAATCAAAATCGCTTTCCTGAAAAGGAAACCTTTTGGAGAATGTTTATAACATTCTGACGATTTTGTATAACCGACAAACAAGGTTTGCGGGTTATTTGATCCATGTTTGGATCAATGCAAGCATAAGATTCTTGGAACTATCGTTTTGGAATAATCATAATGGTTTATGATTTGACTCAAAACGAAATAATTCTTGTGTATATAAGGAGGTTAGTGGGAGAGCGCACTGACAGTGAAATTCCCATAATGCAATTGGTGAAAGCTTGGCTTTCATAGATATTCTTTCAATAGAAAATTCTCCGTAGAATTCTGGGGAGTAACAACCTTTATTCAAGGAATAAAGATCTACTGGGATAGATTTGGAGTTGTTAACACTCTCTAGGAAATTGTACATTTAAAATGTACTTGTATTGGTGTCTCATACGCTTCGAGCATATGGAGTCACGATCAGGTTAATCCAAGTGATAGTCACTGGATTAAAGATTAAGAACATCTATTAGTATCTGAGAGAACTAAAGATGCTGTCTTAAACTATGGAGAAGGAGAACTTGAAGTGACTGGGATCACCACTGCAAGTTTCCAAACTATTAAATACTACGGTACTATAAAGTTTGAATTACGGGACAGTGAGCTGGAAATCTTCCAAGCAAGATAACTGTTGCCGAATAAACAACAAATACGGATACGGATTATTGCTGCGGCTGAGGCAGCAAAAGAAGCCATTTGGATCGAACCTAAATCTAATTAGATTAGATATAGTTCTGTTAGCAGCTGAACTAGGCGTCAGCACAGGCTAAGGAATTAAAGGTCTCATCGACGATCCAGATATATACTTCTAAATCATCTGATTCGTTCGGATCATACATCGTGGCGATGTGATGATCGTGTAAATCGCGTCAGACGATAATCGGAACAAATCCGCTGACGAAAACATTTCCTCACACAATTTGAGCGAACTTTACATAGTTCAAGTGTTGGAACACTTGAGTGACTCGCTACGTGCCAAGTGGGAGATTGTTGGATAATATGACCCATAGCGTCACTATTTGCACAGATCATTGTGTTGCTGTAGCAAATTAACTATGTAACAAGGAAATTGCACTCTCATCATTTGTGATTAGATCACCATAGATATATAAATGAAGAGAGGTCCCTATGATTAGTTCATGGATTGAGATGATATGAGACAGTATCAGTCCACGAAGGATTAATCATTAAATATCTCTAGCCGTAGTATTATCGAGACTGGACATCGATAATGCGGAATAGGCTAGTATTGCACTTGTGCGCGTTGTGAGGGCACAACGGCATAGTTCTCATATATATAAGTGTTGGAGACTTATGCAAGTGCGATAGGAGGTCGTGTTTCACCGATGGTACGGGAAACAGCTTCGCTCTGGATAGACCCCTCGGAATCCCATTGGTATTATGACTATGTGTCTATGGGAGGCCGAAGTCAAGGTAGGTGTGTATAGTCTTAACCTGAGACTTGCATCGCTAATACTTACGATAATCGATAAACTTTGGATTTGGTGGTTGGGGACCCTGACCAGGTTCTGTGTCTACCACTTCTGGGTTTATCAGAGAGTCGTAGAGTATTGGGTGTGATGTCGAGACGGAAGTATCACTCCAGTCATAATGGAGATGATGTCACGCAGGATACGGTATTAGTGCTCTTAAGTGATGCGCATCCAATTGTGATATTATGACCAGGTCATGAATATCCGATTATAGAGACTAGTTACCAGACATCCGATATGTGTTTCGGACGGGGCAGACACTTATCCAGCCCCAGCCCTAACACGTGACTATCCGATACTGGGCCGATATGCACAATACGTGAGTATACTACGCTTGATATAGATCTAAATATTCTTAAAAGGATATGTCCGGAGAATTGGGTAGACTTGGTACTTTGCTAGGAGTTGACCTTGTCTCGTAAATCGGTAGAACGTGGTACTTGGTACGTACGTGATTCGGATACTCCGACGACCGTATTTACTGCCAAATTATCCGGAGATCTCATGGGTCGCTTCCCGATAATCCACCGATGACGCACAACTCGCACTCTTGAATAATCTGGGATTATATAGAAGAGAGAGAAAAGTAATCTAGGATTAATTACGGAGATATTTTATCTAGGATAAAATATCGTCGAGAGAGAGATAATGATTAATTTGGAATTAATCGATGAATAAATATATTCGATATATTAAACGAAATTAGATTTCGACGTGAAATTAAAATTAGATTTTAATTCGGGCGAACGAATTAATTTAGAATTAATTCGTTAGCGACGTGAATAGTGAATTCGCTAGGCGTAATCACTTAATTACGACGCGACGAAAAAATCGTTAATTTGGAATTAGCGAACCCGAGCCCGAGTGTGATTGCGAGCGCATTCGTATTTCGAATTCGAGTGCGGCGACGCAAGTCACATCAAGCGTCAAATCTAACGTCAAGTCATTCATCACATCAAGCGTCAAATCAAGCGTCACTTTGAGTGATGTGACATTTGATTGATTGATGTGAGTGATTGATTGATGGAAATGACATGACTTAAAGTTGACATGACTTAAAGTTGATGTGAATAGTGATGGACATGATGTGCATAGTGATTTGCTTTTATGGTTTGACTTTTTTAAAGCAAATGAAATGCAAATGAAAGTTAAATGCATTTGAAATTCATGAAAGTGTATAAGATACACTTGAAATTAAAATGCAAATTACTTTTACCATTCACAAAAATCTTTTCTCTCTCATTTCTCTCTTCAAACTCACGCCCAAGGGATGAAAAGTTTCTGTTTTTGAAGCTTAAAACCGTGAGTCAAGGGAAGCCAAGGGTGGGTTTTCATGGTGAAAATCCAAGTGCTAGCACACTTGGGAGTCTTGCGAAGGTGGTAGGGAGGTTCACCCATGAGCCGGGATCCGTCCAACGAAGATCGGAGCTCCGTTTCGCAGCTCAAAATTCTGTTGACGAAGGCAGTGGACTGCCAGCAGTGGGCGTCCTTGGCAGTGAGTTTTTGGGCTTGAATCGTCTCCAAATCGACTCAACCGATCGATGTGAGTATTCCGCTACCTCCGTTGGTGTATTCACTCATGTTTTCATGCTTTGATTTGATCTTGGGACCTTAGAAAAACTCAACACACGCAGGGATTCAGAACTAGTTCTCTATTGTGTTGCAACCATCGGGATAATATGACAAGGTCAGGATTATCCGATTCAAAGAGACTAGTTGCTTCATATCCGATATGTTCTTCGTACGTAGCAGACACTATTCCAGCCTCAGGGCTTGCACGTGAACATCCGATACTGGATCGCTATACACAATACTATAGTATACTACGTCTGATATAGATCATATATTCTATTAAGAATATTTCTGGAGAATTGGGTAGGCATGGCACTTTACCAGAAGCCAACTTTGTCTCGTAAATCGGTAAAAAACGTAGTACTAGGTACGTACATGTTCGGATAATTCGACGACCGGATTTACTGCCAACATATCCAAGGATATCTTGGGTCGCTTCCCTAAGATTCACCGATGACGTATGATTCGAGCTTAATTAATCGATCATTAATTGCGGAGAGACTTTATCTTGGAAAAAGTACTATTTGAAGAGAGAGAAAGATTAATTTGGAATTAATCGATAAAATAATATATTTCATATATTAATCAAAATTAGATTTCGACGTGGAATTAAAATTAGATTTTAATTCGGGCAAACGAGTTAATTTATAATTAATTCATTAGCGACGTGAATAGTAATTTTACTAGGCATATTTAATTAAATTCGATTTAATTACATCGCGACGAAAGTTCGTTAATTCGAAATTAACGAACCCGATCGCGGAAGTGTTTGCGGGCCCACTCACATTTGGAATCGAGTGGGGCCCGCATGTCAAATCACTTGTCACTTTAAAGTTGCTTTTTGGTGATGGGTTTTGGTGAATTTGGTGAAGGCTTGTTTAACATTCAATCTTGATGGCTTGATGGACAATTACCAAGCATTTGGTATTAGATTAAAATTGATTTTTGAAAATCAAAATACAAGCTTCACACTCTCTCTCTTATTGCCGAAAATTGAAGCAAATTACTCTCTCATTTTCTTTTCTCTCTTGGCCGAAAGTTGAAGAAGGAATAAGAGAAATTTTGTTGCAAAATTTCAAGAGGCTAGCACCTTAAAGGAATCAATATAAGGTGATAAGGAAACCTATTCTAAGAGCTTGGAATCACAGGACAAAGCTTGGAGCTTGGAGGACCATCTTGGCCGAATTATTCAAAGCTTCTTGGAGAAAATTTTATTGATCATCACATCAAAAACCGTTCAATGTAAGTGTGTTTCTGCCACTCTTCTTGCGTATTCATTCCATTTACATGCTTAATTTGATCTTGGGACTAATCTAGAAACCCAACACAGAGTGCTGTCAAGATATGTGTCTTCTAGTATGGTGATCCCGAAATTTCTAGGTCGACGAGAATAGTAGAGCTTAATGAAAGCACCTACGTTGGGACGACCTCGATTGGAAGAGAGGATGAGGTTTCTCATTCAGACATTTCCTAACAATAGATGACCCAATGTGTTAGGTTAGTCAAAGTTATGGGCCTATTTTACTGTTAGTTGGGCCTACCATAATTCTTAGGGTTTTACTTTATCTTCATCACTAAGTAAATAACTCTAAAAAGCTCTAAGTGCCCTACCAATGGCGAGAAAGTAAGTTTTACAAACAAAACTCAAACATGACCTAGATGCTACTTAAAGAATGACCGGACCTATACATGCATTTCTATACATACAACCTGCTATAAACATAAAAAACATAACAAAAATACCATATCTAAAAATCCAACATCGTACTTAGAAACCCAGCAAACAAACAACCCAAAAAACACCCAGAAAAGCATGGTCAAACACAATGAACATAGAAAACCATAAAAAACCAAAAACATAATGTCTATTAAATGACACATTCATCACACTTTCTCAAATAAAATAGAGTATGTTCATGACGTGATGGAAATATAGGATTAGAAATATACTTACATAAATTGTTGGAGAGGAGTGATTGAAGAGATTAATGAAGACTCTGGTTCGTTACTTGAAGAGAGTGAAGGAAAACCCAAAGGGTTTTTGTTTCAGAAAGTTTCTTGCAATAGAACATGTGGCAAAAGTGTTGAAAATGAAAGAATAAGCTATTTATAGGTAGCTTTGGTTGAGCTTAGTTGTTGATTTAAAGCCAAATACATGGATATATACCACGTTCACGGGTCGATCTTAACCATTAAATTCAAATCAAGGGCTTGGATAAGTGCCACATGCCCAGACAATCTCAGCCACTCAGTTTATACGAGTAAGTAATGGATGAGTGACATTTGGCACACTTGAAGAGATGAAGTAAAGATGATTGATGGATGCGATGAGCGTATTTAAAGAGGAACAATATGCCTTCATATATTCCTATGGACGTTTCAAAATTATATGAGCGTTTTTTCGGATAGCGATGAAAGAAAGACAATCATCAGATATATTTTTGGTAGTAAGCGAGTTGACCTGCCCTGAGGTGGTGAAGCTTTGAGACATCTGATGCAGTGAAAAGGGGTAAGATAGATACTTTCTTAGGAGTATGTTTGGGAATGGCTTCTCAGTAGAAGATGACAGTAGTTTAATGCATAGTTGATGTGAAGTTTGACTGCCCTGACCATCATTTCCCTATTTGTGGTAGCATCTTTTATAAAACTTCCGGCATCAACTCACAAACTCGTTGATACAGAGAACTATGGGACATATGTTGATGGAAATTTTTTTGTAAGCCCTTTTCCTATGGGAGGTTAAAGGATATTGATGTCTACCCAATCATATATATAGAAAGGCCTAAGAGCTTAGAGATAAATAGAAAGGCCTAAGAGCTTAGAGATAAATAAGAAGATTTATGAAATAACCCGATCATGGTATGTGATGATGTATTCTCCCTTATGAGATATTTTGAGGTGAGGCAAGTGATGATGGTTCCTGACTTGACCATATTAAGGAGGGTTATTTGGGGCCCTCCGAGAGTTTGTTTAGTCTGACCCAATGAAGTCTGAATTTGAAAGAATATCATTTGTCTCGATTACCTGACTCGAGGAACGAAGATGAGATGATGATTGACCAGCTTGGGAGCAGTGTGACATATGGCCTATATGAAAATGAGTGTATCTAGAAGACTCACGATGAAGGTGAAAAAGCAGCGGTTCACTGGGGTGGGGGGAGGAATGGAGGAGATTTTGTAAATTTTAAGGGTTCAATTTAAAAATTTAGGGGGATATTTCTATTATTTACTTAATATTAACTATAAAAAAAAAAATTCAGAAGAGTCCCAAGAGGCTTCCTTGATAAAACAAAAAAATTGTGAAGAATTTGATCAACGCTGCCCTCATTTATCCTAATATTTTATACGAAAAATGGGGTGAGTTGAAATTTTAATAGATTTAAGGAGAGTTGAAGATGGAAAAATATCTAGTGTAAAAAGAAATTAACCCTAATATGTGAAAAAATAATAATAATAATAATAATTTGTAAAATTTTCACAATAACGGCACATCATTGGACAATAATCCTTTTATATAACTTCTATACATAATAGTTCAAACTTTTATTATTGTCAAAAGCAAAAGCAAAATCAAACGTAAAGTTCATTTGCTTAGTAGTATCATCTAGTAGGTATGTAATATCTAAAAGTATAGTTGTCGTATTCTCTTTCAAAGCATAGGTATTGAGGTAAATTCTAAAATTCTGTTATTCGTTTAAAATAAGAGATTATAGTCTAAATATGTGTACCGGAATAATCATATAAAACCCTAAATAAGCGGAGATTTGTGCTTTAAATACGAATGATATCCATATCATTCGTTCCTAAGGGGAATGAATTAGCAGCATAGGGTTCAAAATCTCGCCTTCAGGTCTTTGATTCGAATTCAGAGAGTGTTTATTGTAAGAGCCTGGAATAGTCAGAGATTTTACCTGTTGCGCTTAAGCTCGAGAAGAATGATTTGACGGTGAAATTTCCAACAAATCCAAAAAAAAAAAAAAATCCATATTCTGTTTAAATCACTTGAAATTCTCCATCTAACCAACCACAGTAGCAGTTTGGGTTCCAATCAGTTTCATACCCCATTGATGTTGTTTTCTTTGTATTTATTAAATTAAAAATATTCCCAACAATTGAAATTGATTGCCTAACGAAGGACTTTAACAAGGAGCGACAAAGATCAACGTGGCTAATCTGGATGGAAACACCCCCATTGTCAATGTCGAGGCCATCACATCACCATCTCATATTGCTTTGGAATAAAAATCAAGCATCTTTCTTGATCAATGATCATCTCACAACTCAAACGCATTATTTTTTTTTTAGGAAAATGGAAAAAATTTGTTAATGAATTAGTAATTTTTTATATTTTTCATAAAAATAATATCCAAATTTTTCTTAAATGAAATATTAATAAGTGTGCTAACGACACTCATTAACATAACCCTTTTTTTTTAATATTAATTGACAAAAATCTTTGATGTGTTCCCTTTCCTAAAGTGATAGCCATTCATGACCTATCCAATCATTCCATTATCGTCCACTTAAATAAAGAAAATAGAACATTAAAGACAAATAATAAAAAACTCGTTTATCCTTATCTAATTTGATTGTGGATAAGAATACAAGTTTATTTGTTCGGTGATTTAGGATTTGTTAAGGTCATTTGGAAAAATATAGGATTCAGTTATCATATATCCATACAATAATATTTTATTAATTTTTTTACAATGTTAAATATAATAAAACATATAATATATTTATTAATGGATGTTATCAATCACTCATATTTTCATTTCCGTTTTATTACCAAATTATTCCATAATTAGTATGTTAATTATACGAGATCAAGAAGTATGTTGCAATATAGAAAATTAATGTATCCATGAAGAATTTGGATCCAGTATAGTATAAAGAATTTTTTTTTTTTTTTTAATAATAAAAAAAGATAAATAAGAATATATGGATTAAGATCCTTCCTACACTGTGAATTCAGAAGAACATTATGAAAAAATAAAAGTAGAGTTTTGTATATTAACAACGCATGATTCAGATATGAGAACCTGTTAAATCATTTAAAAATCTAAGAGCACAGAAAATAAGTACAACAACTGTAACATTTCTTTATATATATAAAATTAAGAAGCAGTGATGTTATTTCTAGGTTACATGAATATATATATATATATATATATATATATATATATGTATATTCAAGTCTCGACTGACTTGGGAGAAAAAGGAGGCATAGCTGCAGATTTATTAGCAGGCATGGAGTTTGATCGCTTCATGTTCCCAGCAGCTCCACCTCCACCGGCAGTCCGATGAAATCTGCACCGGAACGACCCCTGGTGCGTCGTCGGTGAACACAGGCACTGTCCTTTTGGGGAACCGGCGCCGGCGCCGTGGTCACTCTTGTTGCCACCTTTTGGGGACGTGTTAGTGGTAGTAACTTTGATGCTACCATGAGAGGCCATCTTTGATTTATTAGATGAGTAGTGTGGAGAAAAAGAAGTTTGTGTACAAAGCTATATAAAACAATATGGGTAGGGACTTGAAGGGATAGAGTTTTTAATTTAATTTGTTTTATTTTTTCTGTCAATGCTTAGTTGATTTTGTATTGAATAATGAATTAATAATTATAATTTATTTTTACTTTTAATTTTTTTCATTTCTCTTACTTAACCGTCAGTCAAAATAGAATCGGCTCAAACATTAAATCTTTATCCAATTTTGTCATTCATGGTTTGAAAAGTAAACCAATCAAGTTGTGGCTCTGTGATTTCACATTGTTTGTCAATATTGAAACCATCCAAACAAAGTCCATCTCACTCTTCTATATCTGGTGAAGGCTGGTTAATTTCCCAATGTACAATGTTTCTTGTTCATTAAGAATTTAGAATCATGATTTGATTTTCATATACTGTCTACCTATTTTTTCTGCAATAACTAACTTAACTTGTATTATTGAGTAGACAAATGTCTTGAAATTAATTTAACTTTATTAATGCAAAAAAAACAAAAGAGAAGATTACAGTGAAGTAAATCTATACTTGGGAATTCTCCAAACGTCCTCAAGTAAATATTTTCTTATTGGCATTGGCGATAAATCTCACCATGTGAGCTCTAAAAGAATCAATCCTATATTGGCCAAAGTGTCAGTAACTGTGTTGCCGTCTCTGAATATATGTCAACATGTGAAATCCATAAACTTTAACAGTATCTTATAATTATGCCATCATCTGTGAAGATTCTATGTGGCCAAAATCAGGTTCAGAATTTGCTTTTGCTACAACATCAGTATTAATTTTCACCCCATTGCATTAAAGGACAATTCTAAAAAATGGTTTTAAATTTTGGTGATTTCCGCAACAAGTTTCCTCAAATTTAACTCATGATAGATGAACAAATCTTGGAATAAGCACAAAGTGCCTCCAATTATCAAAGCTGCCATGAAATGGCATCCTAATGGCACTCTCAAAGCTGTTTCGCAAAAGGACATTCAAAGAAAAGATGCACGGCATTCTCCTCATGATGTTAAATGAGCATCCCGAAATGACCACATAACCACGTCTCTTTATCTGATCATCAATAGTAGGGGTGGGCGCGGTTCGGTTTAGTTCGATTTTTGCAAAAAATCGAACCAAATCATACTTTATGGTTCGGATATTTTAACTCTCAAACCAAACCATTAAATAACGGTTTGGTTCGGATTGAAAATTTTTTAAACCAGCGGTTTACGGATTAGTTCGGTTCGGTTTACGGATTATTATATTTAAAATAAATTTTCATCCACATAAATGAAGACCAAAAAAAAAAAAAACACTTGTCTATCCAACAAATAGTATGAAGTGCTAGGGTGTAAGCTGTGACTGCGGGGAACACATGCACTCCATAAAGGATTGAAAAATGAGGCACAATTAATTCTTGTATTTTTTGTAAAAAAATTACCTTGAATTATGATGCTACCATCATTCTAATTAAGAAACAAATTCAACATCTTACTTTCAAGAATAATGATGCTACCATAAAACAAAAAATTTAAGAATAAAAGTATTAACAAATAAATTGAAGAATAAAAGTATTAACAAATAAATATATTAACAAAAAATTTAAGAATAAAAATATTAACATACTAATAAAAAGAAAACATATAATAAAATTAAAAGAAAAATACAAATTTTTTTTATAAAAATATATATATATTTTTAATTATAACGGTTCGGTTCGGTTTAACAGGTGTGGTTCGGATTAGCTCCTGAACCGAACCGTAAACCGTTTGGGGTGGGCCAATCCGAACCACAAATCGAAATGTTAGGAAAAAACCGTAAATTCGGTCCGATTTGGTTCGGTTCGTCGGTTTTTTTGGCCACCCCTAATCAATAGGCAGCCGATTAAGGAATAACCTACACGTAAAGAGCTTCCATGTACTAACCATAAGGCATGCTCAATTTAGCAGAGTGAGATCGCGCAAAAATTACTTTAGAAACCCCAAACTCTCCGGGTCAGCAGAACTATGAAAATATTTTTTTACTGACCGATAATTCAATCGGTAAATAGTATATTTCGGTTGAAATCATAAATTACTAACTGATTATCGACCACAATATTATGTTGGTAAATGTCTCGTCGGTACCAAAATACTGATAGAATATATTTATGTCGATTATGTACTGACCGATTACAGACTAAATAAATTTGTTGTCGTTTAATATTACCGACAGATTACCATCAGAAAATGGGAAATAATCAATCGTTAAATAAATGAATTTCGTTCGATAATAACCCAATATATTACCGACTGACATAGTATACGGTTGGTAAAAAAATCTTTTAACGATCATTATTTCAGTCGGTATTTTCTTGAATTTACCAACCGTAAACACATTTTAATATAATTATCGACTGAATTTTTGGTCGATAATTATATTATATTTTCGACACCATTTGGCGCATCTTTTTCCGAAAAATTAATCCGTCGCTAATTTATTGGTAAGTAAATGGTCGATATGGGGTCAATAAATTTCTTAATTTTTAAATGATTGGTATTCAGTCGATATTTATCAGTTTTTATCGGTGGAATATTTTCGATTGGTAATCCAACATTTTCTTGTAGTGAATGCACTATTTTCGTTGTAGATTATTTGTCCAGAATACCTTCCATAATCCTTCAAAAATCCCATTAGATTACGCAAGGATTGGAAATCACCCCTTATGAAGATCAAGATATCATGGGGTTAGGGGAGAACATCCTTGCAAAGAAGAGATAACGCTTGTTTTTCATTCAAAGGATAATTTGGGAAAAAATACTCATTGAATAAACCTCCGTCAACTGTGAATTTGTTTGGTTTGTTGAGAATCAAATGCAAACTTGACAAAAGATAGAATACCCAGGTAACAAGGGATTTAACATGGTTCGGCGGAATAGATCCAACCTACGTCCCTGGACACAAGAGAAAATAATTTTTTATTACCATCTCGGGTCAGACCAACCTCTGCATTTTTCTCTCTTACCTCTAACTTTTCTTCTCTCAATTCCAAATATAAGAATCCTTAGAATCAAATTGACCAATCATTTACAATGATCTTTCAACCCCCTATACAGATCCAACTACATTGTTACACTAATTTTATGACTTCAGCCACGTGAAACTGCTATCGTCCCATAAGCTTTCTTCCCAAAATACTTTACGGATTATAGTCCAGCTTCCTAATACCTATACGATTTGCCATCTGAACTTCATTAAATTACTCATTCTTGGTACTTATTACAAACTTATTCCCACATGCCAACCGATATTCTAACTGCTCTCTTCCGATAGTGTATGCCAGAAGATAATCTGTTGGCTTGCTTCTATCACATCAGATCTTTTATAGGGTATAAGTTCTCATACATGGCTTACGTCATCTAGTTTTGAACGTAACAACCTCATTCCGACCTAAGTCTTCGGGTCGGGAGACAGAAGTAGCTACTGAACTACCAAGTTGGGTTGGTCATCTTTCTCTGGACATCTTCACACCTCGAGTCAGGTCACCAGGTGCAAACTAACCCTAATCTTCCTATGAGATCAGATTCCTATACCTCTTGGGCCCAAGCCCTGACTAGGAAATGGAAATCCTTTTGTTACCCTTCTTCATATTATAGCTTTTCTTGGGTCAAGAAATCACCATCAATATTTTCCCCCAGTTCTAGGTATCAACAAATCTACGAGTTGGTGCTGGGAACTAAAATAAAAATGATGTGGATTGCCCCTCAGTCCTCAAGGCTAGATTTTGTTATTAATTGAACTGCACCCTCCTCAGGTCATACAGTCACGAGGTTCTGTCTTGGTGATGGTTGCTCCATTAAATGCCTCTCTCATGCTCTTAACCCACCCTTTGCATGTCGCCCTCATTGCCTTCTTTAAATTTCCATCACATCACTATAGGGCTCGCCCGTTTCGTCTACCCAAGATATCATGCACTCATCATTTACGTGCCAAAATAAAATATAACTGGATGGTTGGAGGCCAACTGGACGATTACATCAATTTCATCTGTCCATTTAAAATTCAACTGGTAAGATCTCTGCCACACGTGGCACTAATCTGAGCCATTCATCTTAATCCAACGTCCTGAACCAACCCAAGTCACCTATATAAAGGATCATTGTATGTCATTTCTCTCTTTATTCTCTTCATTCCTTTCAAAGAGAATCAAAGATTCCCCCGCGTTCTGCACCTATAGTTCTCCATCATCCTCTACGATTTCTTAACCTCTTCATCATCAACCAAGTAAGTTCTATGAACACCTCTACCTTACTATGCATTTCTGTTACTCTTGTGTTGTCTTAAGTGTTTGTGAAAGTGTTTTGGTTTTGGAACGATGGTAGTGTGTGGGTGGGTTTTGTTCAAATGGATGTGTATGTGATTTGTGTATGTATATGTGGGTATGCATGTCATGGGTTTTATGTGTAAAAAAGAAGCGCGTGATTCTTGAGTTTTTTAGGATATATTGTTAGCGTTGGTGCTCGGAGTGCCAATTCAGATTGTATTTATGTCTGATTCATGAATACGAATAATTTCATTTTTCATAATATTACTTATTTAATGATAGCACCTCTTGTCTTTTATATACATATTCGATCTAATTATGATTAGATATCTAATTCTGATTAGATTGAAACTAAATTTAATTTAGTGATACGTGTATATTAGACAAAGTAGCTTGTAATTGACATTGGGAAGCGTCACTATAAGTTGTATATCCTTAAATAAAGTTTCTGGTCAAGATTTACTAACACAAGTTAGTTAGTAAAATCCGCTGAGACCAGTACATGTCGTATATAGGACTTGGTCTGATGGTTTATCCTAATGAACCATGAGTTTCGGGAGACTCTTATAGACATATAGGTGTTTATTTGATAAACTCTGAATGACTCATTGAAAATTTCGTAATAGATGGTACATCAACGTCAATAGGAATCTTCTCGAGTTGAGCGAGCATAATGGTCCTTCGACTTGAGATACCAGTGGATATATGAGTTATCCTCCCATTTTGATGATAGTCATGTCACCAATCTATTTAGATCGGAGAGTTATCCTCCATATTTTGATGACAGTCACATCACCAATCTATTTAGATCGGACCTCCGCCTGTTTATTGAGTGTGGACTGATGCTCATGATATCCAGTACGTATCAAGATAGAATCCATCAGTCCTGTGTACATGGCATATGTATCCTACACGTGTTTGCGATCTAGTAAATCCATGGCCGTTGTATAACATCGAAAGCGAGTTCCGAGTGTTATTTAAATATCCTAAAATTTAAAGTCGACTATATTATACCATAAGGATTTGACGTTCTTATCTATATCCCAGTTATAATATAGATAGCCTGTGACGGAGGGATTATACGTATGCAATGACTTCAACTTGCATAGTTTAGTGAGATTGTCAGTGGTCGTCATAATTTACGAGTGGGTGAATTATGGACACGAAATTAGATTTCGTGACGGATAAACCTAAATTTAGAGAATCTCACAATATGAAGTGTACTCGTTGAGCACTTGGGCAACGCGTTATGAATAATATAGATTATTCAGAATACTTCACCGAATTAAATGAGTTAATTCGAGTCATTTAAAAGGTTAAATGAAAATACATGCATTATGGACATTTCGATCAATCGATAATTAATGTGTATTTGTATTTGATACAAAATTTGATTTGATACATATTAAATTTTTTTCAAATGAGATTTTGACATGTGCCATTAATATAAGTATTTGTTATTTAATGTAAATAAAAATACATATGTAATAATAATCACATTAATTAATTATTTAGATATTTAAATGTTAAATATCTAGATAATTAAATTATTTCAATATTACATAATTGTTATGCAATATGTTTGAATATTATTGGTTACATGGGGCATGGCTTAAAGGTTATTATTATTTAATTAGATTAAAAAATAATCAAATAACCAAATTGCCATTCTTTTCTTCCCTAAGTCAGTTTACCATTGTATTTAAAGTTGAAAAATTTTATTTTCTTCATTTTTAAGACTCCATGGTCGAACCTATCTCCATAAATAGCTCTCAAAATTTTCTTGAAGAAACAAGGGAAGAAAGTGAAGAAATTCAAGAAAAAGTTTAAGAAAATTACAAGATTTGGAGGTAATCTTCAATAATCTTAAACTTAGAAAACTTGTTTATTGTTCTTGATGTTAGACAATTATGACCCATAGCGTCACTATTTGTAAAAGACATTATGGTTTTTGTACAAATTAACTATGTGACTATGAAATTGCTATTTTATCATTTCGTAATTGGATTACTTAAACATAAAGTGATAAAAGTTCTTATGATTAGTTCCGGATTATAAGATATAAGACAGTATCAATCCACTAAGGTTTAATCATTAAACATCCATAGTCGTAGTATTATCGAGACTGGACATCGATAATGTGGAATAGACTAGTATTGCACTTGTGCGCGTTGTGGGAGCATAATGACATAGTTCTCATATATTTAAGTATTGGATCCTTATGCAAGTGTGATGGGAGGTTGTGTTTACCGATGGTATGGAAACAGCTTCGCTTCGGATAGATCCCACAGAATCCCATTGGTTGTATGAAAATGTGTCTATGGGAATCCGAATCAGGGTAGGTGTATTTCGTCTTAACCTGAGACTTGCATCGCTAATACTTGCGACAATCATTACGTTTTAGTTTTGGTCGTCCGAGACTTTAACAGGTTCTGTGTACGCCTCTTCTGGGCTTATTGAGAATCATAGAGTATTGGATGTGATGTCAAGATGGAAGTATCACTTCAGTCATATGAAGATGATGATCACGCAGGGATATACAACTGGTACTCTAATGTGTTGCAACCATCGAGATAATATGACAGTGTCATGATTATTCGATTAAAGAGACTAGTTGATTGTGATCTGATATATGCTTCGTACGGGGCAGACACTATTCCAGCCCTAGGCCTTGCATGTGACATCTAATACTGGATCGCTATACGCAATACTACGTATTCTACGCCTGACATAGATTGTATATTCCAGTAAGAATATTTCTGGAGAATTGGCTAGGCACGGTGTTTTACTAGAAGCCAACCATGTATTGTAAATCGATTAGCACATAGTACGAGGTACGCACTTAATCGGATAGTCCGATAACCGGATTTACTACCAACATATCCATAGGTCTCTTGGGTCGCTTCCCAAAGATTCACCGATGATAGTTGATTAATTAAGAGAGAGAAAATTAATCTGGGATTAATTGAGGCATTATTTAATCTTGGATTAAATGTGTTCGGAAGAGAGAGAACGCTATTAATTTGGAATTAATCGGTAAAATAAATTTAATAGTTAAATTTGATTTTTCTATTTAAATATTGATATGGGCTAAAATTAATATATTGGATTTATTAATTGGAACTAGATTTCAACATGAAATTAAAGTCGGACTTTAATACATGCAAACGAATTAATTTAGAATTAATTCGTAAACGGAATTCTTAAAAATTTACGAGGCGTCGTTATTTAATTAAATTAGATTTAATTATTTAGTGATGAAAATTCGTTTAATCGGATTGAACGGATCTGAGCCGCGGCAAATATTCGTAGAAACCATTTGAATTTTGAATTCAAAATATGGGGCCCACTTTCCATGTGGTAGTTAGGAGAGTGGTTGGCATTTATGCAATACCACCAACTTTCCCTACCACCTTGGAATGGTTTTGGTGAAACCATTTACCCAAACCACCTTGTTTAGGTGAAAATGGTAAATTGGATTTCACCAAAAGCCTTCTCTCTCTCATTTTGGTAACACATCACAAAACACAAAACCCTAACTTCTCTAAAGTGGGCGTGAACTTGGTCTCTTCCTCTCTTTGATTTTTTGGCAAAATCATTCAAAGCTAGCACTTCAAAGATCAACAAAGTTGATAGGGAAAGAATTTTAAGCTTGGAATCAACATTGAAAAGTTGGATCTTGGAGATCACTTCTCAAAAAATTTAAATTCCAATCTGTTCATTGTAAGAAATTCCGCAACTTATAATGATCTTTATCATATACTTTCATGCTTATTAGATCCTTGGCATGTTCTAGGAACACTAACAATGGTATCATGAGCCAATTTCAAGCATGAAAAATTCTAGGGTTCTTGAGACTAAAATTTGGGGCTTTTGTGTTTTGAACATGATTTTTTCAAATTGATGGCTTGAGCATGCTTAGAATATGATAACTTAAGGTTATGCATGATTAGATTTGAGATAAATCGATTGAATCAAAAAATCATGATATCTCTACCTTGGCCGAAAGTCACTGCAGTCCACTGCACTTTGATTTTTTGATTTTTACAACATTGGATGTGTTTAAATGCATGATAAAATATTGATTGTTGGTTTGATTAGATTGGAATCAAACTCAATAATGTTTATGTTAAAATTCATAGAGCATGTTGACCATGAAAATGATATGTTTTGCTTCAATTTGTGTTGAGCATAAATTGATTAACTTAAGCATGATTAATTAGTTAATTGATGTTTTAGAAATATTAAGTTTAAGTAATTAATCATGGCTAATACACTTTAATTATAATAATTAAAATATTTGGAATATTAAAATTATACTAATTGGCCTTTTAAAGTTTATTGGGCTAAAAGTGTGTATTTGGGCTTAATGGGCTTGGTTTGACCAAGTTTGATTTTGGACTTTTGGATTGGATCCAATTGGGCCCAAAACCAATTCCATAAAGTCCAAATACATCACTTGGCCCTTTAAAGAATTTAATTGGGCCCAATGGGCCTAAATTGATTTATTGGAAATATGGTGATTCCTATTGGGCCTTGGCATTTTAGGTTTGATCCATTATGGCCAAAGACCATGCCTTAAGAATCAATTAAAAGCCCATTGGACTTTAATTAAAAAGACATTGGATGTTATTGGGCCTTTGAGACCCATCAATATTGGATTTGGAATCCAAGTCTTTAAGGCATATAAATAAGTATAAGTGTTTAATTTGGAATTAAATTTGAATTAGTATTGAATAAAAATAAATTAGATTTAAAATTATAGTTCGATATAATTCAAGAATATGTACTTGAAAGTATTTATTCTTAAACGAGTTGGACTCACGCAAATCAAATCGTTGTTTGAACATTGGATGGTCATTAATTCAAAGATTGATAATTAATTAGATTAGATTGATTGAATAACATGCTTTGTATGAATACATGAATGTGTTGTATGAATAATATATGTCAGATGGATATTAGAAGGGTGAGGGCAATTTTGGAAATTGTAATAATTTTAGAATTTATTAATTGGACTTGCGTGTCCAGCCTTCTATCTCTTACTTTTTGTAATTCTCTTCTCACCTATTCCCCTCAATGTTAATGAGGTTTCTTTATTGTATTATGTAATTTGGTAGAAGTTAGAATAGTTCTAACCGGGGAGAGGAAATGGTGTGATTTATTCTAGGAATAATTTGTGAGATATCCATTCGCATATCATTATTAATTTATTTACCGTACCTTATTATGCTTTTAGAATGCATGCTTAAGGGTGTATGATGAGACCTAATCAAAGATAATTAATTGGTTGCTAATTACGCAAAAAACCCTCAACAAATATCAAGCGTTTTCCTTCCATTGAATGATTCATTCTCAAGTTCCAAGATTGGCATTGGTTTGTTGGCCAAAATCAAGACCTTTGTCCATCGAGGATGTGTTTGAATCATGAAGGCTTTGTTCCATATCGCATGCCATGGGCAAGTTGTGATTTGTTGGCCAAAGTCAAGATCACTTCTTGTTCATCAACATAGATTACGAAGCTTTCCAAGTCAATGGGTCCCGCTTGACTAGAATCATTAAGCTTGTTGTTCCAAAGCCAAGGCTTAGTTGATTCAGAGGAAAAGGTTAAGAAAATATATTGGATATATTGGCATATATATTGTATATATGTTTCGGACTTGGAGGTCCACCTACCGGATCTATGAATTGGATGAGATCCAACTGATCTTAGAGATCTACCCATTTAAATATCATACAGCTTGTTGACCAAAGTCAAGATTGTGCCTTATTTAACGAGATCCTAGCCCACTAGGAAACTGGGTTTCCCGAGTACTCAACAGAGGGTTAGAGGCTCGCCGAAAAATAATGGGAGGCTAGTATTGAATTTGTAATTCTTTCAAATACTTTCCAAATACGCGCTTTCAAATTATTTTGTCAATTATAAATGTTTATTAGTTGGACTAATATTTTATTATTTTTCTTGTAACAGTTAGACTGTACCCATACATCATTAATTGAGTAGTTTGACTATTGTAATTAAGATGACAGGAAAGAACAGTTTCCGAGACATCATCATGGGTGATAATGTCTTCAACGACACAAAACTTTTCTTACTGGGAAATGAATCTCATGATTGTCAAGGGATCCGAGAAGTTACTCTATACTATAGAGAGACCTCTTGGGCCTAAGTCCGGACCTGATCAGTTGCTTAAGCTAGATCTTTGGAAGACTCATAGTGATGACAACTCCACTGCTCAGTCTATTATGCCTGCTCCTATGACTCAGTTATTCCGTCGACAGAACAAGGGATTGGATCCCTATAATATGTTGGCGAAGTTGCACGATCTTCATCGATATAATCTGTTGGATAATATGACCCATAGCGTCACTATTTGTACAGATCATAGTGTTGTTGTACAAATTAACTATGTGACAAAGGAAATTGCGCTCTCATCATTTGTGATTAGATCACCTTAGATATATAAATGATGAGAGGTCATTATGATTTGTTCCTTGATTGAGAATGATATGAGACAGTATCAATCAACGAAGGATAAATCATTAAATATCCCTAGTCAGAGTATTGTCGAGATTGGACATTGATAAATACGTAAAAGACTAGTATCGCACTTGTGCGCGTTGTGAGGGCACAACAGCATAGTTCTCATATATTTAAGTATTGGATACTTATGCAAGTGCGGTAGGAGGTTGTTTTTCACCGACGGTACGGGAAACAGCTTCGCTCTGGATAGACCCCTCGGAATCCCATTGGTATTGTGACTATGTGTCTATGGGAGTCCGACATCAGGGTAGGTGTGTATGGTCTTAACCTGAGACTTGCACCGCTAATGCTTGCGACAATCAAGATACTTTGATTGAGGTCGTCAGGGGCTTTAACCGGTTCTGGTACGCCGATTTTGGGTATATTGAGAATCGTAGAGTATTGGGTGTGATGTCAAGACGGAAGTATCACTTCAGTCATATTGGAGATGATGTCACGTAGGATACGGTATTAGTGCTCTTAAGTGCTGACCGGCCATCGGGATATTATGACAAGGTCATGTATATCCGATTATAGAGACTAGTTACCAGACATCCGACATGTGCTTCGGACGGGGCAGACACTTTTCCAGCCCCAGCCCTAGCACGTGACTATCCGATACTGGGCCGATATACGCAATACTTGGTATACTACGCTTGATATAGATCCTTATATATTCTATATGGATATGTCCGGAGAATTGGGTAGACTTCGTGCTTTGCTAGAAGCCGACCTTGTCTCGTAAATCGGTAGTACGTAGTACTTGGTACGTACGCGATTCGGATACTCCGACGGCCGTATTTACTGCCAACTTATCCGGGGATCTCATGGGTCGCTTCCCGATAATGCACCGATGACGCATAACTCGCACTCATAAATAATCTAGGATTATAAAGAAGAGATAGAAAATTAATCTAGGATTAATTACGGAGATATTTTATCTAGGATGAACTATCGTCTAAAGAGAGATAACGATTAATTTGGAATTAATCGGTAAATTAATATATTCGATATTTTAAACGAAATTAGATTTCGACGCGGAATTAAAATTAGATTTTAATTCGGGCGAACGGATTAATTTAGAATTAATTCGTTAGTGAAGTGAATAGTGATTTCGCTAGGCGTAATCATTAAATTACGACGCGACAGAAAAATCGTTAATTTGGAATTAGCGAACCCGAGCCCGAGTGTGATTGCGAGCGCATTCGTATTTCGAATTCGAGTGCGGCACGTAAGTCACATCAAGCGTCAAATCCAACGTCAAGTCATTCATCACATCAAGCGTTAAATCAAACGTCACTTTGAGTGATGTGACATTTGATTGATTGATATGAGTGATTGATTGATTGATAGACACACATCAAGTCACTTTAATAAAGTGACAATGAATAGTGATGGGTGTTGTTGGAATAGTGTTGTGTAATTGATTACCATTTACTTTATTTGATATTTTAAATGGTAAATGCTTATTATCTTTTGGAAATTATATGAAGCATTTTTGGTAATTCATTTTACAAGTCAACGCCATCTATTCTTCTATCTTCCTCACGCCCAAGGGGCTGTCTTCTCTTCACTGGATCAGCTCACTGCCGTGAGCTTAATGGGAGGCAATGAGTGGTTTTTGTTGCAAAAACACAAGTGCTAGCACACTTACGAGAGTTGCGAAGGTGTTAGGGAGGTTCACCCATGAGGCAGGATTCGTTCGACGAAGCTTGGAGCTTGACGAAGGACCATATTCACACCCAAAACAGTGAGCAACATCACTACAGTTCACGCCCTTGGCAGTGGGTTTTTTCAAGTTTTGTTGCTTGCCGCGTCTCACAACCTATCGATATGAGTATTCCGCTACCTCCGTTGATGAGTTCACACAATGTTTTCATGTCTTGTTTGATCTTGGGACCTAGAAACAAACCTAACATAATCTTAGATCGCAGAGATATGAGTTACAAAAGAAGCTAATTCGTGCTCGCATGTCAGAGGGTGCGTCTGTTGAGCACCATGTGTCACAGATGATTGCTGACATTTATCAGTTGACACAGATGGGCATTGTCTTCGAGGCTATGACTTTGATAGATTTGATCTTACAGTCTCTCCCCGACACTTGGAGTGAGTTCATCATAAACTACAATATGATGAACCAATATGATACTCTTGGAGAGTAAATGTCCATACAGAGAGAAGCTGAAAATGAACTTCTAAAGGGCAAGAAGCGCGAGGCGCACTTCGCTTTAACATCTCTATCTCCAAGGGCTTGGCCCAAGGCAACTGGAGGCATTAAGAAGAAGAAGAAGGGCAAGGCCAAATCGTCAAAGACTTCTAGGAAGTCAAGGGACAAATCCCAAGATGTCTGCCTGTAGTGTGGCAAACGGGGTCACTAGAAGCGTGACTACCGTGAGTACAAGTCACAGATGAATGATAAGAAAGCGGGTAAGGCACCTGCTTCAGGTATGTTTGTTATTGAGATAAACATGTCTACTACTAGTTCTAGAAATTGGATTATTGATTCTGGTTGTGGTACTCATATATGTACTGATGTGCAGGATCTGCAGATTAGTAGGAGACTGGCCTCATGGGAGATTGATCTACGCATTGGAAATGGTACACGAGTCACTGTTTTGGCCGTTGGCACTTTTTTTTAGAACTACCCTCGGGGCATGTACTTAAACTTTCAGACTGTTAATATGTACCTAGTTTGACTAGGAATATTATCTCTGTATCTTGTTTGACCCAATGCTGGTACACTTTTGTATTTCGAAACACTAGTGTTTTGTTTATAAAGATGATTTTGAGATATGTTATGCTGATGCTAGTAATGGTCTTTATATTTTGAATATAAACAAATCTCTAACATATAATATAACAAACAAAGGCTTAAACTAAGTAACAAAGATGAAACTTATATGTGGCATTGTCGTCTAGGACATATAAACAAGACTCGTATATCCACATTTTCGAAGAGTGGGTACTTGGAAAGATTTGATCCAAATTCATATGACGTCTATGAATCTTGCTTATTAGGTAAAATGCCTAAAACACCTTTTAGCGGAAAGGGTGTACGTGTCACCGAACTGTTAGCCCTTGTTCATAGTGACGTATGTGGGCCCATGTCTAGCCAGGCTAGAGGTGGATATGAATGCTTCGTAACCTTTACGGATGATGCATCGCTTTATGATTATGTGTATCTTATGAGACATAAGTCGAAAACCTTTGAGAAATTCAAAGAGTTTCGACACGAAGTAGAAAAACAGACCCGTAAAAGTATTAAGACATTACGGTCGGACCGTGGTGGAGAATACTTAAGCAATGTGTTTCTTGACTACATGAAAGAGTATGGTATTCTTTCACATTGGACTCCTCCCGAAACACCCCAGTTAAATGGTGTGTCTGAATGGAGAAACCGAACTTTATTGGATATAGTGAGGTCTATGATGAGTCGCACAGAGCTACCTATTTCCTTATGGGGAAATGCATTGAACAGTGCAATACTTATTTTGAATAAGGTTCCGTCAAAGTCTGTTCAACAGACTACGTATGAGATATGGACAGGAAAGAAATTAGGTTTCTCATTCCTGAAGATTTAGGGATGCTGGGCATACGTTAAACATTTGGAAGGTACCAAACTATTACCCAAATCGGATAAATGCCTATTTGTAGGTTATCCTAGGGAAACCAAATGATATTACTTTTACAACCCACAAGAGAACAAAGTATTTGTTGCTCTACAGGCAGTCTTCCTTGAGAAGGAATTCCTAAATACATTGGTTAGTGGGAGAACAGTAGAACTCGATGAAAATTAGAGAGATACTGTTCCTTGCAAGGAATCCTTAACAGGACAAGAACAGTTCATCGGGGATGAAACTGTACCACAACCTTCGAATACACAGGAACCGCGTAGGTCACAGAGAGTTAGAAACCAACCTGAGAGATATGGGTTTCTGGTCTCACCTCATGTGGATGTCAATCTTATTAAGGAAGACGAACCAGCTACGTATGAGGAAGCGATACAAGCTATCGACTCCGTTTTATGGCAAGAAGCCATGAAGTCCGAAATGGATTCCATGTACACCAACCAAGTTTGGACACTGGTTGATGCACCAGAAGGCGTAAAGCCTATTGGTTGCAAGTGGATCTTCAAGAATAAAACCGACATGGATGGTAACATACAAATGTACAAAGCTAGGCTTGTAGCGAAAGGGTATCATCAACGACATGGTGTCGATTACGATGAAATATTTTCACCAGTTGCCATGATAAAATCCATTCGGATTATGCTTGCAATTGTTACATATTTCGATTACGAGATATGGCAGATGGACATCAAAACCACTTTCCTTAAGGGAAACCTTTTGGAGGATGTTTATATGCAACAGCCTGATGGTTTTGTCGAGCCAAAACTTTCAAATAAGGTTTGTAAGTTAAATCGATCCATTTATGGATTGAAGCAAGCATTGCATTCTTGGAACCAACGTTTTGATGAGATCATCAAAGAATATGATTTCATCCAAAACGAGGATGACCCTTGTGTATATAAGAAGGTTAGTGGGAGTGCACTCACATTTATTTTCCTTTATGTTGATGATGTATTGCTTATGGGCAATGACAATCCCATATTAACATCGGTGAAAGCTTGGCTTTCATTAAAATTCTCCATGAAAGATCTGGGAGAAGCAGCCTATATTCTAGGAATAAAGATCTACAGTGATAGATCTAGAAAGCTGCTTGGACTCTCCCAGAGCACGGACATTGACAAAGTATTGAAGCGATTCAACATGGATCAGTCCTAGAGGGGACTGTTGCCAGTGTCACATGACGTCACATGATCGGCAGTCGGATCGATCATGTATGCCATGATATGTATGCGACCTGATGTCTCGTATGCTTTGAGCATGTGTAGTCACTATCAGGCCGATCCAGGTGATGGTCACTGGATGACGGTTAAGAATATCATTAAGTATCTTAGACGAACTAAGGATGCCTTCTTAATCTATGGAGATGGAGAACTTGAGGTAACTGGGTATACCGATGTAAGTTTCCAAACTGACAAAGACGACTCTAAGTCGCAATCTAGGTACGTGTTTTGTTTGAACAACAGAGCAGTAAGCTAGAAATCTTCAAAGTAAGAGACTGTTGCCGATTCAACAACAGAAGTGGAGTACATTGCTGCAGCTGAAGCAACAAAAGAGGCAGTTTGGATCCGTAAATTCCTAATTGGATTAGGAGTAGTTCCGTTAGCAGCTAAGCCCATTCCATTGTATTGTAACAATAACGGGGCTATAGCGCAAGCTAAGGAACCGCGGTCTCATCAACGATCCAATCATGTTCTTCGACATTTCCATCTGATTCGTGAGATCATACATCGTGGCGATGTGAAGATCGAGAAGGTCACATTAGATGACAACATTACAGATCCACTGACGAAAGCTATTTCACAGTAAAAGTTTGAGCGACATGTACATAGTGTTGGGTTCTTTTAAGGACCCAAGATCAATAATAAGCATGAAAACATGTGTGAATAACAATCGAGAAATTACGGAATACTTAAATCTATCGGTTGAGCGACGCTTTGACGAACGAAAATCATTTGCTGCTCATTGCAGTTCACGGCAGTCCACTGCCCAAGCTCACTGGTTCGGCCTTCAAGAATCCAAGAAACCAAGCTCCAAGCTTCGTAATTTGATTCCCGGCTCATGGGTGGGCTTCCCTATCACCTTCGCAAGACTCCGTAGTGTGCTAGCACCTTTAATTTTGTAACAAAATCATGTCAAAAGCTTCTCCTTCATTCAATTTTTTCAGGCAGTAAAATGAAGAGAAGTGCAGCCCCTTGGGCATTTTTGGAGAGAAGAAAGAGAAGAAGGAGAGTGGTTTTTGGTTGCAAAAAATTTCTGTATCTAATACACTTTTCGATTTTTAAAATTTTGTATTAGTTAATTGCTTTCAAAAAACAAATAAACATATACAATATATCCTTTTCAAAAAGTCAAAAAGCAACTTTTCCAACCACTTCTATCACTATTCACATCAACTCACATCACTCAATCAATCAAGTTGCAAGTCACATCACTCAAAGTGACAAGTGATTTGACGCTTGAAATGACTAATGATTTGACGCTTGATGCGACTAATGATTTGACACTTGATTTGACTTACGTACCGCACTCAAATTCGAAATGCGAATGCGCTCGCAATTAATCTCAGGCTCGGGTTCGCTAATTCCAAATTAACTAATTTTCCGTTGCGTCGTAATTAAATCTAATTTAATTAAATAATCATGCCTAGCATAATTACTATACATGTCGCTAACGAATTAATTCTAAATTAATTCGTTTGCCCAAATTAAAATCTAATTTTAATTCCGCTTCGAAATCTAATTTCGTTTAATATATCGAATATATTAATTTACCGATTAATTCCAAATTAATCGTTATCTCTCTTTTATTGATATTTTATCCTAGATAAAATATCTCCGAAATTAATCCCAGATTAATTTTCTCTCTCTTCTAATTAATCCCACATTAATTTAAAGTGCGAGTTATACGTCATCGGTGAATCTTTGGGAAGCGACCCATGAGATCCCCGGATATGTTGGCAGTAAATTCGATCGTCGGACTATCCGAACACGTAAGTACCTTGTACTACGTTTTACCGATTTACAAGACAAGGTTGGCCTGCAGCAAAGCGCCATGCCTACCCAATTCTCCGGAAATATCCTTACAGGAATAAAGGATCTGTATCAGGCGTACTATACGTAGTATTGCATATTTCTGTCCAGTATCGGATGATCACGTGTTAGGCTTGGGGCTGGAATTGTATCTGCCCCGTACGAAGCACATGTCGGATGTCTGGTGACTAGTCTCTATAATCGGATAAACCTGACATTATCATTTTATCCCGATAGCTGTAGTATTTAAGAGAACCAGTCACGTATCCTACGTGACCATCATCTCCACTATGACTGGAGTGATCGTTCTGTCTTGACATCACACCCAACACACTACGATTCTCAATATACCCAGCATTGGAGTACTCAGAACCTGTTAAAGCCCTGGACGACCGCAATTAAAGTGTATTGATTATCGCAAGTGTTAGCGGTGCAAGTCTCAGGTTAAGACTAAATACACCAACCCTAATTTTGGACTTCCATAGACACATAGTCATACTATCAATGGAATTCCGAGGGGGTCTATCCAGAGCGAAGCTGTTTCGTACCATCGGTGAAACACAACCTCCTACTACACTTGCATGAGTATCCTATACCCAAATATAAGATAACTATGCCGTTATGCCCTCACAACGCGCACAAGTGTAATACTAGTCTTTTACGTATTTATCGATGTCCTATCTCGATAAAACTCTGACTAGGGATATTTAATGATTTATCCTTCGTGTACTGATACTGTCTCATATCATTCTCAATCCATGAACAAATCATAAGGACCTCTCATCATTTATACATCTAGGTGATCTAATCACAAATGATAAGAGTGCAATCTCCTTTGTCACATAGTTAATTTGTACAACAAGACTATGATCTGTGCAAATAGTGACGCTATGAGTCATAATTGTCCAACAATCTCCCACTTGGCCTATAGCCAGTCACTCAAGTGTCTTACACCCGAACTATGTACGGTTGGCTCAAATTGCTGAGGAAAGGTTTTCGTCAGAGGATTTACATGATTATCATATGATGCGATTTATTCGATCCTCACATTGCCACGATGTATGATCCGAACGAATCAGATGAATATCGAAGTATGTATCTGGATTGTTGATGAGACCATTAATTCTTTAGCCTGTGCTGCAGCCTAGCTCAGCTGCTAAAAGAATTATATCTAATCTAATTAGATTTAGTTTCAACCCAGAAGGTTTCTATTGCTGCCTCATCTTCAGCAATAACCTGCATTTGTTGTTTATACGGTAACAGTACCTTGATTGGAAGATTTCTAGCTCACTGTATCGTTATTCAAACTGTATAATACCGTTTGTGATTTATAGTCGTTTTATCGGTTAGGAAACTTGCAGTAGTGATCCCAGTCACTTCAATTTCTCCTTCTCCATAGTTTAAGACAACATCATTAGTTCTCTGAGATACTAACGGATGTTCTTAACATCAATCCAGTGACTATCACTAGGATTGGCCTGTTTGTGACTTCATATATTCTCAAAGCGTATGAGACACCAGGTCGTGTATATTTTTCAATGTACGGTTTCTCGGAGAGTTTTCTCGAAAGCTTAGCTTTCACCGATTGTATTTATATGGGAATATCATTTCCAAGAAATGACATATTATCATTATTTATAGGACAGCTACTGTCAGTGCACTCCCACTAACCTTTTTATATACACAAGAATCATATTCGTTTTGAATCAAATCATACACCTTTATGATTACATCAAAACGGTAATTCCAAGAACTCAATGCTTGTTTCAATCCAAACATGGATCGAACAACCTGCAAACCTTGTTTGCTAGTTTTGGTACGACAAAACCGTCAGGATGTTGAAAACATCCTCCAAAAGGTTTCCGTTTAAGGAAAGCGATTTTGACGTTCTGCTGTCATATTTCATAAATGAAACATGCAGCTGTAGCAAGCATTATCCAAATGGATTTACCGTGGCAACAGTTAAAAGGTTGAATCGTAATCAACACAATATTGATAATGATACCTTTCCGCTAAAAGTCTAGCTTTATACGTTGGTATATTGCCATCTATGTATGTCTTCCTTGAAGACTTATATAGTACCAGTAGGCACAATGCCTTGCTGTACATCAACTAGTATCCAAACTTAGTTGATATACATAGAATCCATTTCGGATTCATATGGCAATTTTCCATAATAGGGAGTCGATACCTTGTATCACTTCCTTATACTTAGTCAGTTGGTATACCTCAATAGATAGACATCTTTATGAGGTGTGATCAGAAACCTATACCCCAGGTTGTCTACTAACTCTATCCGACATACGTAGTTCTTGTGTATACGAAGATTAACGGTAATAGTTTCATCCTTGATAAATTATTTATGTTCCATTATGATTTGGTGCCGTGAATAGTATTACTCCGATTTTCTTCGAGTTTTACTATCCTCCCACTAACCACTGCATATAGGTATTCCTCTTAGGAAAACCGCATGGTGAGCAACAATTACATTGTGCTCTTAGTGAGTTGTATAAGTACAATACTTATGGAATCCCTAGGATAACCTACAATTGGAACTTATCCAACTTGGATTCTAGTTTGGTATCATCCAAATTTATGCCTAGCATACCCAAATATACAGGAATATGAAACCCGATTTCTTTCCTGTTCATATCTAATATGAAATATGTCAAACAGATTTTAATGGAACCTTATTCAAAATAAGTTCTACACTGTTAATGCTTATCCGTTGAAGGAAATTGTAGCTCAGAGCGACTCATGATTAACCTTCTCATGTCCAACAAAATTCGGTTACTCTGTTCGGACACACCGTTAAAATGACGTGTTCCGGGAGGAGTCCTCATTTGAAAGAATACTATACTCTTTCAAGTATACGAGAAACTTATTGCTTAAGTATTTTCCATTACGGTCTTACCGTGATGATTTAATAGTTTAGCCAATCTGTTTGTCTATTTCGTATCGAAACTATAAAAGTTTCCGATTTGGGTTTCAAAAGAAACACATAACCATAACGCGATGCCACATCCGTATAGGTTACGAAATATTCATATCCACATCTAGCCTTGCTAGACATGGGCCCACTTACTTCACTATGAACTAGGGCTAACAGATCGGTGGCATTTACACTTTTACCAAGTAAATAGTGTTTTAGGTATTTTGCCCAATAAACTAATCAGGGTAGATGTATTTGGTATTAACCAGAGACTTGCATCGTTAATACTTGCGACAATCATTACGCTTTAGTTTTGGTCGTCCGGGACTTTAATAGGTTCTGTATTCGCCTCTTCTGGGCTTATTGAGAATCGTAGAGTATTGGATGTGATGTCAAGATGGAAGTATCATTCAGTCATATGAAGATGATGATCACGCAGGGATACACAACCGATACTCTAATATGTTGCAACCATCGGGATAATATGACAATGTCATGATTATCCAATTAAAGAGACTAGTTGATTGTGATCCAATATATACTTCGTACGGGGCAGACACTATTACAGCCTCAGGCCTTGCATGTGACATCTGATACTGGATCACTATACGCAATACTACGTATTCTACGCCTGACATAGATTGTATATTCCAGTAAGAATATTTTTGGAGAATTGGGTAGGCACGATGCTTTGCTAGAAGCCAACCATGTCTTGTAAATCGATTAGCACGTAGTACGAGGTACGCACTTAATCGGATAGTCCGATAACCGGATTTACTACCAACATATCCAGAGGTCTCTTGGGTCGCTTCCCAAAGATTCACCGATGACAGTTGATTAATTAAGAGAGAGAAAATTAATCTGGGATTAATTGAGACATTATTTAATCTGGGATTAAATGTGTTCGGAAGAGAGAGAACGCTATTAATTGGAATTAATCGGTATAATAAATTTAGTAGTTAAATTTGATTTTTCTATTTAATTTATTGATATGGGCTAAAATTAATATATCGGATATATTAATTGGAATTAGATTTCAACACGAAATTAAAGTCGGACTTTAATACATACGAACATATTAATTTATAATTAATTCGTAAACGAAATTCGTAATAAATTTATGAGGCGTCGTTATTTAATTAAATTAGACTTAATTATTTAGCGATGAAAATTCGTTTAATCGGATTGAATGGATCCGAGCAACGGAAAACATTCGTAGAAACCATTTGAATTTTGAATTCAAAATGTGGGGCCCACTTCACATGTGGTAGTTAGGAGAGTGGTTGGCATTTATGCCATACCACCAACTTTCCCAACCACCTTAAAAATGGTTTTGGTGAAACCATTTACCCAACCACATTGTTTAGGTGAAAAGGGTAACTTGGATTTCACCAATAGCATTCTCTCTCTCATTTTGGTAACACATCACAAAACCCTAGCTTCTCTAAAGTGGGCGGGAACTTGGTCTCCTCATCTCTTTGATTTTTTGGCAAAATCATTCAAACCTAGCACTTCAAAGATCAACAAAGGTGATAGGGAAACAACTCAAAGCTTGGAATCAACATTGAAAGGTTGGATCTTGGAGATCACTTCTCAAAAAATTTAAATTCCAATTCGTTCATTGTAAGTATATTCCACAACTTATAATGATCTTTATCACATACTTTCATGCTTATTAGATCCTTGGCATGTTCTAGGAACACTAACACTTGAACATCTAGAATAGTTCTTGTTGGACAGTTATGACTCATAGCATCACTATTTGTACAGATCATGGTGTTGTTGTGTAAATTAACTATGTGACAAAGGAGATTGCTCTCTTATCATTTGTGATTAGATCACCTAGATGTATAAATGATGAGAGGTCCTTATGATTTGTTCCTAGATTGAGAATGATATGAGACAGTATCAGTACACGAAGGATAAATCATTAAATATCCCTAGTCAGAGTATTATCGAGATTGGATATCGATAAATACGTAAAAGACTAGTATTACACTTGTGCGCGTTGTGAGGGCATAACGACATAGTTATCTTATATTTGGGTATAGGATGCTCATGCAAGTGTAGTAGGAGGTTGTGTGTCACCGATGGTACAGGAAACAGCTTCGCTCTAGATAGACCCCTCGGAATTCCATTGGTAGTATGACTATGTGTCTATGGAAGTCCGAAATCAGGGTAGGTGTATTTAGTCTTAACCTGAGACTTACACCACTACTACTTGCGATAATTAATACACTTTGGTTGCGGTCGTCCAGGGCTTTAACAGGTTCTGTGTACGCCAATGCTGGGTATATTGAGAATCATAGTGTGTTGGGTGTGATGTCAAGACGGAACTATCACTCCAGTCATAGTGGAGATGATGGTCACGTAGGATACATGACTGGTTCTCTTAAATGCTGCAACTATCGGGATAAAATGACAAGGTCATGTTTATTCAATTATAGAGACTAGTAACCAGACATCCGACATATTCTTCGTACGGGGCAGACACAATTCCAGCCCCTGGCCTAGCATGTGGTCATCCGATACTGGATAAAAATACGTAATACTACGTATACTACGCCTGATACAGATCATTTATTCCTGTAAGGATATTTCCGGAGAATTGGGTAGGCATGGCGTTTTGCTAGAGGCCAACCTTGTCTTGTAAATCGGTAAAACCTAGTACGAGGTACTTACGTGTTCGGATAGTCCGATGACCGTATTTACTACCAACATATCCGGGGATCTCATGGGTCGCTTCCCAAAGATTCACCAATGACGTATGACTCGCACTTTAATTAATCTGGGATTAATTAGAAGAGAGAGAAAATTAATCTAAAATTAATTGCGGAGATATTTTATCTACGATAAAATATCCTTTAAAGCGAGATAACGATTAATTTGGAATTAATCGGTAAATTAATATATTCGATATATTAAACGAAATTGGATTTCGACGCAGAATTAAAATTAGATTTTAATTCGAGCGAACGAATTAATTTAGATTTAATTCGTTAGCGACGTGAATAGTAATTATGCTTGACATGATTATTTAATTAAATTAGATTTAATTACGACGCAACAGAAAATTCCTTAATTTTGAATTAACGAACCCGAGCCCGAGATTATTTGCGAGCGTATTCGCATTTCGAATTCGAGTGCGGCATGCAAGTCAAATAATGCGTCAAATCATAAGTCGCATCAAGCGTCAAATCGCTAGTCGTTTCAAGCGTCAAATCACTTGTCACTTTGAGTGATGTGATTTGACAGCTTGATTGATTGAGTGACTTTACCACTTGATGGATGTGACTTGATGTGAGATGATGTGGTTGGTGTGGCTTTTATTGTTTGACTTTAAAAGCCAAACTCAAATGAAATGCTTTTGAAATTTACAAATGTGTATAAGATACACAAATTTGGAAACAAACCACACTTTCTCTCTTTCATCTAACTCTCTTCACTCTCTTTCTCCCTCTCATTTCCACTCCCAAGTGGGCTGTTTTTCTGCCTAGAAAAATTGTGACTTAGAGCAGGGATTTCATGATTTTCTTGCAAAATCGGAGGTGCTAGCACACTAAGAAGTCATGCGAAGGTGATAGGGAAGTCCACCCATGAGACGGGAATCGTTTGACAAACCTTAGAGCTTGACGAAGGACCAAAACCATGCCAAAATAGTGAGCTTGGACTGCTCACTGCCGTGACCTTCTAGCAAGGGGAAATGATTTTTTATTCGTCAAAGCGTCGCTCAACCGATCGATGTAAGTATTCTACAACTTCTCGATTGTTATTCACACATGTTTTCATGCTTATTATTAATCTTGGGACCTTAATAGAAACCAACAATGGCATCTAGAGCAAGGTTTGAGCATGAAAAGTTTAGGGCTTAAAATTTGGGTAATTTGTATTTGAGCATGATTTAATGAATTAGATGTTTGAGTATGCTTAATACATGTTTAATTGAATATTGATTGGATCAATTTCATGAAATTGTGTTTGGAATAAATTTCCCCAAATTCTTAGTGTTGGCCGAATACTAGTATGCCCTAAAGTCTTGGAATTTTTTGATTTTTGACCCATTGGATGAGTTAGAATCATTCCGGAATGTGATTTAATGTTGATTGTGGAACTAATTGGATTGAATTCGAATCGGACACAAATCCCCTCCCTTGGCCGAGACATATGAAGCATGTAATTGGGTTTGATTTTAATCAAATTGTGTTGGACATGATTTAATGTTAATGAGCATGATTAGTTGTGTTAATTGATGTTTTAGAAATGTTAATTGGATAATTAATTGTGTTATACACTTTAGAATTAATTAAATGTAAAATTGGATTTTTGTGTTTAATTAATTGGGCATTAAAATTGGATTTGGGCTTGTTATATTGTAAATGAGCTTATTGGGCTTTGTTGTATGGGTTTAGGCAAAATTGGTTGGATCCAATTAGGCCCAAAACCGCTTCCGTTAAGCCCAAATACGACTAATGAACCTTTAAAGTTTAATTGGGCCTAATGGGCCTAAATTGATTTCTAGGCTTATGGGGTAAATCCCGGATTGGATTTTGGTTATTCGGTTTGACCCGAGTTGACCAAAAGTCCACGCCTTAAGAAATTAATTAAAGCCCATTGGATTTTAATTGAATTGACGTTGGACGTTAAACGGGATTTAAGACCCATAACTATTAAATTGGAATTTAAGTCGTAAAGGTTTATTATTAAAGTGTAATATTTAATTTGGAATTAAATAGAGAATTAGAATTGAATGCATATTAAATTGGATTTAATGATGTAGTTGAATTTAATTCGAGAATTCGTACTTTGAGTACTTATTCACAAAACGAGTTTGACTCGAGCAGAATCAAATCTTTGTTTGAACATTGGATGGTCACTAATTATCAGATTAATTAATTTGATTAGATTGATTGATAACATGCTTGTGTGAATACGTGGTTGCGATGCATGAATAATGTATATCAGATGGATATTACATGGGTGGGACAATTTTAGAAATTGTTGTAATAAATTTGATTTATTAATTGGACTGCGTGTCCAGCCTTATCACCTCCTTATTCTTTGTATTCTTTTCTCACATATTCCCCTCAATATAAATGAGGTTTCTTTAGAAGTGTAGTGTAACGGGTAGAAGTAAATACATGTGCTAGCGGGAGAGATAAAGTGAGAGATTTGATCTAGGATCATTGTGTAAAGTATCCATCCGCATATCATTATTATTTTATTCATATGCGCTTTATTATGTGTTTAGAATGCATGTTTAAGGGTGTATGATGATGAGACCTTAACAAAGATAATAAATTGGTTTCCAATTTGCACGTGAAAAACCCTCGTAAAATATTAAGCGTCTTTCATTTCATTGAGTGATTCTCACTCAAGATCCGAGACTGGCATTGGCTTGTTGGCCAAAGTCAGATGTGTTTGAATCACGAAGGCTTTGTTCCATATTGGTGTCTTGTCCAAGTTGTGGTTTGTTGGCCAAAGTCAAGACCATTTCTTGTCCATCGACATTGATTACGAAGCTTTCCATGGTCAATGGGTCGCGCTTAATTGGGATCACTAAGTTTGTTGTTTCAAAGCCAAGACTTTGGAAGATTTATGTAATGATAACTTAAGTGCTTAATCCATTAAGCTTGTCACAGTAGACTCCTTAATTTCTTAATCAGAACTAAGGATTAGATCCTTAAAGTATGATAATGAAATTGAAGGATCTTCATAAATCTATGCTTAGATTTTAGAAGTACTAAATTGCAATAAATAACTCTTGAAGAGTTAATGACTATTCTCAAGGAGATAAAGTCAAACTTTGCAATTAGGAAAGTAGCGCAAGGCGCACCTTACTTCGATTTTCTAAAAGGCCAAGGCTTGGCCAAAGGCTTCTAGAATGTTGAAAAAGGGCAAAGGCAATATCATTATAATCTTCTGGGAAGATAAAGGACATATCCCAAAATGTCTGCTTAAATTGTGGCAAACGGAATCGGGAAGCGTGACTGCCATTTGGACAAGGCAGACATGAAGGAATTGAAGACGAGCAAGGCTCTGATTTCAAATATGTTTGTCAACAATATATTCACTACTAGTATTAAAATTGGATTTTAGATATTTAGTGTGATATAAATAGATACTGATGTTCAGAATCTGTTATGAGCAGGATACTGACCTTAATTGAGATTAATCTGCGAATTGGAAACGGGATGAAAATCACTGTTTTAACCGTAGATACCTAACTTTAGGAACTACCCTCGGGTATGTACCTAAAATTAGAAACTGTTATAATGTAACAAGTTTGACTATAAACATTATCTCTACATCAGTGTTTAACCCGCTGCGGGTGAACCTTTATATTCTAGAACACTAAACTGTTTTATTATATAAAGATGATATTGAGATAAACACATTAGATGTGAATAACAATATTTATATTTTGAATATAAATAAATCTCAAACGTAAAACATGACAAACAAATAGCTCAAACTGATTTTATTAGATGAAACTTATAAGTGGCATTGTTGTCTTGGACACAATCAAACAAGACTCGTATATCCACACTTTCGAAGAGTGGGTACTAGGACTAATTTGATTCCATTCAAATAAAGTCTACGAATCTAGTTTATTGGGCAAAGTGCCTAAAACACTATTTACTTGGTAAAAATGTAAATGCCACAGATCTGTTAGCCCTAGTTTATTGTGAAAAAAAAAAGGGCCAATGTCTAGTTAGGATAGAGGTGGATGTGAATATTTCGTGACCTTTACGGATGTGGCATCACATTATGGTTATGTGTCTCTTTGAGAACACAAATCGGAAACTTTTACAGTTTCGACACGAAATAGAAAAACAGATCGGCTATAGTATTAAACCGTCACGGTAAGACCGTAATGGAAAAATACTTAAGTAATAAGTTTCAAGTATACTTGAAAGAGTATAGTATTCTTTCAATGAGGACTCCTCACGGAACTCGTCAATTTGACGGTGTGTCCGAAAAGGATAAACCGAATTTTGTTGGACACGATAAGGTTAATCATGAGTCGCGCTGAGCTACCTTTTCCTTCAACGGATAAGCATTAACAATGCAGAACTTATTTAGAATAAGGTTCCATTAAAATCTGTTTGACAGATTTCATATTAGATATGAACAGGAAAGAAACCAGGTTTCACATTCCTGAAAATTTGGGTATGGTGGGCATATGTTTGGATGATACCAAACTAAAACCCAAATTGGATAAGTGCTAATTGTAGGTAATCATAGGGATACCATAAGTATTGTACTTATACATCTCACCAGAGAACAATTAGATTGTTGCTCGCCATGCGGTTTTCCTAATAGGAATACCGATATGTAGTGGTGAGTGGGAGGATAGTAAAACTCGATGAAAATCAGAGTAATACTATTCAAGGCAACGAATCTTAACGGAACATAAACAGTTCACAAGGATGAAACTATTCCATAATCTTCGAATACACAAAGAACCGCGTGAGTCGAAGAGAGTCAGAAAACAACCTAGGGTATTGGTTTCTGATCTCACCTAATAAGATGTTAATCTTATTGAGGAATACCAACTAACTACATATGAGGTAGTGATACATGATATCGACTCTCTATTATGGCAAAGTGCCATATGAATCCGAAATGGATTCCATGTATATCAACTGTGTTTAGAATACTAGTTGATGTACCCCAAGGCATTATGCCTATTGGTACTTATAAGTCTTCAAGGAAGACATACATGGAAGGCAACATACCAACATATAAAGCTAGGCTTTTAACGGAAAGGTATCGTGATCAACATTGTGTTGATTATGATTCAACCTTTTAACTTTTGTCATGGTAAATCCATTTGGATAATGCTTTCTAAAGCTGTATGTTTCATTTATGAAATATGACAGTAGAACGTCAAAATCGCTTTCCTTAAGCGAAAACCTTTTAAAGGATGTTTTCAACATCTTGACGGTTTTGTTGTACCAAAACAAGCAAACAAGGTTAGCAGGTTATTCGATCCATGTTTGGATTGAAGCAAGCATTGAGTTCTGGGAATTACTGTTTTGATGTAATCATAATGGTGTATGATTTGATTCAAAAAGAATATGATTCTTGTGTACTGTCCTATAAATAATGATAATACATCATTTCTTGGAAATGTTATTCCCATAAAACAATCGGTTAAAGCTAGGCTTTCGAGAAAACTCTCATTGAAAAATGTACATGACCTGGTGTCTCATACACTTTGAGCATATGGATTCACAATCGGGCCAATCCAAGTGATAGTCATTGGATTGAAGTTAAGAACATCGGTTAGTATCTTAGAGAACTAAGGATGATGCCTTAATTTATGGAGAAGGAGAACTTGAAGTGACTGGGATCACTACTGTAAGTTTCCTAAACCGATAAAACGACTAAAAGTCACAAACGGTACTACACAATTTGAATAACGGAACAGTAAGCTGGAAATCTTCCAAGCAAGGTACTGTTACCATATAAACAACAAATTAGGGTTATTGCTGCAGCTGAGGCAGTAATAGAAACTTTCTGGATCGATATGAAATCTAATTAGATTAGATATAATTCTTTTAGCAGCTGAGCTAGGCTGCAGCACAAGCTAAAGAATTAGCGGTCTCATCAACGATCCAGATACATACTTTGATACTCATCTGATTCGTTCGGATCATACATCATGGCGATGTGATGATCGAATAAATCGCATCAGATGATAATCATGCAAATCTGCTGACGAAAACCTTTCCTCAGCAATTTGAGCCAACCGTACATAGTTTGGGTGTTAGACACTTGAGTGACTGGCTATAGGCCAAGTGGGAGATTGTTGGACAGTTATGACCCATAGCGTCACTATTTGTACAGATCATGGTATTGTTGTGCAAATTAACTATGTGACAAAGGAGATTGCACTCTTATCATTTGTGATTAGATCACCTAGATGTATAAATGATGAGAGGTCCTTATGATTTGTTCATGGATTGAGAATGATATGAGACAATATCAGTCCACGAAGGTTAAATCATTAAATATCCCTAGTCAGAGTATTATCGAGATTGGACATCGATAAATACATAAAAGACTAGTATTACACTTGTGCGCGTTGTGAGGGCATAACAGTATAGTTCTCTTATATTTGGGTATAGGATACTCATGCAAGTGTAGTAGCAGGTTGTGTTTCACCGATGGTACGGGAAACAACTTCGCTCTGGATAGACTCCTCGAAATTCCATTGGTAGTATGACTATGTGTCTATGGAAGTCCGAAATCAGGGTAGGTGTATTTAGTCTTAACCTGAGACTTGCACGGCTAATACTTGCGACAATCAATACACTTTGGTTGCGGTCGTCCAGGGCTTTAACAGGTTCTGTGTACGCCAATGCTGGGTATATTAAGAATCGTACTGTGTTGGGTGTGTGATGTCAAGACGGAAGTATCACTCCAGTCTTAGTGGGGATGATGGTCACGTAGGATACGGGACTGGTTCTCTTAAATGCTGCAGCTATCGGGATAAAATGACAAGGTCAGGTTTATCTGATTATAGAGACTAGTAACCAGACATCCGATATGTGATTCATACGGGGCAGACACAATTCCAGCCCTAGGCCTAGCACGTGATCATCCGAAATTGGACAGAAATACGAAATACTACGTATACTACGCCTGATACAGATCCTTTATTCCTGTAAGGATATTTCTGGAGAATTGGGTAGGCATGGCGCTTTGCTAGAGGCCAACCTTGTCTTGTAAATCGGTCAAACACAGCATGGCAAGTCAAGTGGCAGCTGGCGAGCCAGGTAAGTAAAAATGCATTGCACGTACTTTGATAGGAATTGTCATTGTCACACACTGCACAAGTCCCATCAAAGTGGGGGCGACTGTAGGCATTGCATCAAACAATCAATTCATTCAAATCAAGCTCAAAACAAATTTACCCAAATTTTTAAGCCCTAAAATTTCATGCTTGCACCTAGGCTCTGATACCATTGTTGGTGATTATCTAGGTCCCAAGATCAACAAACAAGCATGAAGATGTGTGAAATACATATCAAAGAAGTTACGGAATACTTACATTGAACGATTAAGATGAAACGACGAATAAAACTTCAAGTTTTTGTCCTTCAAAGTGGCGCCCACTGCATGCAGTCCACTGCTCAAAAATTCAGTTTTGAGTCTTCAAGAATCCAAGATTTGAGCTCCGAATCTTCGTCGTTTGATTCCCGGCTCGTGGGTGAGTTTCCCTAACACCTTCGTATAACTCTCGGTGTGCTAGCACTTGCCAAAATTGCCATAAAATTGGCCCAAAATGTTCATCATTCACGCCCAAAACAGTGCAGTTCACTGCCTTGGGCGTGAACTTGGAGAAGAAAGAGAGAAGATGTTTTTGTGATGGATTATTACAAAAGTGGTAAAGAATCCTTTATATATTTTTTCCAAAAATATTAAATGATTTACCAATTAATTTTAACCTTCAAAAAGTCAAAATAAATCAAATGTATAAGGTTGAGTGTTCCACACTCCAACATCACAATCCATCAAGTCATGTCATGTCTTTCAAGTTGTCAAGTCACATCACTCAAAGTGACAAGTGATTTGACGCTTGAAACGACTAGCGATTTGAACGCTGATGCGACTAATGATTTGACGCTTGATTTGACTTGCGTGCCGCACTCGAATTCGAAATACGAATGCGCTCGCAAATAATCTCGGGCTCGGATTCGTTAATTCCAAATTAACGATTTATCCGTTGCGTCGTAATTAAATTTACGCCTAGCGAATTCACTATTCACGTCGCTAACGAATTAATTCTAAATTAATTCGTTCGCCCGAATTAAAATCCAATTTCAATTCCGCGTCGAAATCCAATTTCGTTTAATATATCAAATATATTAATTTACCGATTAATTCCAAATTAATCGTTATCTCTCTCTTTTAGTGATATTTTATCCTAGATAAAATATCTCCGAAATTAATCTTAGATTAATTTTCTCTCTCATCGAATTAATCCCAGATTAATTAAAGTGCGAGTCATACATCATTGGTGAATCATTGGGAAGCGACCCATGAGATCTCCAGATATGTTGGCAGTAAATACGGTCGTCGGACTATCGGAATACGTACGTACCAAGTACTACGTTTTACCGATTCACAAGACAAGGTTGGCTTCTAGCAAAGCGCCATGCCTACCCAATTCTCCGGAAATATCCTTACAGGAATATGTGATCTATATCAAGCGTAGTATACCGTAGTATTGTGTATTTCGATCCAGTATCGGACTGTCACGTGCTAGGCCTGGGGCTGGAGTGTGTCTGCCCCTTACGAAGCACATGTCGGATGTCTGGTAACTAGTCTCTATAATCGGATATACATGACCTAGTCATAATATCCCGATGGCTTCGCAGCACTTAAGAGTACTAATACCGTATCCTACGTGACATCATCTCACTATGACTGGAGTGATACTTCCGTCTTGACATCACACCCAATACTCTACGATTCTCAATATACCTAGTATCGGCGTACACAGAACCGGTTAAAGCCCTAGACGACCTCAACCAAAGTATATTGATTGTCGTAAGCATTAGCGGTGCAAGTCTCAGGTTAAGACCAAATACACCTACCCTGATGTCGGACTCCCATTGACATATAGTCAGACTACCAATGGGATTCCGAGGGGGTCTATCCAGAGCGAAGCTGTTTCCCGTACCATCGGTGAAACACAACCTCCTACCGCACTTGCATAAGTATCCAATACTTAAGTATATGAGAACTACGCAGTTGTACCCTCACAACGCGCACAAGTACGATACTAGTCTTTTACGTATTTATCGATGTCCAATCTCGACAATACTCTGACTAGGGATGTTTAATGATTTATCCTTCGTTGATTGATACTGTCTCATATCATTCTCAATCAAGGAACAAATCATAAGGACCTCTCATCATTTATATATCTAAGGTGATCTAATCACAAATGATAAGAGTGAAATATCCTTTGTCACATAGTTAATTTGTACAATAACACCATGATCTGTACAAATAGTGACGCTATGGGTCATAACTGTCTAACAATCTCCCACTTGGCCTATAGCCAGTCACTCCAGTGTCTACCACCCGAACTATGTACGGTTGGCTCAATTTGTATGATTATCGTCTGAGCGATTTATACGATCATCACATCGCCACGATGTATGATCCAAACGAATCAGATGAATAGTCGAAGTAGTGTATTGGATCGTTGATGAGACCATTAATTCTTTAGCCTGCGCTGACGCCTAGCTCAGCTGCTAACAGAACTATATCTAACTAATTAGATTTATTATTGACCCAGATTGCTACTATTGCTGCCTCAGCTGCTGCAATTATCCGCATTTGTTGTTTACTCGGTAATAGTATCTTGCTTGGAAGATTTCCAGCTCACTGTACCGTTATACAAATTGTATAGTACCATTTGCAACTTTCAGTCGTTTTATCGGTTTGGAAACTTGCAGTAGTGATCCCAGTCACTTCAAGTTCTCCTTCTCCACAGATTAAGACAGCATCCTTAGATCTCTAAGATTCTAACGGATGTTCTTAACATCAATCCAGTGACCATCACTTGGATTGGCCTGATTGTGAATCCATCTGCTCAAAGCGCGTATGAGACACCAGGTCATGTACATTTTTCAATGTACAAGTTCTCGCAGTTTTTAACAACTTAATCTATCTCAGTAGAGATTTAATCCTAGAATAAAGGTTGTTACTCCAAGAATTCTACGGAGAATTTTCTCGAAAGCCAAGCTTTCACCGATATTTTATATGGGAATTTCATTTCCAAGAAATGAATATGTTATCATTATTTTATACAGGACATTCATTGTCAGTGCACTCCCACTAACCTTCTTATATACACAAGAATCATTTTCGTTTTGAATTAAATCATAGACCATTATGATTACATCAAAACGATGATTCTAAGAACCTAATGCTTGCTTCAATCCAAACATGGATCGAATAACCTGCAAACCTTGTTCACTGGTTTTAGTACGACAAAATCGTCAGGATGTTATAAACATCCTCCAAAGGGTTTCCGTTTAAGGAAAGCGATTTTGATCTTTAACTGACACATTTCATAAATGAAACGTGTAGCTACAGCAAGCAGTATCCAAATGGATTTGCCATGGCAACAGGTAAAAGGTTGATCCGTAATCAACACAATGTTGATAACGATACCTTTCCGCTACAAGCCTAGCTTAGTACGTTGGTATGTTGCCATCCATGTATGTCTTCCTTGAAGACTTATACAGTACCTATAGGCACAATGCCTTATGGTACATCAACTAGTGTCCAAACATAGTTGTTATACATGGAATCCATTTGGACTCATGGCACTTTGCCATAACGGAAGTCGATACCTTGTATCACCCCTTCTACGTAGTCGGTTGGTATACCTCAACAAGATTGACATCTTTATGAGGTGAGATCAGAAACCCATACCCCAGGTTGTTTTCTGATTCTCTCTGATCTACGTAATTCTTGTGTATACGAAGATTAACGGTATAGTTTCATCCTTGATGAACTATTTGTGTTCCATTAAGGACTTCATGCCTGATACAGTATTACTCCGATTTTCATCGAGTCATACCATCCTCCCACTTACCACTGCATATCGGTAATCCTCTAAGGAAGACCGCATGGCGAGCAACAATCTAATTGTTCTCTAGTGAGATGTATAAGTACTATACTTATGGTATCCCTAGGATAACCTTTATTTGGCACTAATCCGATTTGGGTTCTAGTTTGGTATCATCCAAACGTAATCCTAGCATTCCCAAATCTTTAGGAGTGTGAAACCCTGTTTCCTTCCGTTCATATCTAATATGAAATCTGTCAAACAGAATTTACATGGAACCTTATTCAAAATAAGTTTTGCACTGTTTATGCTTATCTTTGAAGGAAAAGGTAGCTCAGAGCGACTCATGATTAACCTTATCATGTCCAACAAAATTCGGTTTCTCCGTACGGACACACCGTCAAACTGACGTGTTCCAGGAGGAGTCCTCATTTGAAAGAATACTATACTCTTTCAAGTATATATGAAACTTATTGCTTAAGTATTTTCCATTACGGTCTTACCGTGACGGTTTAATACTTTAGCCGATCTGTTTGTCTATTTCGTGTCGAAACTCTAAAAGTTTTCGATTTGTGTTCTTTAAAAGAAACACATAACCATAACGTGATGCCACATCCGTTAAGGTCACGAAACATTCATATTCACATCTAGCCTAGCTAGATATGGGCCCACTTACTTCACTATGAATAGGGCTATCAGATCGGTGGCACTTGCACTTTTACCAAGTAAATAGTGTTTTAGGTACCTTACCTAATAAACTAGATTCGTAGACTTTATTTGATTAGTCAAATCAGTCCTAGTATCCACTCTTCAAAAGTGTGGATATACGACTCTTGTTTAATTGTGTCCCAGACAACAATGCCACAATTAGTTTCATCTGATCAGATCAGTATGAGCTATTAGTTTGTCATATTATATGTTCGAGATTTTATTTATATTCAAAATATAAATAATGTTATTCACATCTAATGTGTTTATCTCAATATCATCTTTATATAATGAAACACTTTAGTGTTCTAGAATATAAAGGTTCATCCGCAACGGATTAACACTGATATAGAGATAATGTTTCTAGTCTAACTAGTTACATTATAACAGTTTCCTAATTTAAGTATATACCCGAAGGTAGTTCCTAAATTTAGGTATCTACGGTCGAAACAGCGACTTTCGTCCCGTTTCCGATTCGCAGATTAACCTCAGCTTGAAGTCAGTATCCTGCTCACAGCAGATTCTGAACATCAATACATATATTTTATGTACCATACTAAGTATTTTAAAATCTAATTTTAATACTAGTAATGGACATAATATTGACAAACATTCTTAAAGTCAGAGCCTTGCCCTTTCTTTAATTCCTTCGTGTCTGCCATATCCAAACGACAGTCACTTCGGGATATGTCCTTTATCTTCCCAGAAGATAATAACGATTTGCCTTTACCCTTTTCAATATTTCAGAAGTCTTTGGCCAAGCCTTGGATTTCTAGAATATTGACGTAAAGTGCGCCTTGCGCTACTTATCTAATTGCAAAGTTTGACTTTATCTCCTTGAGATTAGTCATTAATTCTCCAAGAATTATTAATTGCAAATTTAATACTTCTTAAATCTAAACATAGATTTATTACAAGTATATTGAATTAAGCACTATAAGTCATCATTACATAATTCTTCCAAAGATTATGTTCCACTAACTTGCTCAATTCCGGGTTTAGGCATAATAGGTTATTTTATCAAATAAAGTAACTTATTATTTATTTCCAGGACCATCCTGAAATTTCATTCCCAATTAGAAAATTAAACCATTTAAACATTATCTTCCAAGATTATATTTAAATGTCCAACTTTCAATGTTTCTTGATTTTAATAGTCCAACTATTTAATCAATTATTTTAGGTACTATTTATTATAATGATTATAATAATCCAATTATTTAATCAACTATAATATTAATTCAATTATATTGATTACTATAATCCAATTATAAAATCAACTATTTATTGAATTTATTTGAATATAGTCTAACTATATTAATTAAAACAACATTAAATATTAGTCCAAATATAGTTTAATTGTTTGACGAGTGATATTTGTTTGAGCGCGTATGGCGAGTAATTGAACGATATTGCAAGTTCAATTCTTGCCTCCCACTATTTTTCGGCGAGCCTCTAACCCTCTGTCGAGTACTCGGGAAACCGTGTTTCCTAGTGGGCTAGGATCCCGTTAAATGTCACACAATCTTGACTTTGGCCAAAAAATTGTATGATAATTAACTAGGTAGATCTCTAAGATCAATTGGATCCAATCCAATTCCAGGTCCGGTAGGTGGACATCCAAGTCCGAAACATATATCGTATATGCTTACATATCCAATACGTAGCCTAACCCTTTTCCTCTGAATCAACTAGGCCTTGGCTTTGGCACAACAAACCTAATGATCCCAGTCAAGCGCGACCCATTGACCATGGAAAGCTTCGTAATCAATGTCGATGGACAAGAAGTGGTCTTGACTTTGGCCAACAAACCACAACTTGGACAGGACACCGATATGGAACAAAACTCTCGTGATTCAAACACATCTTCGACGGACAAAGGGCTTGACTTTGGCCAACAACCCAATGCCAATCTCGGATCTTGAGTATGAATCACTCAATGGAAGGAAAAACGCATGATATTGAGCGAGGGTTTTTCGCGTGCAAATTAGCTACCAATTTATTATCTTTGTTAAGGTCTCATCATCATACACCCTTAAACATGCATTCTAAATACATAATAAAGTGCATATGAAAATAAATAATAATGATATGCGGATGGATACATAACACATTGATCCTAGATCAAATCTCTCCCTTTCTTTCTCATGCTAGCACTTGTATCATTTCTACCCGTTACACTACACTTCTAAAGAAACCTCATCTACATTGAGGGGAATAGGTGAGAAGAGAATACAAAAAGAATAGAGGTGAAAAGGCTGGACACGCAGGTCCAATTTAATAAATCGAATTTATTACAATAATTTCCAAAATTACCCCCACCCGACTAATATCCATCCGATATACATTATTCATTCATCACAACCATGTATTCACACAAAGCATGTTATCAATCAATCTAATCAAATTAATTAATCTGATAATTAGTGATCATCCAATGTTCAAACAACGATTTGATTTTGTACGAGTCAAACTCATTTTGCGAATAAGTACTCAAAGTACGAATTCTCGAATTAAATTAAACTACGTCATTAAATCCAATTTAATATGCATTCAATTCTAATTCGTTATTTATTTCCAAATTAAATATCACACTTTAATAATAAACCTTTTACGACTTAAATTCCAAATTTAATCGTAATGCGTCTTAAAGACTGATTAACGTCCAATGTCAATTCAATTAAAGTCTAATGGGCTTTTAATTGATTTCTTAAGGCGTGGACTTTTGGTCAACTTGGGTCAAACCGAATAACTAAAATCCAATCCGGGATTTACCTCATAAGCCCATAAATCAATCTTGGCCCATTAGGCCCAATTAAACTTTAAAGGTTCATTAAGTCGCAATTGGGCTTAACGAAAGTGGTTTTGGGCCCAATTGGATCCAATCCAACTTGCCTAAACCAACTTTGTACAACAAAGCCCAATAAGCGCATTTACAACTTTAAAAGCCCAAATCCAATTCAAGGCCCAATTAACTAAATTCATAAAATCCAATTTCATAATATAATTAACCTAAAGTGTAAATCATGATTAATCACCTAGATCGATATTTCCGAAACATCAAATTAGTCCAATTAATCATGCTTAACATCATCATCACATGTCTAACACATTAATGAAAAATCAAACCCATTACATGCTCTTTAAGTCTCGGCCAAGGGAGTGATTTCATGTCCAATTCGATTTCAATCCAATTAATCCGCAATCGACATTAAATCCATATCCCGAATGATTTCCAACACATCCAATGAATTAAAAAATCAAAATTCCAAGACAACATTAGGGCATATCCAATTCGACCAAGGTGAGAATTTGGGGATTTTTGTTCAATTCAAAATTAAATCCAATTCAATCTCAAATTAACATCATTACAACTCATCCAATGAATCAAAATGAAAAAACTCCAAGAATTCCAAAAAACCCATCATATTGGGCCAACATATAAAATATTGGGGAAAATTATTCCAAATGAATTTTCAACAAATTGATCCAACCAATATGCAATTAAACATGTTATAAGCATACTCAAACAATCAATTCATTCAAATCATGCTCAAAACAAATTTACCCAAATTTTTAAGCCCTAAAATTTCATGTTTGCACCTAGGCTCTGATACCATTGTTGGTGATTATCTAGGTCCCAAGATCAACAAACAAGCATGAAGATGTGTGAAATACATATCAAAGAAGTTGCGGAATACTTACATTGATCGGTTGAGGCGAAACGATGAATAAAACTTCAAGTTTTTGTCCTTCAAAGTGGCGCCCACTGCATGCAGTCCGCTGCTCAAAAATTCAGTTTTGAGTCTTCAAGAATCCAAGATTTGAGCTCCGAATCTTCGTCGTTTGATTCCCGGCTCGTGGGTGAGTTTCCCTAACACCTTCTTATAACTCTCGGTGTGCTAGCACTTGCCAAAATTGCCACAAAATTGGCCCAAAATGGTTCATCATTCACGCCCAAAACAGTGCAGTTCACTGCCTTGGGCGTGAACTTGGAGAAGAAAGAGAGAAGAGTTTTGTGATGGATTATTACAAAAGTGGTAAAAGAAATCCTTTTTATATTTTCCAAAAATATTAAATGATTTACCAATTAATTTTAACCTTCAAAAAGTCAAAATAAATCAAATGTAATAAGGTTGAGTGTTCCACACTCCAACATCACAAATCCATCAAGTCATGTCATGTCTTTCAAGTTGTCAAGTCACATCACTCAAAGTGACAAGTGATTTGACGCTTGAAACGACTAGCGATTTAACGCTTGATGCGACTTAATGATTTGACGCTTGATTTGACTTGCGTGCCGCACTCGAATTCAAAATACGAATGCACTCGTAAATAATCTCGGGCTCGGATTCGTTAATTCCAAATTAATGATTTATCCGTTGCGTCGTAATTAAATTATTACGCCTAGCGAATTCACTATTCACGTCGCTAACGAATTAATTCTAAATTAATTCGTTCGCCCGAATTAAAATCCAATTTCAATTCCGCGTCGAAATCCAATTTCGTTTAATATATCAAATATATTAATTTACCGATTAATTCCAAATTAATCGTTATCTCTCTCTTTTAGTGATATTTTATCCTAGATAAAATATCTTCGAAATTAATCTTAGATTAATTTTCTCTGTCATCGAATTAATCCCAGATTAATTAAAGTGCGAGTCATACATCATTGGTGAATCATTGGGAAGCGACCCATGAGATCTCCAGATATGTTGGCAGTAAATACGGTCGTCGGACTATCCGAACACGTACGTACCAAGTACTACGTTTTACCGATTCACAAGACAAGGTTGGCTTCTAGCAAAGCGCCATGCCTACCCAATTCTCCGGAAATATCCTTACAGGAATATGTGATCTATATCAAGCGTAGTATACCGTAGTATTGTGTATTTCGATCCAGTATCGGACTGTCACGTGCTAGGCCTGGGGCTGGAGTTGTGTCTGCCCCGTACGAAGCACATGTCGGATGTCTGGTAACTAGTCTCTATAATCGGATATACATGACCTAGTCATAATATCCTGATGGCCGCGCAGTATTTAAGAGTACTAATACCGTATCCTACGTGACATCATCTCCACTATGACTGGAGTGATACTTCTGTCTTGACATCACACCCAATACTCTACGATTCTCAATATACCTAGTATCGGCGTACACAGAACCGGTTAAAGCCCTAGACGACCTCAACCAAAGTATATTGATTGTCGTAAGCATTAGCGGTGCAAGTCTCAGGTTAAGACCAAATACACCTACCCTGATGTCGGACTCCCATAGACACATAGTCAGACTACCAATGGGATTCCGAGGGGGTCTATCCAGAGCGAAGCTGTTTCCCGTACCATCGGTGAAACACAACCTCCTACCGCACTTGCATAAGTATCCAATACTTAAGTATATGAGAACTACGCTATTGTGCCCTCACAACACGCACAAGTACGATACTAGTCTTTTACGTATTTATCGATGTCCAATCTCGACAATACTCTGACTAGGGATGTTTAATGATTTATCCTTCGTTGATTGATTCTGTATCATATCATTCTCAATCAAGGAACAAATCATAAGGACCTCTCATCATTTATATATCTAAGGTGATCTAATCACAAATGATAAGAGTGCAATCTCCTTTGTCACATAGTTAATTTGTACAATAACACCATGATCTGTACAAATAGTGACGCTATGGGTCATAACTATCTAACAGTGACTCCATGTTATGTCTCCAGTTTAGTTCCTCTGCGGACTATTCCGTACTCCCGACTAGGCCGCGAGCCTAGAACAGCGTCGTCAAGTTCTGTGTCCTACAGGAAGTCCACCCATGAGACAGGAATCGTTTGACGAAGCTTAGAGCTTGACGAATGACCAAAATCGAGCCAAAACAGTGAGCTTAGACTGCTCACTGCCGTGACCTTCTAGCAATTGGAAATGATTTTTTGTTCTTCAAAGCGTCACTCAACCGATCGATGTAAGTATTCCACAACTTCTCGATTGTTATTCACACATGTTTTCATGCTTATTATTGATCTTGGGACCTTAATAGAAATCAACAGTTCTAGGGTTTCTTCCTTTCTTATATTTTGGGGTTTTTTGATTTGGAGGATGGATTTGGAGACTAGATGCTTGTGTGAAGTTGGATTGGATGATATTAGTGTAATATTGATTCAATTTTATTATTTGATGACCTCTTGACATTCTAGAGTGTTATGACCACTCTTGTAACTCCTAGAATTGTTCTTGAGTTTTTCAAAGGTGGTGGCTTTGGTTGATGTTAATATTGATATGATTAATGTTGAGAAAATTGGATTTAAGGCATGAAAAATGATATTTTTGTTACAAAAATCGGTTCTGGAAATTCTATATTTTTGGTGATGAAAAGTACGTTGTAAAAATGTATTGGATGTGTTTTAGGCATTGGAATAATTTTCAGAAATTATTTCGGAGTTGAAATATGCAAAATGGCGGAAAACGACGTTCTCGGGTGAATTGTGAGCCAACCGGGTGACGGTTGCCCAAACAGCGAATTGGTCACTGTTCGGGTAGCCCATGAACCTCCCTAGTACTGTTGGTGCTGACTTGGGTAGACCTCATATGCATTGGGTGGTCGGTTTTGACACAACGCATTTTATACTATTTTACGGATAAACTTTTTCGTAATAGTTTTGCGACATTCCTTAACTATTTATGTCATTATTTGATATCGAATAAATATATTTAAGTGAAATATGAATAAATTATTCATATTGGATATTGAATAATTTATTCGGTAATTTAAAATGTTTTAAAATTATGATTTCACCCGAACCGCGAGCTTCCGATGCGCCCGCGCTAAAACCCCAACACATATCTCTTTGACTATTCTAGAAAACTTAAGATTCTTCCATGTTTACGGTGTTTAGAGCTTCTATAGGGTTTGACACACAGTAGTGATGAACACGATAGCCTTAATTTTAGCATGTTTTACTAACTGAGATTGCAAACTAACCTTCCACCTTGGGTCCTTACATGACAGGAATGTCCGATATTGGGTCCTCCTCCCTCGCTCCTCTCGAAATCAAATCCTCTAACCTGCCCTATCAAACAACTATCCTCAGCTTGGGATCTGAGAGTCTCGAGGATTTGACACAACCTAACCCATTCTGAAGAACAAAACCAATCTTACCATAGATTGGTACCCTGACCCGATCCCACTAGTGGTTCCGATCTTACACAAACATGCGAGCCGCCCAGATGAGGATGTCGTGGAGTTATGCTGAGCCATTTTTGACATGGGACTACGGCTAACCATGCAAGGGTATTTTGCAAAGATGCTATCTTCCATGGAGACAGCTCCGTGCCAGCTGAATATGAATAGTTGAAGGATACTAGCCGACCTTTATATAATCTGAAACCGAGCCGGACTAGGGGAACCGTACATTGAGGAATTGTAGAGGCTATACAAAATGAATGCTAACCTAAAAGAGTATAAGGATTGTTAATGTTGGACAGTTATGACCCATAGCATCACTATTTGTAAAAGACATTGTGTTTTTGTACGAAATTAAATATGTAGTAATGAAATAGTCTTTTACCATTTTTTATTTATTTACTTTGATATAAAAATGGTAGAAGTCCTTATGATTAGTTCCAGATTGAGATGACATGAGATAATATCAATCCATAAAGGTTTAATCATTAAATATCCCTAGTCATAGTATTATCGAGATTGGACACCGATAATGCGGAATAGACTAGTATTGCACTTGTGCGCGTTGTGAGGGCATAACAGTATAGTTCTCATATGTTTAAGTATAGGATACTTATGCAAGTGCGATAGGAGGTTGTGTTTTACCGATGGTACGGAAAACAGCTTCGCTCTGGATAGACCCGCGGAATCCCATTGGTAGTATGTATATTTGTCTATGAGAGTCCGATTCAGGGTAGGTGTATTTGGACTTAACTTGAGACTTGTATCGCTAGTACTTGCGATAATTGGTAAACTTTTATTTTGGTCGTTCAGGGCTTTAACAGGTTCTGTGTACGCCTCTGCTGGGTTTATTGGGAATCGTAGTGTATTGGATGTGATGTCAAGACGGAAGTATCACTTCAGACATATGGAGATGATGATCATGCAGGGATTCAGAACTGGTTCTCTATTGTGTTGCAACCATCGGGATAATATGACAATGTCAGGATTATCCGATTCAAATAGACTAGTTGCTTGATATCCGACATATGCTTCATACGGGGCATACACTATTCCAGCCCTAAGCCTTGCACGTGACATCTGATACTGGATCGTAATACGCAATACTACGGTATACTACGCATGATATAGATAGTATATTCCATTAAGAATATTTCTGGAGAATTGGGTAGGCATGGCGCTTTGCTAGAAGCCAACCTTGTCTCGTAAATCAGTAAAAATATAGTACGAGATACGTACGTGTTCAGATAGTCCGACAACCGTATTTACTGCCAACATATCCAGGGATCTCTTGGGTCGCTACTCGAGGATACATTGATGATGTATGATTCGAACTTAATTAATCTGGGATTAATTACGGAGAGACTTTATCTTGAATAAAGTACTATTTGAAGAGAGAGAAATATTAATTTGGAATTAATCAATAAAATAATATATTCGATATATTATTCGAAATTAGATTTTGACGCGAAATTAAAATTATATTTTAATTCGGGCAAACGAGTTAATTTAGAATTAGTTCGTTAGCAATGTGAATAGTAATTTTGCTAGGCATAATTATTTAATTAAATTCGATTTAATTACGTCGTGATGGAATTTTGTTAATTAGGAATTAGCGAACCCGAGCCCGGGAGTGTTTGCGGGCCCACTCGCATTTGGAATCGAGTGGGGCCCACATGTCACATCAACCATCACATCACATGTCACTTTAAGTTACTTTTGGTTGATATCTTTAGGTGAGGTTGTTGGTGGCTTGTTTGACACTCCAAAGTCAAAGTGATGGCTTGAGTGACTTAATACCAAACAGTCGGATACCGTTCGCCTCGGCAGTCGGATCGATCATATATGCCATGATATGTACGCGACCTGATGTCTCCTATGCTTTGAGCATGTGTAGTCGCTATTAGGTCAATCCAGGTGAAGGTCACTGGATGGCAGTTAAGAATATCCTTAAGTACCTTAGACGAACTAAGGATGCTTTCTTAATCTATGGAGATGTAGAACTTGAGTAACTGGGTATACCGATGCAAGTTTCCAAACCGACAAAGACGACTGTAAGTCGCAATCCGGGTACATATTTTGTTTGAATAATGGAGCAGTGAGCTAGAAATCTTCCAAGCAAGAGACTGTTGCCGATTCAACAACAGAAGTGGAGTACATTACTGCAACTGAAGCAGCAAAGGAAGCAGTTTGGATCTGAAAATTCCTAATTGGATTAGAAGTAGTTCCGTTAGCAGCTAAGCCCGCTCCATTGTATTGTGACAATAACGGGGCTATAGCGCAGGCTAAGGAACTGCGGTCTCATCAACGATCCAAGCATGTTCTTCGATGCTTCCATCTGATTCGTGAGATCATACATCGTGGCGATGTAAAGGTCGAGAAGGTCGCATCAGATGAAAACATGGCAGATCCGCTGACGAAAGCTATTCCTCAGTAAAAGTTTGAGCGACATGTACATAGTTCAGGTATTAGATGCTTGAATGACTGGCTATAGGCCAAGTGGGAGATTGTTGGACAGTTATGACCCATAGCGTCACTATTTGTAAAAGACATTGTGTTTTTGTACGAAATTAACTATGTAGTAATGAATTTATCTTTTACCGTTTTGTATTTATTTACTTTGATATACAAATGGTAGAAGTCCTTATGATTAGTTCCGGATTGAGATGACATGAGACAGTATCAATCCATAAAGTTTTAATCATTAAATATCCCTAGTCGTAGTATTATCGAGATTGGACACCGATAATGCGGAATAGACTAGTATTGCACTTGTGCGCATTGTGAGGGCATAACGGCATAGTTCTCATATGTTTAAGTATAGGATACTTATACAAGTACGATAGGAGGTTGTGTTTTACCGATGGTACAAAAAACAGCTTCGCTATGGATAGACCCCGCGGAATCCCATTGGTAGTATATATATGTGTCTATGGGAGTCCGCTTCAGGGTATGTGTATTTGGTTTTAACCTGAGACTTACATCGCTAGTACTTGCGATAATTGGTAAACTTTGGTTTTGGTCGTCCAGGGCTTTAACAGGTTCTGTGTACGCCTCTGCTGGGTTTATTAGGAATCGTAGTGTATTGGATGTGATGTCAAGACGGAAGTATCACTTCAGACATATGGAGATGATGATCACGCAGGGATACAAAACTGGTTCTCTATTGTGTTGCAACCATCGGGATAGTATGATAAGGTCAGGATTATTCGATTCAAAGAGACTAGTTGCTTGATATCCGATATGTGCTTCGTACGGGCTAGAAACTATTCCAGCCCCAGGCCTTGCACGTGACATCTGATACTGGATCGTAAAACGCAATACTACGATATACTAAGCCTGATATGGATAGTATATTCCATCAAGAATATTTCTGGAGAATTGGGTAGGCATGGCGCTTTGTTAGAAGCCAACCTTGTCTCATAAATCGATAAAAATGTAGTACGAGGTACGTATGTGTTCGGATAGTCCGACAACCGTATTTACTGCCAACATATTCAGGGATCTCTTGGGTCGCTTCCCGAGAATACACCGATGACGTATGATTCGAACTTAATTAATCTGGGATTAATTGCGGAGAAACTTTATCTTGGATAAAATACTATTTGAAGAGAAAGATAGATTAATTTGAAATTAATCAATAAAATAATATATTCGATATATTATTTGAAATTAGATTTCGACACGAAATTAAAATTAGATTTTAATTCGGGAAAACGAGTTAATTTAGAATTAGTTTGTTAACGACGTGAATAGTAATTATGCCAGGCATAATTATTTAATTAAATTCAATTAAATTACGTCGCGACCGTTAATTCGGAATTAGTGAACTCGACCCCGTGAGTGTTTGCGGGCCCACTCGCATTTGGAATCGAGTGGGGCCCATATGTCACATCAACTATCACATCACATGTCACTTTAAGTTACTTTTTGTTGATGTCTTTAGGTGAGGTTGTTGGTGGCTTGTTTGACACTCCAAAGTCAAAGTGATGGCTTGAGTGACTTAATACCAAACATTTGGTATTAGATATAAATTGATTTTTGAAAATCAAATGCAAGGTTATCAATTTCTCTCCCTTGGCCGTGACTTTGAACAAGTCTTCCTCTCCCATTTTCTTTCATTTTGGCATGAGTTTCATTGAAGGAAATACAAAGGATTTTGTTGTAAAATCTTTAATAGAGCTAGAACTCAACAAAGGGATTATACAAGGTGTTAGGAAAACCTATTCAAGAGCTTCGAATCAAAGAAAAGCTTGGAGCTTGGACACCAATTCTTGGAGCACACCTTGGCCGAATCTTCAAGTGTTTGTGGGCATTTGACGCATCCAAAATCCGTTCAATATAAGTGTGTTTCCGCCACTCTTCTTTGTTATTCATTCATGATTTTATGCTTATTTGATCTTGGGAATAAACCTAGAAACCCAACAGTTACTATCTCTGCTGATATCGGGGTTCCTCCTCTTATTACCAATCTCCCGGCCACCAACAAAAATTTTAAGGACAAATGGTTATACGTTATGGGTCCTTGGGGAGAACACCAATCAATCAACGATGAGCTCGTCCTAGTTCTCAATATCTTCTCGGATGGAGGTAAAAACCTGACCTCCAAATTCATTTATACTGATTCCAACAAAACAACTAACTTTTGAACTTTTTATAGCTTGTTGGGGTGATCTCCTTAAAGATAGTCATGAAGTCCGGTTCATGATAAGAAAGGCCACCGAATTTGGGGGCCACTACTAGGACATTGTCAACCCCTCTACTTTTACCGACCAGGGCCTCATCCCGACCACCACCGTTGAGGAAGTATGGTAGGTCCTAACTGACCCATTAACTTGTTATTCATTTCATTAACTCTTCCTTCTTATTTTTGCCTTCTCCATGTTCTCACTGCCTTTTTCTTTCGTTGTTTCTTACAAGAATATCGAGCTCAAGGTCACCTCTACAAAGAGTTGTATCACTGTTGTGGGGAGCATGTGTCTGGTCTAGCAGTGCCCGAGCTCGAATGACTATTCTATTTCCGTGAGAGGCTAGGCGGAGATCCACATAATTAACCATATCACAATTCGGGTCATCCCGGGCCCCGATTTCCTCAACCTAAGGTTTCGTCATCCCTCTCGACCATTCATAAAGCGTCATTACCTGATCAGGAGTGATGAACCCGAAGAGCTTGAGGCGGCCCCAAGTAAAAAGACAGCAGCTCAGAAAGGCAAGGCTATCGTTGCCCCTTCTCAACCCGGGGAAAACACTCCAATGCTCGGGTTAGAAAGTTTTGCTGAGGGGGTCAGGGATCATGTAGCCCATATCATCTCGACATTCAATCATATAGCAAAGACTATGAACTTGGATCTGGCCCAAGCCTTCGAGAAATTCTCACCCTTGGACATTATCGAAAAGTCTTGTGACCTTCAACTAGAGGTAACCGAACTCCCCTTCTAAAATTTGCATTCTTTACTTAGCCAAAATAACCCCATTCTTTCATTACTGCAGCCATAATATGTCTTAACACAAACCGAGACCTACTAGTAAGCATCATGTCCGAGGGGGTTCGACACAAAGGCTTTAGAATTATTTGATCGAGCGGGAGAGAGAACTATCACAGCAGCTAGAGACTGCCCAATCGGAGAACCAAATCCTGAAGCAATCCAAGGTCGACGTAAAATCCTTACCCGACTCCCTCCGCAAGGCCTCAGGAATAACGAAGAAAGAATGGGACGATGCAAGAGAGGAGGTCAAGTCCCTAAAATGGTGGGTTTCTTCTGCTGAGACTAAACTGAAAGAAATGACAAATCAACGGGATAAAGCCTTCGATTATCTGAGGACGATGGATGCCGAGAAACTTACCCATATAAAGGCTTCAAGAGAAGAGGCCAAGATCGAAGGATTGGAAGAGTTCATACAGATATTCGAAATGCTACAACCCGACACGGATCTGGAAGTGGGACGCACCCTTGTGAATTTGTTCATAGGGGAAATAATTGAAGATGAGGCCTTAGGCCAAATTTCCATGAGCCCCGAACACATTCAAGATCCTGAGCCAGTGTCTATGGTGCTCCCCATTCTAGGAGACCTTGACCCCTCGACTTCTACTGTGATACCTTAAGAAGTTCATGACCTCCTCCCCCACTACACTTAAAGAATGAACTCATGACCCCGCCTTTGTTCCCGTCCCTATCTCCAAACTCATTGCCTCTGCTACCAAGCCCGAAGCCTCTACTATCGAGCACAAAGCCCCTGTTGCTGAGCCCAAAGCCTCTGTTGCTTACTTTTTACTCTTGTTTTGTTGTGCTTTTTGTTGGGAGGGTCCTATGTAAAAACTTTCCTTTTCAATTTAATGAATGACTTCCGCCTTTGCATACTTTTTTGTGCCAAAAGTGTATTTGACAGGGCCCCGAGGCCTGATTGCTTTCTTCAACACTTAGCTTTTCTTTTTTTGCATTTTCCAAAGTTATTGGCTTTCAACCCTTGGCCAGGCCAATCAAGGCCTCCGTGGGATATTACCCGACCCCGATTCGTAATAATACTTGGCCAAAAGGAAAGTTCCCTCCTTGTGCCAATCAGTACTCAACCATGGGGGAGAAACCCCGACCTCATGCAAACAAATTCAACAAAGCCTTGGTAGGACACAACCCGACCCCTAACCATCAATAAAAACTAGGCCACAAGGGAATGTTCCCTCTTTATGCCAATCAGTACTCGGCCAAGGGGAGAAACCACGACCCCCTGCCAACAAATTCAATAAAACCTCGATAGGACGTAACCCGACTCCAAGCCACAATAATCTCAGTAATAGCCTTGGCGAAACGAGGGCAACCCCGAGCCACAATAATACTTGGCCACAAGGGAATGTTATCTCCTTTTGCCAATTAGTACTCAACCATGTAGGAGAAACCCTGACCCTATGCCAATAAATTCAATAAAGTCTCGGTAGGATGTAACCCAATCCTAAGCCACAATAATCTCAACAATGGCCTCGAAGGAACTAATGCAGCCTCGAGCTATCATTAATACTTGGCCACAGGGAATGCTTCATTCTTGTGCCAATCAGTACTTGACCATAAGGCGAAACCCTGACCCCATGCCAACAAATTCAATAAGGCCTAGCTGAGCCATAATAATCTCTATAATGGTCTCGGTGGAACGAATGAAGCATTAAGCCGTCAATAATACTTGGCCATAAGGGAATGCTCCCTCCTTGTGCCAATTAGTACTCGGTCGTGGGGGAGAAACCCTGACCTCCTGCCATGATAAGGCCTCGGTGGGATGTAACTTGACCCTGAGCTACAATAATCTTAATAATAGCCTCGGGGAATGAATGCAAGCCCTCGAGTGAATAAATATAGCCTTGAGCCATCAATTCACTTTCTACGAATTAACCACGAGGGAAGATTTTAAACCTCCGGAAAGTACTATGGAAACTGGAAATGGCATCTCACTTCAAGTCATCCACAAAATCAAAACCAAGATAAAAGAAAGACAAAACAAAATGAGGATGATATATCAAATTCCATGTGCAGACCCGAAAGAATCAACCAATGATTCTGAGGCAGCGTCTGCCCATGTTATCTAAAATAATAATTTTGTACCTTACAGTTCAATGTCTCGGAGAACCGGGCTACGTATCGAGGGGACGGCCAACGCCATGAGATTTTCCCATGTTAGGCAGGCCCCAGTCTGAAAACACCATGGAGACACACATGCCTTCCCCGTGATATGCTTTTATAGATCTGAAATGGGATGGCCAAAGCTACTAGAGCATTCACCCTCTCTGTGCTATGCATATCTAAAGGCTACAAATGCCACGGAGGCTCGCTGACCTTCCTTATAAGCGGAAAATATATCAATATTTTCCACCCTTTTTACTTAATATTTCATATAATTTTTTTAGTTTTGTGAATATTTTGATGTGTTTTGTGTATTTTATAGATAATTAAGATTTTAGAACTCACTGAAATCAAATCAAGGCTAACATAGTGAAAAATGGACAAAATGGCAAAATTATCATTTTGGTATCTCGACGTGAACAACCTCTATGTCGCCATTTGTTGACATCATTAGCCTGTCGACAGGCGTCATTATGATGTCATCCTCGGTTACTGTTTTGCCGACACTTGTCATCATGACGTCGGCATAATAATTCAGCATACCGACACCATGCGTCATTGCTTACGTCAACATGATGTCAGTATCGCGACGTGCACAACCTCACATGTCACGACACCAAGCCAATAATTCTGCAGACAGCCACGTGTTATCATTTTAGTAAAAACACGTACACGTGCCGAAGATCAGCGGTGCGTCGCAATACGCATGCCAATTTTTCCTATAAATTGAAGCCGTATTCATTTGAAATTTTCATACCTTATTCTAGGGATTTTCTTAAGAATACTAAGAAGATTATATCTTGTTTTTTTATTTAAGGCGTTCTTATATTTATTTTTTTTTATTTTATGTAATAGTTCTTTCTTTATTTTACTTTTCGGTATAAAGAGGTAACTCACCTCTGCTGGGGTGAAGAGTAAAGATTTTATTACTACTATTTAGATTAATCTCCCTTAATTACAATATATAAAATATTTTAAAACCTGACTTAATGGGATACTGCCTTTATGGTCGGTTGAACTTATTAACTTGATTTTAACCTGACTAAATTGGAAATCGTCTTTATGGTCGGTTGGAATTAATCTAAAATCTGACTTAATCAGGATACCGCCTATATGGTCGGTTGGTAATGTCATGCAAGTTTATATATTATAATAAGGGAGATATCTAAATTAGAAGTAATAAAAGTGGATCATTTAATCTCAGTATTTTCTTTATTGTTAACTTATCTTTTTAATTTCCAGCCTTTACTTTATGTCATTTAATTTATTTATGTCTTTAATAATCTTAGATATATGTGGTAACTAAACCTAATATCTAGGGTTGTGATGAATTCCAATATCACCATTTATAAGTGGTTATTTTATGTATTGGGTAATTTAAAGGTTTATTTATTGAGTCTTAATCTTAATGCTTCTTGTTAACTGGCCATTAATAAGATTGATTTGGTAAACTTAAAATAAACTTGGAAAATGAATTTTAGGTTTAGCCTTAGACTCAATAGCTCACGATCTCATGTTGGGGCAAGAGACTCTTAGATAGATTTCCTTACATGATAGGAATATACTTGTCGGACAGGAGTAACCATAATTGGAATTTAATCTTAATGAATTCATGTAACTTAATTAACATAGGAATATAGTTAATTGGGTTATTTGGGTGTTTGCATCTGACCATCGGAAGAAGCTTTTAATAATTTCGTGTTGCAGGTTAATAAACCAATATATTACACCAACATGAAATAATTACTTCATTTTAAAAGATATTGGAAGAATTCACAACCCTAAATAGTTTTATAATATTGATTTTTCCTTTCATTTATTTTCACACTGTTTTATTTACTTGTCTTTTGTAAACATCACCAATCAAACATCAATAAATCAATTAGATACTCGTATAAATTTGGCTTCATAAATTAATAGCTAAGGTATTAAGTTCCCGTGGGATCAATACATTTTATACTATTTAAGTGATACGTGTGTTTGTGATTTCACCGATCATATTTTTAGTACCGTTGTCGGGTATTTATTATTTTTCACTATTAATTTTTGGGTTAGATACGTTACTTGTGTCTAATTTATTTTTACTTATTATATTTGTTTTCTTGTGTTTCAGGTTCTCAGATACTACATGAGAAGAAGAAAAAGCTTTTAAATTTTTCCACTTGACCCGAAAATTGAAAGAACAATCAGACAATTGAGAAGAGAAAGGCGAGAAGGTCAAGAAGTACTGATCAACATGGAACCTGAACCATTGGAAGTTGCACTACCAATTCCCATTCAAGACAGAACTAGTTCGGTGGTTGACAGCTTCATATCATGCATTGTACTTCCTCACTTACCAGCAAATGCGTGTGACATCAAAACATACATTCAGATGATACAACAACCGATTCAGTTTGGTGGGATGCAACTGAAGATCCTAATGCCCCACATCAACAACTTTCTGGAAGCTTACGGCACATTCAATTACAACTGAGTGATAGAAGAAGTAATGAGACTGCGTGTGTTTCCATATTATTTGAAAGACAGAGCTGAGGCTTGGCTACATTCGCTACCAGTAGGTTCCATCATAATTTGGAACACTCTAGCCACTAAATTCCTTGCAAAATATTTTTCCCACAGCCAGAACTGTAAAGCTGAGGAATGATATAACATCCTGTGTACATCATGTCTCAAAATCCCTCTGTGAATCTTGGGAAAAGTACAAGGAATTGCTCTGAAAATGTCTTCACCATGAGATTGCCAAATGGCTACAGGTCTAAACCTTCTACAATGGACTTTCTAGACTAATGAGAACCACAATTGATACTGCTGCTGGAGGAGTTTTAATGGCAAAATGAGAGGATTAGATCTGGCATTTAATTGAAGAAATGGCCAACAATAATTCTTTGTGGCCAATAGAAAGGAGCATAATCCAATGAATAGTAGGAATTTATGAAGTTAGAGTCAACACAACATTGAATACCAAGCTGGATCATATATGCAAATTCATGGAAACTCTTAGCATGCAGGGTAATGCTGGATCCACAAGTTCACTATATGGAGGAGCACTAGAGGAAAAATCTTAGAACCCAAAGGATGAGACGGTGAATTCTGTCAGTAATTTCGACAGACAGAGGAACAATATATATTCTAATACCTACAACCTAGGTTGGAGGAATCATCATAATTTCACATGGAGCAACAATTCAGGGCAAAGAAACAATCCAATACCCAGATTCCAACAGCAGAGAAAAGGCCAAGAATTTGAACAAAAACCAGGAATATAAGATTTGCTAGCCCAGATGAAAAGGCAAGAAGCCAAATATGATGTTATGTTTCAAAATCAAGCAGTATTAATTCAAAATCAAGCAGCATCAAAGGAAGCTATGTTTCAAGCCCAATCAGCATTGAATCAAAGCTTAACTGCTTCTATAAAGACCCTGGAGAATCAATTGGGACAACTGGCCAATGCTCAGAGTTACAGACCGCAAGGTACCCTTCTAGCAACACAGTGTTGGTTTCTATGATTAGTCCCAAGATCATAATGAACAATGAAACATGAATGAATATCGAAGAAGTAAGGCGGAAACACACTTACATCGATCGGTTAAGGATGTGTTGATGAACAAAAATTCCTCCTCCAAGTTGTCCAAGATTCGGCCAAGAGAGACTAGAAGCTCCAAGCTTTGTTTCAATTTTTCCAAGCCCTTGGATAGGTTTCCCTATCACCTCTAGATGATCCTTGAAGAGTGCTATCCCTTGGTGAAATTTTACAATAAAATTTCACACCTTTTCTTCACAAATTTAGAGGAAAACCAGTGTACTGGTTTCGGCCAATGAGAGAAAAAATGAAGAAGTGAATTTGATTTCCAAAATCAATGTATTTGTTTCAAAAACAATTAATTAAACATATACCAAAAGTTGGTAAATGTAAAAGTCAACATGTCTTTCACCTTTCAAGATTTGGAGTGTATATCACTCTTTCACCAACTCACCTAAACCCATCACACTAAAGTGAATTAAGTGACAAGTGATGTGATGGTTGATGTGACATGTGAGCCCCACTCGATTCCGAATGCGAGTGGGCCCGCAAACACTCCTGGGCTCGGGTTCGCTAATTCCAAATTAACAAACTTCCGCCGCGACGTAATTTAAATCGAATTTAAAAAAATAATTATGCCTAGCAAAATTACTATTCATGTCGCTAACGAATTAATTCTAAATTAACTCGTTTGCCCGAATTAAAATCTAATTTTAATTCCGCGTCGAAATCTAATTCCGAATAATATATCGAATATATTATTTTAATGATTAATTCCAAATTAATCTTTCTCTCTCTTCTAATAGTACTTTATCCAAGATAAAGTCTCTCCGTAATTAATCCCAGATTAATTTAGCTCGAATCATACGTCATCGGTGAATCTTCGGGAAGCGACCCAAGAGATCCCTGGATATATTGGCAGTAAATCCGGTCGTCGGACTATCCGAACACGTACGTACCTCGTACTACGTTTTTACCGATTTATACGATAAGGTTGGCTTCTAGTATCTGATGTCACGTGTAAAGCCTGGGGCTGGAAGAGTGTCTGCCCCGTACGAAGCACATATCGGATATCTAGCAACTAGTCTCTTTGAATCGGATAATCATGACCTTGTTATATTATCCCGATGGTTGCAACACTATAAAGAACCAGTTCTGAATCCCTGCGTGATCATCATCTCCATATGTCTAAAGTGATACTTCCATCTTGACATCACATCCAATACACTACGATTCCCAATAAACCCAGCAGAGGTGTACATAGAACCTGTTAAAGCCCTGGACGTCCAAAACCAAAATTTACCAATTGTCGTAAGTACTTGCGATGCAAGTCTCAGGTTAAGACCAAATTCATCTACCCTGAAACGGACTCCCATAGACATATATACATACTACCAATGGGATTCCGCAGGGTCTATCCAGAGCAAAGCTGTTTTCCGTACCATCGGTAAAACACAACCTCCTACCATACTTGCATAAGTATCTTATACTTAAACATATAAGAACTATGCCGTTATGCCTTCACAACGCGCATAAGTGCAATACTAGTCTATTCCGCATTATCGATGTCCAATCTCGATAATACTACGACTAAGGATATTTAATGATTAAACCTTTATGGATTGATACTGTCTCATATCATTTCAATCCGGAACTAATCATAAGGACTTTTACCATCTGTATATATCAAAGTAAATGAATCACAGAACGGTAAAAGGGAATTTTATTATAACATAGTTAATTTTGTACAAAAACGCAATGTCTTTTACAAACAGTGACGCTATGGGTCATAACTGTCCAACACACAAAACCAAATCCAAGGAGCATGGGGAAGGAGCGATGTCATGTCATCACTTTGAAAAGCTGTACTGAGATCAACAAAGAAGTTGAAGTCAAGGCATCCGCTGAGGAAGTTCCAAAAAGTAGTGAAATAGAGCCATATATGGAGAAAATAGAAGCAAAAGTAAATGATCGAGAAAGATTCACTCCACCTCTACCTTTTCCACAGCATCTTCAGAAAAATAATCTAGACAAGTAGTTTTCTCGATTCTTAGAGATCTTCAAAAAACTGCATATCAATATTCCATTTACAAAAGCATTAGAGAAAATGCCCAGGTATGTCAAATTCATGAAAGATATTCTTTCACGAAAATAAAGATTGGGAGATTACGAGATAATAGTATTGACAGAAGAATGCAGCGCCATCATTCAGAGGAAGCTTCTTAAAAATTGAAAGATCCTAGCAGTTTCACTATCTCTTGCACCATAGGAGAACATAACTTCGATAAGGCTTTGTGTGATTTAGGTGTTAGTATTAACTTGATGCCTCTTTCCATTTATACGAAACTACATATTAGAGAATCAAAGCCTACCTCAATCTCGTTGCAACTTGCTGATAGAACGCTTATATTTCCAAAGGGTGTAGTTAAAGATGTGCTTGTCAAAGTTGAAAAATTCATTTTCCCTCCAGATTTTATTGTTCTTGACATGGAGGAAGACAAAGACGTGCCCATCATCCTCGAGAGACCATTCTTTGCTACAAGTTGAATGATTATTGATGTATGAAAAGGTGAACTAACCATGAGGGTATCGGACCAAGAAGTAACATTCAATGTGTTCAGAGCCATCGAATTCCCGAATGATGAAAAGAATGAGGAATGTTTTAGAATTGATGTGATAGATAGTACCGTTTAGAACTCCGATGTAATACAAAGTTCCACTGAAAAACTTAAAACATGTCATCTGTCTGTAGAGCTTGAAGATAAAGCGTGTTGCGCACTGAAGAAGTTAAATCTTGAAATAAAAGCAACAAGAGAGAAACAGCTCCACCAACTCAATGAATTGGAGGAATTTCACATACAGTTTTTTGAGAATGCCTAACTGTACAAAGAAAAAGCAACCAAAAGACATGTTGAGAAGTTAGTGCTCATACAACAAGAACCGGGCTAGCGGGTATTGTTAAACAAATCAAGATTGAAACTTTTCCCTGGTAAGTTAAAATCATTGTGGTTAGGTCCGTTCTTAATCAACCAAGTTTTACTAGATATAGCCGCTGAGTTACTTGATCCCAACTCCAATAAAACATTCAAGGTTAACAGCAAGCGTGTCAAGCACTACTGAGGAGAATCATTTGTTCAACAAAAAGAATTTGTCATACTTTTAGATCTAGCCTAACGTTCGGGCATTCATATCTAGCAGACGACGTTAAACTTAGCGCTAGCAGGGAGACAACCCATGCAATTTGTGTATATATTGAGATTGGTGTGTTTTATTTTTGTGTGTTTAATTTTTGTAGGTACTAGTGTTGGTTCTAAGCCCGAGTTCGTTGAATCATCACAAGAATTAGGTAGAGTCATAGCTGAAAGGAATATGCACTTAGTATATGACAGTGGCAATCTTGGACTAATGGGTATATTTCAAGGGCTGTAAATGAAGGAGGTAGTCAAGTTTTGGGAATCATCTGAAAATCTTTGGCAGAGGCGAATCTTATAGGAAAATCAAACAGAGAGGAACTTATCGTGCCAGGTATGTCCGAATGACTTGTTGAAATGATTAACCATGTTGATGTTTTTATTACTTTGCCAGGTGGCTTGGACACGATGAAGGAAATTTTTACTGTGCTATCTTAGGCGAACATAATCATACACTAGAAACCAATTGGACTTTTTAATATCAATAGATTTTATGACTTTCTTTGTGTATTTCTTGATGATGCCCGGAGAAATGAATTCAAGTCAAAACCTGTAAAAGATATCCTCTTTATTTTCAGAACTGCCAATATTTAATTGACCAACTTTTAGCCTTTGAACCACAAATTGACCTTATCTTTTCCAAGATAAACTGGTCTGATAATGATCATGGTAAGAAACGTCGGATAAATCTGGATCTTAACCTTTAATTTTCTTTTTAGATGTAGAATTCCAGCTACTAAATACTATCTTCTAAACTCTTCTTCTACTTTTTAGACATTGAGGACAATGTCTCTATTAGGTTTAGGGAAGGGAATAGTTGATTAGTATCTTATTTTTATTTTTTCATTGTTTTGTTTTTTCTTGGTTTTTAGTCAAAAAGTTTCAAAAAATAAAGAAAAATTATTTTATGTTTTTAACTTGACTAATCATGTTAAATTGGTGTGAGATAGCTGAGTAAAGAATTTTCACTCCTGAGACGTATCTCAATGTAACATCCCCAATACGGGAATGTTACCGGCAAGCGACAGATCCCATCGTCGCCTAAGCCTCTAACTCATGTACTAGAATTTTTACTCTTATCTTAATGTTATGCCATGATTATTCAATCATACATGCAACTTAATAATTTAAATAAACTTAATTGCAAGATCATGAAACCAAACGTATTCATATATACATGTCTAAAAAAAATTATAATATATATACAACATCAGGCACAAGTCAATGATACAACAAAATCACATCCAGAAACTATATTCTACATGAACATATATTTGGTAAGGTGGATCCGATGACTAATGACTGCAGCATAACACTTGTTGTCCTCAAGCTAGGTCTCTAAAAGTAATACATGGCTCACCGAAAAATGAATCATGCAAAAGAAGTGGGAAGTGGTGGGGATAAGTCCTGAGGATCTTAGTGAGTGGAGCTATATAGTAAGAAACTGAATCAGAACATCAGTGTGAAATCACTCATACTTTAAGTGCTTTTGAAAACTCTCTTTGAAAACTGAATCTTTTCTTTTAAAATGGGGAAAAAACCCTTTTTCTAAAAACTTTTTGTGAAAAATATCTCTAGTACTGTGAAGCATGTGGGCGTTACGTATCGTCAACCCCCTATACGCCCAACTAGAGCCAGAATTATAAATCCATGACTTTAGGGCGTTACGTATCACCGTCCCCTAAAGTAAGCCACTAATGTACCTGAAACTGGTGGACTTGGGGCATTACGTATCATCGACCCCCAAGCCACTGAACTAGAGCCGGTAGTGTTGGTTCATACTACAACCTGACCCTAAAACTAGGGTCTAGGGGTGTTACGTATCGTCGTCCCTCTAACCATGAACTATGTGTGGACAAGGTCTCTGTCCGTAAATTCCATAAGTAAGAGCTGAGGTGGGTTTTTCCCCTATGCCTTGAAAAATATAAAAGTATTGCTATTAAACTTTAAAACTTTCAAATCAAATCTTACATAATAAATAACTGATAATTTAATAAGGCTAACGCCCTAAAACTTTAAAGATAAGTCTGAAACAAAAATAAGTGAATACAAATCAACTCTAAAAGAAAAAACATCTACTCATAGATTTGAAGTCTGGTCAAGCTTCCTTCACGTCACTGGAGGTGAACACGGCTCCTGATGAGTATCTATATGGGATACACGAGGTTAGAATCACAATTTATATAATACGGTTCGAAAATAAATTAAGTTCTTTAACCTAGTTGGATTACTCTCTTAGAAATTTCTATCCATTTAAAAAAATGAAAATAAAATTCAGGCCCTTGGTTACGCGTCGCAACTTCTAAAAAAATTATGAATTTTTTGGATCGCGTCGCAATGCTGGTCTCATACGCGATGCAACGCGCCCGTGAAAATTGATTACACATCTCTGCATCATTTGCATCGCGACGCAACGCCGATTCCAGGGCAGATTCATGCTCCTTCTATATTCATCCCCAAATCTCTTTTCATGTCAACACCACAATCTCAACATATCGTAACCATCATAATACACCCCCAATCATCTCATTTCCACTAAAATCTCATCATTCCTACTAAATGCTCCAACTAGAATATGATAACTAAAATTCACCTAAGCATGGGCTTCTTAATCAAATAATCATCAATCAACACAAGACTACTAATGATAACAAAACTACCATCATCAAGACATTACAACTCAAAGCATCAAGGTTCGGGTCATTTGTTGCTTACCTTAATTCAATCTTCTTCTTCCCCAATAAAACCTTTGATCCCTATTTTCCTTCATCTTAGTTTAGATTGAATGAATTACCTTGTTAGCTTCAAATTTTGTTAAGGAAATTCAACTTTCTCTCTTTCTCTCCTCTCCCTCTATCTCACGTACATGCCAAAGGAATGAACAAATGATTTTCTCCTTTATTGTTATTTAATCATTTTCTAGAGAAATCTACTAAATTTGGTTCTTGTTTTGTTTTAAGACTTAGGCTTCCATTCGTATTTCTTCTTAAATTTGTTTTTGGGCCTTAAAAAGAAATAAGGAAAATTGGGCTAAAATTCAAGTATTTGATCATTGTCTCAAGTCAATCTCGGAAAATATTTACTAGCCCGGAAAAGAAAATCCCAAACGTCACTAGCCGAATAAAATACTTGGGATTATTATAAATTCTCCCCTCTTAAAATGATTCATCCTCGAATGGAAATGTTTAAAGGGTAAGGTGTGTATCTTCATCTGTGAAGAGTTGGGTATTGTTCTCTTATGGTTTCTTCCGGTTCCCAGGTAGCGTCTTATTCCTTATGAATCACCTTGACTGAAGGAACCTATCGAGATCATATCTTCCTTATCTCTCTTCCCACAATAACTAACTGGTTGTTCCGAATAATATAAGTCTTGATGGATATCAACAGTCTGGGGCTCCAACACATGAGATTCGTCACGCAAATACTTTCGTAACATATATACATGAAAAATTAAATTTATCCAATCCATATTGGGTGGAAGCGCCAGTTCATATGCTCTTCCTCCAACTCTCCGAAGTATTTAGAACATCCCTATAAATCTAGGGTTGAGTTTACCCTTTTTGCCGAATCTCATGACTCCCTTGAAATGAGATACCTTCAGAAAAACAAAATCCCCCACCTGAAACTCCAAATCCTTCCGCCGGTGATTTGTATAACTTTTTTGGCGACTATGGGCCGTACTCAACCTTTCCCTAATCAGCTTTACTTTCTCCACCGCATCTTGTGCCAAATTCAGTCCTAATAACTTTTGCTCCTCGACTTCAAACCATCCAACTGGAGATATGCACTTCCATCCACACAGAGCTTCGAATAGTGCCATTTGAATGATTGTTTGATAAAATATTATTATAAGCAAATTCTATGAGTAGTAAATACTGATCCCAGCTACCCTCAAACTCAATTACATAAGCCTGAAGTATGTCTTCTAAAGTCTTATAGTGCACTCCGATTGAACATCCGTCTCAGGATGAAAAGCTGTGCTAAAGCGTAACTGTGAACCCAAAGCCTCCTGAAATGAATGCCAAAACTTAGAAAGAAACTAAGAACCTCAATCGGAGATAAATGAGATAGGTACTCCATGCGTCGTCACCTGGAAATTCACTCCATCCAGCACATAACTATGTATTTGTCTAAGTGGGCGCCATCGCTCAATTGGCAAATGAGCCAAACTTCCCATAGATTCTTACTCAAAGCATTCGCCACAACGTTATCTTTGCCCGAATGATACTGAATAGAGTAGTCATAGTCTTTCAGCATCTCCATCCATCTTCTTTATCTCAAATTAAACTCCTTTTGGCTCTGGATATACTTAAGGCTTTTGTGATCGGTGAAAATTTCAAACTTTTCACCGTACAAATAATACCACCATATCTTTACAGTAAAAATTATTGTAGCCATTTCCAAGTCATCAGTAGGATAATTTTACTCATAAGGCTTCAATTATCTAGAGGCATAAGCAATCACTTTCCCCATCTGCATCAATACACAGCCTAAATCCACTTTAGAATCATCACTGTACACTGTAAATCCTCCTGATCCCGCTGGCAGTCCAAGAATAGGAGCAGTAGTCAATCGACACTTAAGTTCTTGAAAACATTTCTCACAAACATCAGACCAGTCAAACTTCACATTCTTCTGAGTCAGCCATGTTAATGGAGCAGCTATTTTGGAGAAATTCTCTATGAACCTCCTATAATACCATGTTAATCCCAAGAAGCTGCGAATGATGCTTTTAGGCCGATGCCAATTCTGAATAGCTTCAATCTTCTGGGAATCTACTCATATTCGTTCCTTTGACACCACATGTACCAAGAATACCACACTAGTCAACCAAAACTCGTACTTCAAGAACTTAATATATAACTTCTATTCTCTCAGTATCTGCAACACCTGGTGTAAATTTTCTGCATGCTCCTACTCACTACGGGAATGTACCATAATATCATCAATAAAGACTATCATGAACGGTCTAGAAAAGGCCTAAACTATATGTTCATCAGATCCATAAACGCTGCAGGGGCATTGGTCAAACCAAATGACATTATTAAAAAATCGTATTGCGCGTATCTGTTTCGAAAAGTCGTCTTCGGAACATCACTCTCCCTAATCTTCAATTGATGATAAGCCTAGCATAGGTCAATTTATAAGAAACACTGTGATCCCTGCAACTTATCAAATAGATCATTAATTCTTGCCAGCGGATATTTGTTCTTGATTTTAGCCTTATTTAGTTGTCGATGATCTATACACAATCGTAGAGAGCCGTTCTTCTTCCTCACAAACAACACCGGAGCACCCAATAGGACATGCTGGGGTGAATAAAACCCTTATCCAGCAAGTCTTGTAACTGTGCCTTCAACTCTCTGAGTTCTACAGGGGCCATTCTGTATGGAGGAATTGATTTAGGCTGAGTTTCTAGTATAACGTCTATACAAATCTCAATCTCTTTATCTTGAGGAAATCCTAGCAACTCATCTAGGAACACATCAGGATACTCCCTCACCACCGAGATCTGCTCAATATCTAAATTTCCCACTCTGCTATTCGTTACATATGCCAAGTAACCTATATTTCTCTTCTAAAGTAGTTTAAATGCCTGCATGGCTGATATCAAATTGTGAGGCGTTACAATTTTATCCCCTGATAGACTTTTATTGGTATATTAGGAACATGTAGAGTAACAGTCTTCTCCCGAAAATCAAGTATCTCATGGTGCTTAGCTAGCCAATCCATTCCCAGAATGACATTGAAGCTCAAATACCCAATACTACTAAATCAGCATAGGAAATGTATCTCTAAATGTCTGCAGAACACTGCCTCACACCCTATGTAGCTTCTAAGGGGTCTCATACTTGAGTATCTATAAGGATATGGCAGTCAAAAGGCTCAATGTTCCTACCCATCTGAGTCACAAAACACGGTGCCATAAAAGAATATGTAGCACCCGAATCAAATAACACCCTCGCTTGTACATAATCAATCAGCAATGTACCTGTGACCACCACATTGGATTCATGTGCCTCCTAGGGAGTGAAGGTATACACCCTTCCATGAACTCTACTGGAGGAAGCCTGCCCTCGATCACCAACTGATTGCCCAATTTCTCCTACTATATGTCCTCTACTCATCGGCCTCTGCTCTTCTCCTCATACACTTCTGTTACGGTAAGGGTGGGGTATAGATGGGGCGGCACTGAAAGAAGGCAGTTATTCTACTGGTATTGGACAGTCTCTCTTCAAATGACCCATTTGCCCACACCGATAACAACCTTTACTCGCAGACCTGTAAGTTCTGGCATGAGCTTGTTTGTAAATTGGACATAGTGGTAGACTTCACCTAGGCTAAGCTACTAAGGGAGGGGAAACTACACAAGAGGCGATACTCTGAACCGGCCTACGATCTTGACCCCCTTGAACTGAACTCATGTCTCTGCGTACCATAGGCGGAGCTGACATCTGCTGCTGTCTACTAAGGTCACTTTGTTGCGGCCTAGTCCTCTCCTCTAATTTAGATTTGTTTCAAGACTCCCTCTCTGCTTGTCTTTCTCTAACCCGTGTTTCAAATCGCAAGACAGCATCTAGAACTTGGGTGTAGGTAGTTGTCTCTGTGAAATAAATGGAGCGGAATAAATAGTCTTGAAGCCCATTCACAAACCTCTTCACCTTCATCTCCTCTATGCTGATTAGATGTAGCGTGTAGGCACTGCATTTTACATGAGCCCTATGATAAGACTCGTATGGGGGCACTACCTGAAAAGTTATGGAAGTTGCGAAAAATAAATGCCAGGAGGAAGGAAAACCTCCAAAATTAGCCCCTCATGGATTCAGACTCACTAGCTAGCCTCGGATTCACTCAGTCAGCTTCTTCTTCAAGCCATATCCTCGGCCTATCAGCCTCAGCCTCGGCCCAAGACCCTATGAAATCTATCCACATGCCCAAGACCCCATGAAATCCATCCACACGCCCAAAACCCCATGCAATCCACATGGCCAAATCTCCTCATCAACGCTTTCCAATTTAGTGAGTTTTGAAATCCTATCCTTACCAATTTAACAAGATTTGAGATCTTCTCATCACCATAAGTATGAGATTTTATTCCCAAAATAATTTGAGAATATATCTCCCAAATTTCTATGATTTGTTTCCCTACTTGGAGATCCCTTCAAATCATTACAAAAATGAGACTTTTTTCTTCTTTTTGGCAGGCTTGGACGGTAACAACAAGAAAAAAACCCTAAGAGCAGTGTGAGATAGAGAGAACCAGAAACAAAGACCGAAATAGAGAGAAACAAAAACAACCAACCACCGAAACAACAAACCAATAACCAACCAAAAACCAACCACCAAAATAACAAGACCATGACTGAAAAACAGCCCAAAATAATAACCAAAAAAACCCCAAAAACAGTGCCCAAAACAACCAAAAACAGCCCAAAAAAAAAACCAAAAACAACCTCATAATCACCAAAAACAGCATCCATAACCACCAAAAAATAGCAGCCAAAATTGCTGAAAATAGCATACAGAAAATAACCAAAATAGCAACCAGAAAATAGCAAAATAGCGAATAGAAAATAGTAAAACAACAAGTAGAAACAGCGAACCAACAACCAGAAACAGCAAACCAGTGATCCTTTGCTGACAGTCTAACGTACTTCTGAGAAAGAAACTTAAAAGGTAAGACCTGAGGGCACCCTTACCTTATTTATTTTCATAGTTCCGGATGCTGCATGCCTGGCTGGACGTGAAATACGTCCAGCCGGGTATGTGAAGTCCTACATCAAAGACGGTTAAATTTCTGGTCAAATTCTTTTCTTTCTTCGGTATTTTATTATTTATTTTTTGTCTATTTAGTGTTATCTTTTTTATCTATTTGTTCGCTTTTATTGTTATTTTATTATTTCGCCTTTATTTTTTTATGTTTTTTATGTTGATAACTGAAAGCATATGCATGGTTATATTTTTATGTCCGTTTACATTGCATTGATGATTATGTATATTATTATCCCTTGTGGTATATCGGAAGGAAACGCATACATAAATTTCATAGACGAATCTGAATGGACGTTAGTACGGTCTGTACTTGGGATGCAACTCCATGTGCCATTCGGGAAATACTCATACATGCGTGATTAACCCCCCATTTTTGTTTGCTATTTACTTATTGATACTTTTCCTACTTTTAACTATTTCTTATAATTTTCGTTATCATATCTCATATTTCTTAATTTAATATGCTTTTGGGATCATATTATTGTCATTATTATTTTGGTTGGGTATGTGTTAAATTTTTATTCACTTTTCTTGCGTAAACTGCATAAGACTTGGCTATACCATTGTGTGAACCCGTCCATTATACTGGAATAAATAAGGGACCATTCCGAACCCAACAGTTTGAGTTCTTCCCTCGCGAGGGGTGAGTGCGGCCTTAAACCTTTCGCAGTTCACACTGAGTGGCGACTCCTTCATTCTCCGGTTTAGTCCCCAACGGGCTACTCCGTACTCTCTATGAGTTGTGAGCTAATAATGTCGTGGTCGTTAAACATCATAGGCATAACGGTAAACCCCACTTCACTCCTACAGATGGCGACTCCACTGGGGATAGAGAATCAGCCTCGAAATAATGCCTTGTAGTGTCCGTGGCTTTGGCTTTGGTTAACCAAGTCTCATATATTTTACATACCTTCTTACCCCGAAGGTATCATGTATCGTGAAGTCACTTTCACTCAAGGCGAATGATCATTATGTTATGATAATCATCACTCGTTACACGTACCCTATGGTATAAAAAAGGCATGCTCACTTGGAAGTGCGAAACCTTGAGTGGGGAGACCTAGTTGTGTGCAACCCTTCGCTGATAAGAGCCTTATTCGTTCCCTTATAAACCTACATATAAACCATTGTTATGTGTCCTATAGAAGCTACTCCACATGCTTGTGTTTGGGCCCGTCATCATTTGGATCCATTTGGGTCTCTCATTATAGGATACGAACTTTTTGGGCCACTTAAACTGGGACGAATTTGTATTTTATAATGATTGGGCCAAAAGTTTTCAAAATGACGATGGACCACTTCATGTTTAGGCCCTTTATCATTTAAAGTTATTCATCCACCTTATCGCAAAAGTGTAAAACTATTCAGCCTTTTCAAATGGGACAAGTTTACACCTCGCGATATGCCAGATGCATGAGTTTGATATCCGCACTCGCTTTCATCCATGAAGGGTACGCCTTATTATAGCATATTTGTATACATTGGATATCTCCAAGTCCGTCTCTGCCACAACCGTGATTATCAAGGGCCCAATTCATCATTTCTAGATAATGATATGATCCCCATAATAGGCTTAGTCAATAATGTAATGGGCAGTCTTTGTCTTTTACTGATGATAAGGGACTGAGGTAGGCAAGGTTCACCCCTATAGCGTAGGAGATAACGATCTTTGTGTACCCTATATTGGTGCATAAAATGAACCATACCTAGGGCAGAAATGGACAAACCACGGGTGTGGGAGGAATAAGTTTGGAAGGATATATGTTGTTTTGATAACCACATGCATCTCATGTATAATGTTAACCCCTAATCTTAATAGTCATCATAGATATCTGTTGGGTTAGAGAAGAAGAGAGACTTGTCAAGAAGCGGTTAGAAAGCATGGATGGATCAGGTAGAGAAGGTTCCCACATGGATCGATTGGAGACAAACATCACCAAAATTAATGAACAACTACAAGCTTTGACAAACACTGTGGCCAATTTGACAGTACCCCGCACAGTGGAATAGAAAACAATGAGAATGGAATGGGTGAGGAGCCCCCAAATAGGGTGAACGAAGAAATCCCTATTTTTGATGATGACATGGCTGAGTATGTCGCGGGAAGGGTAGTTGGGCCTCAGGCAGAGTTACAGAAACTTAGAGAATAGGTAGTCAGTTACCCACAAGATGAAGGGAAAATATGAAGATCTATTAGACTATGATGCGATGACTTTCGAAGAATAGCTGCCTCCCCAGTTTAAGATATCTGACATGGCCAAGTTTAATGGAAACGGAGATCCTAGGGTCCATCTTCGATAATATGTTACAGTGATGAGTTCAGTGGGTTTGTCGAAGCACCAAGTGCAGAAGATGTTTGGGATGTCACTAGAAAGGGCACCTTTAATATGGTATCATGGCCTGGAGAAAAAGGTCAAGGATGACTCGACGGTATTAGTAGAGTCCTTTTTGAACCAATATGTCACGGACATGGAGATAGAATTATCACTCGGTGACCTAGAAAACACTAAACAGAAGTCAGAATAGACCTTCAAAGATTATGTGGATCGCTAGAGAAGCCAGCTCTTGATGATACAGACATGGCCCTCGGAGAAGGACCAGATTAAGATGATCATTAACGGCTTCATATTGGATAATTATGACCCATAGCATCACTATTTGTAAAAGACGTTGTGTTTTTTATACAAATTAACTATATGACAAAGGAAATTTCTATTTTATCATTTGTAATTATATTACTTGAATATATAAATGATAAAAAAATCCTTATGATTAGTTCCGGATTAATAAGATATGAGACAGTATCAATCCACGAAAGGTTTAATCATTAAATATCCCTAGTCGTAGTATTATCGAGATTGGACATCGATAATGCGAAATAGGCTAGTATTGCACTTGTGCGCGTTATGAGAGCTTAACGATATAGTTCTTATATATTTAAGTATTGGATATTATGCAAGTGTGATAGGAGGTTGCGTTTGCCGATGATACGGAAATAGCTTCGCTCTAGATAGACCCAACGGAATCCCATTGGTAGTATGACTATGTGTCTATGGGAATCTGAATCAGGGTAGGTGTATTTGGTCTTAACCTGAGACTTGTATCGCTAATACTAGCGAAAATCAGTACGATTTAGTCTTGGTCATCAGGGGCTTTAACAGGTTCTATGTACGCCTCTTCTGGGTTAATTGAGAATCGTAGTGTATTGGGTGTGATTTCAAGATAGAAGTATCATTTCAATCATATGGAGATGATGATCATGCATGGATATAGAACTGGTACTGTTATATGTTGCAACTATCAGGATAATATGACAAGGTCATGATTATCCGATTAAAGAGATTAGTTACTAGTGATCTGATCTATGCTTCGTACAGGACAGACACAATTCCAGCCCCAGGCTTAGCATGTGATATCTGATATTGGATCGTAATATGCAATACTTAGTATACTATGCGTGGTATAGATTATGTATTCCTTAAAAGAATATTTATGGAGAATTGGGTAGGCACGGTGCTTTGCTAGAATCCAACCGTATTTTATAAATCGGTAAAAATATGATACGGGGTACGCACGTGTTCGGATAGTCTGATGATCGGATTTACTGCCAATATATCCAGGAACCTCATGGGTCACTTCCCAAAGATTCACCGATGATATTTGACTCGAACAGAATTAATCTGGGATTAATTATGAGAGAGAAAATTAATCTATGATTAATTACGGTAAAAATTTATCAGGGATAAACTTCGAATAGAAGAGAGATTGATTGATTTGGAATTAATCGATTAAAAAATATATTCGATATATTAATTGAAATTAGATTTCAACACGGAATTAAAATTGGATTTTAATTCTGGCAAATGAATTAATTTAGAATTAATTCGTAAGCGATATATTTAATTATATAGCAACGGAAAATTCATTAATTTAGAATTAAACGAACCCGGGCCCGAGCGAAGTTACGTATTGGATTGTTCGACTTAAATTCGGAATTTACAAGTGGTGGGACCCACTTCACTTACATCAACTAGTTTGACTAGTGATGGAAGTAGTTGATGGTTGAGTGTAAAGCTTAGATTGCTTGTTTTTCACTCAACTAAAGTCCAACACACTTTGTCATTTTGGAATGACATATACCAAATTGATTTTGGTAAATGGTAATTGATTTTAGAAAATCAAAAACACAAAAAGCTCTCATTCTCTCCCTTGGAGTCGTGACCTTCATCTTCTCCCATAGAATTTTTGTTGCAAATTTCCTTCATGCTAGCACTTTCAAGAGTCATTCAAGGTGTTAGGAAAACTAATCCCTTGAGTTTGGAACACAAAGAAAGGCTTGGAGCTCTTCTCAAACATCAAAAGTTTGGAACCTCATACATCCATCAAATCCGTTCAATGTAAGTATTTTTGTAACTTCTTTGAGTATTCACACACATATCATGATTAGAAATACTTGTCATATTCTAGGAACACTAACAATGGTATCTAGAGCCTTTTTCTAAGCATGAAATGAGTTTAGGGTTTATATACTTTAATTTGGTTTTTTTTATGTTTTGAGCATGATTTCCTCAAATTGTTTATTTATGATGAATTAGATTTATGCATCTTAGGAATTGAGAAAATGAATTGGATAATTTTTTCCCTAAATTCCTAGCCTTGACCAAATAAGAACCCTAGCATGCTCATAGTGAATTTTTGATTTTAGACCATAGGATGTGTTTAAAGCATGAGATAAATTTATTGTTGATTTAATTGGATTGAAATCAAATTGAATGAAATTTTATGCCTAAAAACTATGAGCCTTAGCATATATTATTGATTGATTTTGCTTCAATTTGTGTTGGACATGAGTTGTTTAAGTAAAGCATGATTAATTAGTTCAATTGGTGTTTTGGAAATATTTATTTAACTAATTAATTATGGCTATTACACTTTAATTAAAAATAATGTGAAATTTGAAATTTTATATTAATTAAAATTAGTCTTTAATTTTGAATTAGGCTAATATTGTTGTATTTGGGCTTATTGGGCTTGGTTGGGCCAAGCTGGTTTAGGACAATTGGATTGGATCCAAATTGGGCCTAAAACCATTCCATAAAGTCCAAATATAATAACTGGGCCTTTAAATATTTAATTAGGCCTAATGGGCCAAAATTGATTTATGGCAAAGGGTTATTCCTTATTGGGCTATGGTTGCCAAAGTCCATGCCTTAAGAATTAATTCAAAGCACATTGGACTTTAATTAAATTGACATTGGATGTTAATTGGGCCTTTGAGACCTATTTAGATTGGATTTAAATCTAAGACTAAAAGACACATAAATAAGTGTAATTATTTAATTTGGAATTAAATTTGAATTAGTATTGAATAAAAATAAATTAGATTTAAAATTTTAGTTCGATATAATTCAAGAATACGTACTTGAAAGTATTTATTCTTAAACGAGTTGGACTCACGCAAATCAAATCGTTGTTTGAACATTGGATGGTCATTAATTCAAAGATTAATTAATTAGATAGATTGATTGAATAACATGCTTTGTATGAATACATGAATGTGTTGTATGAATAATATATATCGGATGGATATTAGAAGGGTGAGGGCAATTTTGGAAATTGTAATAATTTTAGAATTTATTAATTGGACTTGCGTGTCCAGCCTTCTATCTCTTTACTTTTTGTAATTCTCTTCTCACCTATTCCCCTCAATGTTAATGAGGTTTCTTTATTGTATTATGTAATTGGGTAGAAGTTAGAATAGTGTTAGCGGGAGAGAGGAAAGAGAGAGATTTTTTCTAGGAATAATTTGTTAAATATCAATGCGCATATCATTATTAATTTATTTCGTGCCTTATTATGATTTTAGAATGCATGCTTATGGGTGTATGATGAGACCTAATCAAAGATAATAAATTGGTTGCCAATTTACACGAAAAATCCTTAATCAAATATTAAGCGTTTTCCTTCCATTTAGTGGTTCTTTCTCAAGATCCAAGATTGGCATTGTTTTGTTGGCCAAACTCAAGATCAATGTCCATCACGGATGTGTTTGAACCAAGAAGGCTTTGTTATATATCGCATGTCTTGGGCAGTTGTGACTTGTTGGCCAAAGTCAAGGTCACTTCTTGTTCATCGACATGGATTACGAAGCTTTCCCACTGTCAATGGGTAACGCTTAACTGGAATCATTAAGCTTGTTGAGCTAAAGCCAAGACTTAGTTGATTCAGAGGAAAAAGTTAGGAAATATATTGGATACATTGACATATATATTGTATATATGTTTCGGACTTGGAGGTCCACCTGCCGGATCTAGGAATTGGGTGGGATCCAATTGATCTTGGAGATCTACCTAGTTAAATATCATACAGCTTGTTGGCCAAAGTCAAGGTTGTGCGTTATTTAATGGGATCCTAGCCCACTAGGAAAATAGGTTTCCCGAGTACTCAACAGAGGGTTAGAGGCTCGCCAAAAAATAGTGGGAGGCCAGTATTGAATTTGCAATTTCGTTTAAATACTTGCCAAATACGCGCTTTCAAATTATTTTCATCATTTTATATATTTATTAGTTGGACTAATATTTTCTTATTTTCTTTTAACAGTTGGACTGTACCATCGTTAATTGAATAGTTAGACTATTACAATTAAGATATGGAAAGATCAATGTTAGGGACATTATCATTGGCGTAAATGTCTTTCACGGTGTGAAATTTCTTGACTGGGATATTAACCTCAAGATTGTCCTGGGGCTGAGAATATGCTCTATAAGATAGAAAGACCTCTTGGGCCTAAGCCCGGAATGAGCAAACGTTTGAGTTTGAGCTTTGGAAGACTCACAGTGATGACAACTCAACTGTTCAATCTGTCATGCTTGCTGCAATGACCCCATAATTTCGTCATCAAAACAAGGGATTGGATCCTATGAAATGATGTTTAAATTAAGAGACCTTCACCGATCTAATCTTAGATCGCAGAAGTATGAGTTGCAGAAGAAATGCTTTCACTCTCGTATGTCAGAGGGTACATCTGTTGAGCCCCATGTTCGCAGATGATTGTTGAAATCAAACAGATAGGTTAGCTAGGCATAACCTTTGAGGCTGAGACTTCCATAGATTTGATCTTACAGTCTCTTCTTGACAGTTGGAGCGGGTTCATCATGAACTATAATATGATGAACCAAGAAAAGACTCTTGGAGTGTTGATGGTAATGCTGAAAGAGGCAGAAAAAGATATTTTAAAAGGCAAGAAGTGTGAGGCGCACTTTGCTTTGACATCTTAGAATGCCAAGGCTTGACTGAAGGCTTCTGGAGGTGTGAAAAAAAAAAGAAGAAAAGAAAGGGCAAGACCAAATCATCAAAGTCTTCTGGAAAGGCAAGAGACAAATCCCAAGATTTCTGCCTACAGTATGGCAAACGGGGTCACTGGAAGAGTGACTACCATGAGTACAAGGCGCACATGAAGGAAGTGAAGGCGGGCAAGGCTCCGGATTTCCAGGTATATTTGTTATTGAAACAAACATTTCTAATACTAGTTTTAAAAATTGGATTTATGATTCTGGTTGTGGTACTTATATATGTACTGATGTGCAAGATCTGCAGATTAGTAGGAGACTGGCTTCAGGAAAGATCGACCTCCGAGTTGGAAATAAGACTAGAGTCGCCGTTTTGGCTATTGGGACCTATATTTTGGAGCTGCCCTCGGGGCATGTACTTACTTTATCAGACTACTATTATGTACCTAGTTTGACTAGAAACAGTATATCTGTATCTTATTTAACCCAATCTGGGTATACTTTTGTATTCAGATTCACCGGGTGTTTTGTTTATAAAAAATGATTTTAAGAAATGTAGTGCTGATGTTATAATGGTCCTTTATATTTTGAATATAAATCAATCTCAAACATATAACATGACAAACAAAAGGCTAAAATTAAGTAACAAATATGAAACTTATATGTGGAATTTTCATCTAGGACACATTAACAAGACTCGTATATCCACACTTACGAGAGTGAATACTTGGACGGATTTGATCCAATTCATATGACGTCTGCGAATCTTGTTTATTAGGCAAAATGCCTAAAAAAAATTTAACGGTAAAGGTGCATGTGCCATCGAACTTTTAGCCCTCATTCATAGTGACGTATATGGGCCCATATCTAGCCCGGCTAGAGGTGGATATGAATACTCCGTAACCTTTACGGATGATGCATCGTGTTATGGTTATGTTATCTTATGAGACACAAGTCAGAAACCTTTGAGAAATTCAAAGAGTTTCGACACGAAGTAGAAAAATAGACCGGCAAAAGTATTAAAACATTAAATTCGGACCATGGTGGAGAATACTTAAGCAATGAGTTTCCAGATTACTTGAAAGAGTATGGTATTCTTTCATAGTGGACTCCTCCCGGAACATCTCAATTAAACGATGTGTCGGAACGGAGAAAGCGAACTTTATTGGATATAGTAAGGCAATGATGAGTCGCACTAAGCTACCAATTTCCTTTTGGAGATATGCATTGAACATTGCAATACTTGTTTTGAATAAGGTTCCATCAAAGTCTGTTCAACAACTCCATATGAAATATAGACAGGAAAGAAACCGGGTTTCTCATTCCTGAAGATTTAGGGATGTTGGGCCTACGTTAAACGTTTGGATGGTACCAAACTAGAAGTCAAATTAGATAAGTGCTTATTTGTAGGTTATCCTAGGGAAACCAAATGATATTACTTCTACAACCCACAAGAGAACAAGGTATTTGTTGCACTACATGCGGTTTTCCTCGAAAATGAATTCCTAAATACACTAGTAAGTATGAGGAAAGTAGAACTCGATGAAAATCGATGATACTGTTCTTGGCACCAATTCCTTAACGGAACATGAACAGTTTATCAGCGATGAGACTGTACCATAATCTTCTAATACACAAGAATCCGTAAATCAAAGAGAGTCAGAAAATAACGTGAGAGGTATGGGTTTCTGATCTCACCTCACGTAGATATTATTCTTATTGAGGATAATGAGCCGGCTACGCATGAGGAAGCGATACAAGATATCGACTTCGCTTTATGGCTAAAAGCCATAAGTCCGAATTACATTCCATGTATACCAACCAAGTTTGGACACTGGTTGATGCACCAGAAGGCGTAAAGCCTATTAGTTACAAATTGGTCTTCAAGAAGAAGACTGACATGGATGGAACATTCAAACGTATAAAGCTAGGCTTGTAGAGAAATGGTATCGTCAACGCCATGGTGTCGACCGAAGAAATATTTTCACCTGTTGTCATGATTAAATCCATTCGGATAATGATGCTATTACCGTATATTTCGATTATGAAATATGGCAGATAGACGTCAAAATTGCTTTCCTTAACGAAAACCTTTTGGAGGAAGTTTATATGCAAGAGCCTGATGGTTTTATCGTACCAAAACATGAAAATAAGGTTTACAAGTTAAATCAAACCATTTATGGATTGAAGCAAGCATAGCGTTCTTAGAACCAAAGTTTTGATGAGATCATAAAAGAATATGATTTCATTCAAACGAGGATGATCCTTGTGTATATAAGAAGGTTAGTGGGAGCGCACTGACATTCATTGTCCTTTAAGTTGATGATGTATTGCTTATTAGCAATGACATTCCCAAGCTACATTCGGTGAAAGCTTGGCTTTTATTAAAATTCTCTATGAAAGATCTGGGAGAAGCAGCTTTTATTCTACGAATAAGGATCTACCGGTATAGATCTAGAAAGCTGGTTGGACTATCCTAGAACTCATACATTGACAAAGTGTTGAAGAGATTCAACATGGATCAGTCTAAGAGGAGACTGTTGCCAATGTCACTTGGCGTCTCTCTATCTAAGGACATGTGTCCTAAAACTCAAGATGAGAGAGACAACATGAGTCAGATCCCGTTCGCTTCTACAGTCAGATCGATCATGTATACCATGATATGTACGCGACCTAATGTCTCGTAGGCTTTGAGCATGTGTAGTCGCTATCTGGCCGATCCAGATGATGGTCACTGGGTTACGGTTAAGAACATCCTTAAGTATCTTAGACGATCTAAGGATGCTTTTTTAATCTATGGAGATTGAGAACTTGAGGTAACTAGGTTTACCGTTGCAAGTTTCCAAACCGATAACGATGACTGTAAGTCACAATCTCGGTAGATATTTTATTTGAACAATAGAGCAGTGAGCTGGAAATCTTCCAAGCAAGAGACTATTGCCGATTCAACAATAGAAGTGGAATATATCGCTGCAGATGAGGCAACAAAAGAGGCAGTTTGGATCCGTAAATTCCTAATTGGATTATAAGTAGCCGTTAGCAGCTGAGCCCTTTCCTTTGTATTGTGACAATAATGGGGCTATAGCTCAGGCTAAAGAACCACGGTCTTATCAACGATCCAAGCATGTACTTTGATGTTTCCATCTGATTCGTGAGATGATACATTGTGGCGATGTGAATATCGAGAAGGCCGCATCAGATGATAACATTACAGATTCGCTAATGAATGCTATTTCTCAGCAAAGGTTTGAGCGACATGTACATAGTTCAGGTGTTAGATACTTGAGTGATTGGCTATAGGCCAAGTGGGATATTGTTGGACAATTATGACCATAGAATCACTATTGTAAAAGACATTGTAGTTGTTGTACAAATTAACTATGTGACAAAGGAAATTGCTATTTTAACATTTTGTAATTAAATTACTTGAATATATAAATGATAAAAGTCCTTATGATTAGTTCCGGATTAATAAGATATGAGACAGTATCAATCCATGAAAGATTTAATCATTAATATCCCTAGTCGTAGTATTATCGAGACTAGACATTGATAATGCGGAATAGGCTAGTATTACAGTTATGCGCGTTATGGAATCTAACGGCATAGTTCACTATTTTAAGTATTAATCGTTATGCAAGTGTGATATGAGGTTTGTGTTACTGATGATAGGAAACGGCTTCGCTCTGGATAGACCCCTCGAAATCCCATTGGTAGTAGAACTATGTGTCTATGGAATCCGAATCAGGGTATGTGTTTGTTTGGATAAATATGACCCATAGCGTCACTATTTGCACACAATCATTGTGTTGTTGTAGCAAATTAACTATGTAATAAGGAAATTGCACTCTCATCATTTGTGATTAGATCACCATAGATATATAAATGAAGAGAGGTCCCTATGATTAGTTCCTGGATTGAGATGATATGAGACAGTATCAGTCCCCGAAGGATTAATCATTAAATATCCCTAGCCGTAGTATTATCGAGACTGGACATCGATAATGCGAAATAGGCTAGTATTGCACTTGTGCGCGTTGTGAGGGCACAACGGCATAGTTCTCATATATATAAGTATTGGATACTTATGCAAGTGCGATAGGAGGTCGTGTTTCACCGATGGTACGGGAAACAGCTTCGCTCTGGATAGACCCCTCGGAATCCCATTGGTATTATGACTATGTGTCTATGGGAGGCCGAAATCAAGGTAGGTGTGTATAGTCTTAACCTGAGACTTGCATCGCTAATACTTACGATAATCGATAAACTTTGGTCTTGGTGGTAGGGGGCTTTGACCGGTTCTGTGTACACCACTTCTGGGTTTATCAGAGAGTCGTAGAGTATTGGGTGTGATGTCAAGACGGAAGTGTCACTTCAGTCATATTGGAGATGATGTCACGCAGGATACGGTACTAGTGCTCTTGAGTGTTGCGCAACCAATCGGGATATTGTGACCAGGTCATGTATATCCGATTATAGAGACTATGTTGCCAGACATCCGATATGTGCTTCGGACGGGGTAGACACTTATCCAGCCCCAGCCCTAGCACGTGATTATCCGATACTGGGCCGATACGCACAATACTACGGTATACTACGCTTGATATAGATCCTTATTCCTGTAAGGATGTTTCCGGAGAATTGGATAGACATGGTGCTTTGCTAGAAGCCAACATTGTCTTGTAAATCGGTAAAACGTAGTACGAGGTACTTACGTGTTCGGATAGTCCGACGACCGATTTGACTACCAACATATCCGGGATCTCATGGGTCGCTTCCAAAGATTCACCGATGACGTATGACTCGCACTTATATTAATCTGGGATTAATTAGATGAGAGAGAAAATTAATCTGGGATTAATTACGGAGATATTTTATCTAGGATAAAATAACGATTAAAGAGAGAGAAACATTAATTTGGAATTAATCGAGGAATTAATATATTTGATATATTAATCGAAATTGGATTTCGACGCGAAATTAAAATTAGATTTTAATTCGGGCGAACGAATTAATTTAGAATTAATTCGTTAGCGACGTGAATAGTGATTTCGCTTGGCGTAATCGTTTAATTACGACGCAACGGAAAATTCGTTAATTTGGAATTAGCGAACCCGAGCCTGAGATTTTTACGAGCGCATTCGTATTTAGAATTCGAGTGCGGCACGTCAAATCAAGCGTCAAATCACTAGTCGCATCTAGCGTCACATCAAGCGTCAAATCATGTCACTTTGAGTGATGTGACAATTGATTGGATTGATTGATGTTTGAAAAGTGATGTGATGTGACTTGGTGATTGATAGTGATGTGTGTGTACTTGACATTTAAAGTCAAATTGTTTTGAAATGAATTTTAAAATGAAATTCATTTGGTATTTGATACAAAAAGCAAAAGAAAACCGAATACACAAATAGACATTCACTTTCATTTTCCCTCATCTCTCTCCTCTTCTTCCTTCTCTCCTCTTCACGGGTTTGTTGTTCTTTCTTGGCAGTGAACTGCCGAATTTTAACACAACAAAATAAAGGGAAGCAAGTGTGTTTTGTGGCAAAACAAGAGTGCTAGCACACTCCGAGATCAATGCGAAGGTGATAGGGAAGTTAACCCATGAGCCGGGAAGCCATTCGGTGAAGCTTGGAGCTTCAAAACTTGAAGTGAAGGGGCGCACATCACTGTTCACAGCAGCCCACTGCACGCCCAAATAGTGAAGAAAATCAGATTTTTGTTGCCCAAATCGTCGCTCAACCGCTCGATGTAAGTATTCCGCACTTCCGTCGTTGTATTCACTTGATATTCATGCTTGAGTTTTGATCTTGGGACCTTGAAAAACTCCAACAATGGCATCATGAGCTTAGGTTAAAAGCATGAAAAGTTAGGGATAAAATTTGGGCAAACTTGATTGTGAGCATGATAAATGAAATTGGATGGATTTGTATGCTTAATTGTGTTTGTATTGAATATTGATTAGGTCAATTTGAAGAAAATTGATTGGATCAATTTTCCCCAAACTTTCCTCCTTGGCCGAATATGATATGTGTTTTAATGTCTTGGGATTTTTGATTTTTGACAATTGGAAGTGTTGGAAATCATTCGGGATGATGATTTAACGTCGATTGCGGAATCAATTGGATTGAATTCGATTTGGACGAAAAATCCCCAAATTGCCAAGTATGTCATGAAACTTTAAATTGGGTAAAATGAAATTGAGCATGCAATTATGAAATTGGATGATTAAGTATGCTTAATACATGTTTAATTGATGATTGGTTGGATCAATTTGATTAAATTTTGTTTAGAACAAATTTCCCCAATTTTGAAAGTATGTCATGAAACTTGAAATTTGGTAAAATGAAATTGAGCATGCAATTATGAAATTGGATGATTAAGTATGCTTAATACATGTTTAATTGATGATTGGTTGGATCAATTTGATTAAATTTTGTTTAGAACAAATTTCCCCAATTTTGAAAGTATGTCATGAAACTTGAAATTGGTAAAATGAAATTGAGCATGCAATTATGAAATGGATGATTAAGTATGCTTAATACATGTTTAATTGATGATTGGTTGGATCAATTTGATTAAATTTTGTTTGAACAAATTTCCCCAATTTTGATGTGTTGGCCGAATAGGAATATGCCCTAAATCTTGGTAATTTTGTTTCGTTGATCATTGGATGACTTGAAACGATTGAGAGTATGTTGATTTGATGTCGAATTGGTTTTAATTGGATTGAAACAAATCGGACATGTAATTAACCTTATTGCCAAGAATAAAGTAAAGCATGTAATGAGTTTGATTTTAATCTTGACGTGTTGGACATGTGATGATGAAATTGAGCATGATTAATTAGCCTAATTTGTGTTTGGAAATAATAGTTTAGGTGATTAATCATGATATACACTTTAGGTAATTAAATTGCGAGATTGGATTTGTGTAATTTAATTAATAGGGCTAATTTTGGAAATTGAGCTTGAATTGTTGTAAATGGGCTTATTGGGCTTTGTTGTACAAAGTTTGGTTTAGGCAAATTGGTTGGATCCAATTAGGCCCAAAACCGCTACCATAAAGCCCAAATGCGACTTATGGACCTTTAAAGTTTAATTGGGCCTAATGGGCCAAGATTGATTTCTAGGCTTATGGGGTAACTCCCGGATTGGATTTTGGTTATTCGGTTTGACACGAATTGACCAAAAGTCCACGCCTTAAGAAATTAATTAAAAGCCCATTAGACTTTAATTAAATTAATATTGGATATTCATCGGGCTTTGAGACCCGAAACGATTAAATTTGGAATTTAAGTCGTAAGGTTCGTAAATAAAGTGTAAGATTTAATTTGGAATTAAATAATTGGATTAGTATTAAATACATATTAAATTAGATTTAATTATGTAGTTTAATTTAATTCGAGAATTCGTACTTTAAGTACTTATTCGCAAAAACGAGTTTGACTCGAACAAAATCAAATCGTTGTTTGAACATTGGATGATCACTAATTATCAGATTAATTAATTGGATTAGATTGATTGATAACATGCTTGAGTGAATACATGGTTGCGATGCATGAATAATGTATATCGGATGGATATTAGTCGGGTGGGACAATTTTGGAAATTGTAATAAATTTGATTTATAAATTGGACCTGCGTGTCCAGCCTTATCACCTTTATACTCTTTGTATTCTCTTCTCACCTATTCCCCTCAATGTAAATGAGGTTTCTTTAGAAGTGTAGTGTAACGGGTAGAAGTAAATACAAGTGCTAGCTTTGGAGAGAGAAAATGAGAGATTTGATCTAGGATCAATGTAAAGTATCCATCCGCATATCATTATTATTTTATTTCATATGCGCTTTATTATGTGTTTAGAATGCATGTTTAAGGGTGTATGATGATGAGACCTTAACAAAGATAATAAATTGGTAGCCAATTTGCACGCAAAAAATCCCTCAATCTATATTAAGCGATTATCCTTCCATTGAATGATTCTTGTTCAAGATCCAATTGGCATTGGTTTGTTGGCCAAAGTCAAGACCTTGTCAATTATGGATGTACTTGAATCATGAGGTTTTGTTCCACATCGGTGTCTTGTCCAAGTTGTGATTTGTTGGCCAAAGTCAAGATCACTTCTTGTCCAACGACATTGATTACGAAACTTTCCTTGTCAATGGGTCCCGCTTAACTGGAATCATTAGGTTTGTTGTGCCAAAGCCAAGGCCTAGATGATTCGGAGGATAAGGTTAGGAAAATGTATTAGATACATTGGCATAAGTAATATGTTTAGGACTTGGATGTCCACCTAACCGGATCTGGGAATTGGATTGGATCCAATTGATCTGTGAGATCTACCTGGTTAAATAGCATACAGCTTGTTGGCCAAAGTCAAGGTTGTATGTTATTTAACAGGATCCTAGCCCACTAGGAAACACGGTTTCCCGAGTACTCCACAGAGGGTTAGAGGCTCGACGAAAAATAGTGGGAGGCAAGTATTGAATTTGCAACATTCGTTCAATTACTCGCTAAACACGCTCATTTATTTTTTTCTCGTCACATTAATCAAAAGTATTAGTTGGACTAATATTTTTTGTTGTTTTAATAAACAGTTGGACTGTATTATAGTTGATTATATATAATTGGATTATATTAATCAATATATTTGAATTAATTAATTTCAGTTTACAGTTGATTTTATAATTGGATTATAGTAATCAATGTAATTGAGGTTAATTAATTTGGATTATATTTGATTATATAGTTGGACTATTATAATCATTATAATAAATAGTACCACTAATCGTTGATTAAATAGTTGGACTATTGTAATCAAGATAAAATTGAAAAGTTGGATATTTAAAATATTCTTGGATTAAAATATTTTAAATGATTTAATTTTCAAATTGGGAATAATTTCAAGATGGTCTTGGAAATTAATAAGTTATTTATTTGATAAAATAATGAATTATGCCTAAAGCCCGGAGTTAAGCGAATAAGTGGAATATGAAATTTGGAATATTCATATAATGATAACTTTAGCGCTTAATCCATTATACTTGTCAAAGTAGACTCCCTAATTTCTGAATCAGAATTAAGGATTAGGTCTTCTAGGAAGATAATAGGAAATATCCTAAGAAGGAATTGAAGACGAGCAAGGCTCTTACTTCAAATATGTTTGTCATAATTATGTTCACAACTAGTATTAAAATTGGATTTTAAATACTTAGTGTGATACATAAATATGTACTGTTGTGCAGAATCTGTTTAAGCAGGATACTGACTTCAGACGAGATTACTCTGCGAATTGAAAACGGGACGATAGTCGCTGTTTTAACCGTAGATACCTAATTTTAGGAATTACCCTGGGTATGTACTTAAATTAGGGAACTGTTAAAATGTAACTAGTTTGACTAGAAACATTGTCTTTATATCAGTGTATAACCCGCTGCGGGTGTACCTTTATATTCTAGAACACTAAAGTGTTTTATTATATAAAGATGATATTGAGATAAACACATTAGATGTGAATAACAGAATTTATATTTTGAATATAAATAATATCTCAAATACATAACATGACAAATAAATAGCTCAAACTGATTTGATCAATTAAGAAACTAATTGTGGCATTGTTGTCTGGGACACAATCAAACAAGACTCGTATATCCACACTTTCGAAGAGTGGGTACTTGGACTGTTTTGATTCTATTCAAATAAAGTCTACGAATCTAGTTTATTGAGCAAAGTGCTTAAAACACCTTTACTCGGTAAAAGTGAAAATGCCACCGATCTGTTAGCCCTAGTTCATAGTGAAGCAAGTGGGCCCGTGTCTAGCTAGGCTAGAGGTGGATATGAATATTACGTGACCTATACGGATGTGGCATCGCGTAATGGTTGTGTGTTTCTTTTGAAGAACACAAATCGAAAACTTTTATAGTTTCGACACGGAATAGACAAACAGATCGGTTATAGTATTACACCATCACGGTAAGACCGTAATGAAAATACTTAAGCATTAAGTTTCTCGTATACTTGAAAGAGTATAGTATTCTTTCAATGAGGACTCCTCTCGGAACACGTCATTTTGACGGTGTGTCCGAACAGGATTAACCGAATTTTGTTAGACATAATAAGGTTAATCACGAGTCGCTTTGAGCTACCATTTCCTTCAACGGATAAGCTTTAAACAGTGCAAGAACTTATTTTGAATAAGGTTCCATAATAATCTGTTTGACAGATATCATATTAGATATGAACGGGAAAGAAACCGGGTTTCTCATTCCTGACTATTTGGGTATGCTTGGCATATGTTTGGATGATACCAAACTAAAACCCAAATATGATAAGTGCCAATTGTAGGTCATCCTAGGGATACCATAAGTATTGTACTTAACACCTCACTAGAGAACAATTAGATTGTTGCTCACCATGCGGTTTTCCTAAGAGGAATACCGATATGCAGTGGTAAGTGGGAGGATAGTATAACTCGATGAAAATCGGAGTAATACTGTTCTAGGCACTGAATCTTAATGGAACATATATAGTTCATCAAGGATGAAACTATACCATTAATCTTCGAATACACGAGAACAAAGGAAGTGATACGAGGTATCGACTCCCTATTATGACAAAGTGTCATGAGTCCGAAATGGATTCCATGTATATCAACAAGTTTGGATACTAGTTGATGTACCACAAGGCATTGTGCCTATTGGTACTATAAGTCTTCAAGGAAGACGTACATGGATGGCAATATACCAACGTATAAAGCTAGGCTTTTAACGGAAAGGTATCGTTATCGACATTGTGTTGATTACGATTCAACCTTTTACCTATTGCCACGGTAGATCCATTTGGATATGCTTGCTGACGCGAGCATAAGTTCTTGGAATTATCATTTTGATGTAATCATAATGGTGTATGATTTAATTCAAAATGAAAATGATTCTTGTGTAAATAAGAGGGTTAGTGGGAGCGCACTGACAGTGGCTGTCCTATAAAATAATGATAATACGTCATTTCTTGGAAATGATATTCCCATAAAATAAATGTCGGCGAAAGCTTGGCTTTCGAAATACTCTCCGTGGAACCGTACATTGAAAAATGTACAAGACCTGGTGTATCATACGCTTTGAGCATATGGATTCACAAACAGGCTAATCCGAGTGATAGTCACTGGATTGATGTTAGGAACATCCGTTAGTATCTTAGAGAACTAAGGATGCTGTCTTAATCTATGGAGAAGGAGAACTTGAAGTGACAGGGATCACTGTAGCAAGTTTCCTATAACCGATAAAGACGACTAAAAGTCTCAAACGGTACTATACAGTTTGAATAACAGTGCAGTGAGCTGGAAATCTTCCAAGCAAGATACTGTTACCGCATAAACAACAAATGCGGGTTAATTGCAGCAGCTGAGGCAGCAATAGAAGTCATTTGGGTCGATACATATCTAATTAGATTAGATACAGTTCTGTTAGCAGCTGAGCTAGGCATCAGCACAGGCTAAAGAATTAATGGTCTCATCGACGATCCAGATATATACTTCTATATCATCTGATTCGTTCGGATCATACATCGTGGCGATGTGATGATCGTATAAATCGCGTCAAATGATAATCAAACAAATCCGCTGACGAAAACCTTTCCTCAGCAATTTGAGCGAACCGTACATAGTTCGGGTGTTAGACACTTGAGTGACTCGCTACGTGCCAAGTGGGAGATTGTTGGATAATATGACCCATAGCGTCACTATTTGCACAGACACATTGTGTTGTTGTAGCAAATTAACTATGTAATAAGGAAATTGCACTCTCATCATTTGTGATTAGATCACCATAGATATATAAATGAAGAGAGGTCCCTATGATTAGTTCCTGGATTGAGATGATATGAGACAGTATCAGTCCACGAAGGATTAATCATTAAATATCCCTAGCCGTAGTATTATCGAGACTGGACATCGATAATGCGGAATAGGCTAGTATTGCACTTGTGTGCGTTGTGAGGGCACAACGGCATAGTTCTCATATATATAAGTATTGGATACTTATGCAAGTGCGATAGGAGGTCGTGTTTCACCGATGGTACGGGAAACAGCTTCGCTCTGGATAGACCCATCGGAATCCCATTGGTATTATGACTATGTGTCTATGGGAGGCCGAAATCAAGGTAGGTGTGTATAGTCTTAACCTGAGACTTGCATCGCTAATACTTACGATAATCGATAAACTTTGGTCTTGGTGGTAGGGGGCTTTGACCGGTTCTGTGTACACCACTTCTGGGTTTATCAGAGAGTCGTAGAGTATTGGGTGTGATGTCAAGACGGAAGTGTCACTTCAGTCATATTGGAGATGATGTCACGCAGGATACGGTACTAGTGCTCTTGAGTGTTGCGCAACCAATCGGGATATTGTGACCAGGTCATGTATATCCGATTATAGAGACTATGTTGCCAGACATCCGATATGTGCTTCGGACGGGGTAGACACTTATCCAGCCCCAGCCCTAGCACGTGATTATCCGATACTGGGCCGATACGCACAATACTACGGTATACTACGCTTGATATAGATCCTTATTCCTGTAAGGATGTTTCCGGAGAATTGGATAGACATGGTGCTTTGCTAGAAGCCAACATTGTCTTGTAAATCGGTAAAACGTAGTACGAGGTACTTACGTGTTCGGATAGTCCGACGACCGATTTGACTACCAACATATCCGGGGATCTCATGGGTCGCTTCCAAAGATTCACCGATGACGTATGACTCGCACTTATATTAATCTGGGATTAATTAGATGAGAGAGAAAATTAATCTGGGATTAATTGCGGAGATATTTTATCTAGGATAAAATAACGATTAAAGAGAGAGAAAATTAATTTGGAATTAATCGAGGAATTAATATATTTGATATATTAATCGAAATTGGATTTCGACGCGGAATTAAAATTAGATTTTAATTCGGGCGAACGAATTAATTTAGAATTAATTCGTTAGCGACGTGAATAGTGATTTCGCTTGGCGTAATCGTTTAATTACGACGCAACGGAAAATTCGTTAATTTGGAATTAGCGAACCCGAGCCCGAGATTTTTACGAGCGCATTCGTATTTAGAATTCGAGTGCGGCACGTCAAATCAAGCGTCAAATCGCTAGTCGCATCTAGCGTCACATCAAGCGTCAAATCATGTCACTTTGAGTGATGTGACAATTGATTGGATTGATTGATGTTTGAAAAGTGATGTGATGTGACTTGGTGATTGAAGTGATGTGTGTGTTACTTGACATTTAAAGTCAAATTGCTTTGAAATGAATTTTAAAATGAAATTCATTTGGTATTTGATACAAAAACCAAAGAAAACCGAATACACAAGATAGACATTCACTTTCATTTTCCCTCCTCTCTCTCCTCTCTTCCTTCTCTCCATCTTCACGGTTTTTGTTCTTTTCTTGGCAGTGAACTGCCGAATTTTAACCAACAAAATAAAGGGGAAGCAAGTGTGTTTTGTGGCAAAACAGAGTGCTAGCACACTCCGAGATCAATGCGAAGGTGATAGGGAAGTTAACCCATGAGCCGGGAAGCCATTCGGTGAAGCTTGGAGCTTCAAAACTTGAAGTGAAGGGGCGCACATCACTGTTCACAGCAGCCCACTGCACGCCCAAACAATGAAGAAAATCAGATTTTTGTTGCCCAAATCGTCACTCAACCGCTCGATGTAAGTATTCCGCACTTCCGTCGTTGTATTCACTTGATATTCATGCTTGAGTTTTGATCTTGGGACCTTGAAAAAACTCCAACATGTGTATTTAGTCTTACATAAAACTTGCATTGCTAATACTTGCAACAATCAATACGCTTTGGTCTTGGTCGTCCGGGGCTTTAACAGGTTCTGTGTATGACTCATCTGGGTTTATTGAGAATCGTAGTATATTGGGTGTGATGTCAAGATGGAAGTATCACTTCGGTCATATGGAGATGATGATCAAGCAGGGATACTGAACCGGTACTCTTATATGTTGCAACTATCGGGATAATATGACAAGGTCATGAGTATCCGATTAAAGAGACTAGTTACTAGTGATCCAATAAATGCTTCGTACGGGGTAGACACAATTCAAGCCCCTTGTCCTAGCATGTGATATTCGATAGTGGATCGCAATATGCAATAATTAGTATACTACGCCTGGTATAGATTATGTATTCCTTGAAAAAATATTTTTGGCGAATTGGGTAGGCACGGTGCTTTTCTAGAAGCCAACCATGTCTTGTAAATAAGTAAGAACCTAGTACGGGGTACGCACGAGTTCTGATAGTCCGACGACCGAATTTACTGCCAACATATCTAGAAATCTCATGGGTCGCTTCCCAAAGATTCACTGATGACATTTGACTCGAACAAAATTAATCTAGGATTAATTATAAGAGAGAGAAAATTAATCTAGGATTAATTGCGGCAAGAATTTATCTGGGATAAAATTTGAATAGAATAGAGAGAACGATTAATTTGGAATTAATCAATTAAATAATATATTCGATATATTAATTGAAATTAGATTTCAAGCGAAATTAAAATTGTATTTTAATTCGGACAAATGAATTAATTTAGAATTAATTCGTAAGCGATATATTTAATTATATCGCAACGGTAAATTCATTAATTCAAAATTAAAATCGAGTGAAGTTGCGTATTGGATTGTTTGACTTAAATTCAGAATTTGCAAGTGGTGGGACCCACTTAACTTACATCAACTAGTTTGGCTAGTGATGAAAGTAGTTGATGGTTGAGTGTAAAGCTTAGATTTCTTGTTTTTCACTCAACTAAAGTCCAACACACTTTGTCATTTTGGAATGACATATATCAAATTGATTTTGGTAAATAGTAATTGATTTTAGAAAATCAAAAACACAAAAATCTCTTCTTCTCTCCCTTGGAGCCGTGAGTTTCATCTTCTCCCATAGAATTTTTGTTGCAAATTTTCTTCAAGCTAGGACTTTCAAGGAGTCATTCAAGGTGTTAGGGAAACTAATCCCTTGAGTTTGAAACACAAGAAAAGGTGTGGAGCTCTTCTTAAACATCAAAAGTTTTGAACTTCATACATCCATCAAATCCATTCAATGTAAGTATTTCTGCAACATCTTTGAGTATTCACACACATATTATGATTAGATATCCTTGGCATGTTCTAGGAACACTAACACACCAAGTCCTCCATTTATAACAAGCTGAGAAGGATGTACTCCATGATTAGTGACTTTCGACAGCTAAAAGAAAATGTCATGGATTTCGAGGAAGAGGAAGCCGAGAATATAAAATTTTATGGCCAGAATAGAAAGACCATTGGGGGACCTTCAGGGACTAAGCACGCTCTTGCTGAGATCATCGTCATCAGAAACAAGCGATTCTCCATTTTGGTAGACCTTCGTAAAAGGTGTTTGGAAAGTTGAAGTGGCAATGACTCCTAAAAACCTTAGAAGCCAAACCACTTCCAAACCCTGTGCCACACTACTTCGACCTAAACCTATATTTTCACTTCCATCAATGAAATTCCACGAAACTGACAATTGTACCCGCCATAAGCATGAGATCTAAAACCTCAATGACATCCATAAGATATCCGACCCGGAAAAATAACGACCCAATATACACGGAAAGCCCAACTAACACTTTGTTCCACCACCCACATACATGATCAACTCCGGCCTACCCGAAAGCTTGGTCCTCCAATCTCTCAACCACCAGGCTTCTTGCATAGGAATATGGGATAGCAGTAGTGAAGATGAAACAAAGCAGGGGACAGATTTCTGGGAAAATTTCTCGAGCAGTGACAAAGAGGAGGTAAAAGGGATGACTCGCAGTGCCGATAGGTGACAGAGAATATGGATAACACCGAGGGGAATACTGTGTTGAGTTAATTGAAGAAGACATGGGCACAAATGAGCATATGGGAGTTATTATGCGCCTCTCTAGAGCACAAATGTGCCATGGTAGAAGCTCTGAGCAAGATAATGATACCTGAAGATGCAAACCCGAAAATATTCGTAGGGTCGGTACAGAAAGAGGGAAGGCATATGATAACATTCTCTGAAGAAAAACTCCCGATAGATGGGAGGAATCACAATAAGATGCTATTCATAAAAATGGAAGTAAAATGCTAGAAGACATCTTGTGTGATGGTGGATGATGGCCCATCTATCAATTTGTACCCTTTGAAGATAAGCTCCTCCAGCATGACTATCAAAGCATATGATGATAGCAAACGAGGAGTCTAAGGTATTTTCGTCACAATAGTCAAAGTGGGGCCCAAAAGAAGATGAAGTTGAGTTCACAGTGCTTGATATCCCAGCTATATTTTCTCTGTTATTGGGGAAGCCATGGTTTCACAGACTTGGGGGTGTACTGTTGTAGATACTGAATTTTTGCATATAAGTCCCGATGATGAGCCTCGTACGGAGACACTACTCTTTAAGTTACGGAAGTCACGGGAAACAGACATCGGAATGGAAAATTCAAAAATCAATACCTTGTTGAACTCTATTCGTTTGCTTAGCTTCAGGTTTGATCGTTAGACCTCTGTGTTAAAATTCATCCACGGCCCAAAACCCCCGCAACCTATGCCAAGCCACACACCCAAGCCCACAAAAGGCCAAGCAACACACCCAAATCCCTCCAAAATAATAAATCCACACATTAAACACAAGTTGAAATCGAATCAAATCACCTTCCCGAATTAAAGAAATCAAATCTAATCTAATAAATCGCATTCCTAATTAAATTAAATCACATGCCTAAACTAAAACAAATCCCATCAATTACCTTCTTAAAGGGAATAGATTTTTCCTTTTAACAAACTAATTAGAGATACCCCCCATAATTACATATTTCTTTCCCTTTCCATACAAGGAAAGCCCTAAACTTTTCTTATAAAAATGTCCATAAACCAACCCTTCACCCCATAGCAGATTCACGTCCAACACAAGGAGAATACCCCTCTATTGCCACCCCAACACAACACCAAATTAGCCTTCCATTGCCGTGAAACAACCCATCCAGACATATCATCCATTGCTGTAAGAACAGCCCACACAGCCCTCCATATCCAAGACATATCATCCATTGCCGTAAGAACAGCCCTAAGAATCCCCCCCCCCCCAAAACAACCATCGAAACTGCCTTAATCACACCGAAAATAGCCCCTGAAATTTGTCCACTTGCCACTAAAATTGCCATCGAAACCGCCCTCTTACCACCATAAACAGTCCCTAAAATCAGCCCTTTTACCACAGAAAACAGTCCCAGAAATCTGCCATTTTACTACTGAAAATCCTGCCCAGAAATCTGCCCAGTAATTACCAAAAACTGTCCAGAAAATATGCCCAAAAACTGCACACACAATACTGTAAAAATGGCCCCAAACAACCATAAAACAACAGCCAAAATGTAACCCGAATACGGTTGGTTTCTATTAAGGTCCCAAGATCGATTATAAGCAATAACAATCGAGAAGTTGCAGAATACTTACATCGATCGGTTGAGCGACGCGGAGGCGAACAAAACTTTTCTTTTTGCTCCTCACTGGTTCGCCAGTGAGCTGAAACAACTCACTATTTTGGCCTTCGTTTTGATCCTTCGTCAAGCTCCAAGCTTCATTGTAGGGTTCTCGGCTCATGGGTAGACTTCCCTATCAGCTTCGCAAGTCTCGTAAGTGTGCTAGCACTTGTGATTTTGCCACAAAATCACACTACAAGCTTCCCACACTGCTCGGCATTTAGAAGAAGACAGTGAGCAGTTTTTGCCCCTTGGGCGTGAGATGAGAGAGAGAAATGGAAAGAAAGAGTTGTGTTTGGTTTGTCAAATTTGTGTATTAAATACACACATTTGAATTTCAAATGCATTTCATTTGAATTGGCTTTCAAAAGTCAAACAATTAAAAGCTAACAACCACACATCAACTCACATCATGTCACATCACTCAAGTGATCAGGTCACTCAATCAATCAAGTTGTCAAGTCACATCACTCAAAGTGACAAGTGATTTGACGCTTGAAACGACTAGCGATTTGACGCTTGATGCGACTAATGATTTAACACTTGATTTGACTTACGTGCCGTACTCAAATTCAAAATGCGAATGTGCTCGCAAATAATCTCGGGCCCGGGTTCGCTAATTCCAAATTAACGATTTTTCTGTTGCGTCGTAATTAAATCTAATTTAATTAAATAACCATGCCAATCATAATTAATATTCACATCGCTAACGAATTAATTCTAAATTAACTCGTTCGCCCGAATTAAAATCTAATTTTAATTCCGCGTCGAAATCCAATTTTGTTCAATATATCGAATATATTAATTTACCGATTAATTCCAAATTAATAGTTATCTCTCTTTAATTGATATTTTATCCTAAGATAAAATATCTCCGAAATTAATCATAGATTAATTTTCTCTCTCTTCTAATTAATCCCAGATTAATTAAAGTGCGAGTCATACGTCATCGGTGAATCTTTAGGAAGCGACCCATGAGATCCCTGGATATGTTGGCAGTAAATTCGGTCGTCGGACTATCGAATAAGTAAGTACATCGTACTACGTTTTACCGATTTACAAGATAAGGTTAGCCTCTAGTAAAGCGCCATGCCTACCCAATTCTCCGGAATTATCCTTACAGGAATAAAGGATCTGTATCAGGCGTAGTATACGTAGTATTGCTTCTGTCCAGTATCGAATGATCACGTGCTAGGCCTGGGGCTGGAATTGTGTCTTCCTCGTACGAAACATATGTCGGATGTCTAGTAACTAGTCTCTATAATCGGATAAACCTGACCTTGTCATTTTATCCCGATAGCTACAGTATTTAAGAGTGCTAATACCGTATCCTACGTGACCATCATCTCCACTAAGACTGGATTGATACTTACATCTTGACATCACACCCAACACACTAAGATTCTCAATATACCCAGCATTGGCGTACACAGAACCTGTTAAAGCCCTGGACGACCGCAACCAAAGTATATTGATTGTCGCAAGTATCAGCGGTGCAAGTCTCATGTTAAGACTAAATACACATACCCTGATGTCGGACTTCCATAGACACATAGTCATACTACCAATGGAATTCTGAGGGGGTCTATCCAGAGGGAAGCTGTTTCCCGTACCATCGATGAAACACAACCTCCTATTACACTTGCATGAGTATCCCATACCCAAATATATGAGAACTATGCCATTATGCCCTCACAACACGCATAAATGCAATACTAGTCTTTTACGTATTTATCGATGTCCAATCTCGATAATACTCTGACTAGGGATGTTTAATGATTTATCCTTCGCGGACTGATACTGTCTCATATCATTCTCTGTCCAGGAACAAATCATAGGGACCTCTCATCATTTATACATCTAGATGATCTAATCACAAATGATAAGAGTGCAATCTTCTTTGTCACATAATTAATTTGCACAACAACACCATGATTTGTACAAATAGTGACGCTATGGGTCATAATTGTCCAACAAATACACCCATATAACCGCAAAAAAATAGTAGCCAAAATAGAGTAAACAGTAGCCCAAAACAGCGAAGCAACAAAGGAAAATAACAAACCAATAAATCAAAAAAGTTGCAGAGTATCAACCCTTCCGACAACCGCGTAACGCACTTCCAAGAGGCGACTTAAGAGGTTAGACCTGAGGGCACCCTTTTATTTATTCTCGTCATTTTTCTGTTATTTATTATTATTTCTTCGCATGCTTATTGTTGGTTTCTGTATGTTGTGGCCATTGGATGAATGATTTTATGTCAGCTCTCGCGGTATATCGGATGGAAAACCAGGCATAAATTCCGTAGCCAAATCTGAATGGACTGTAGTGCGGTCTGTACTTGGGATACAATTCCACGTACCGCTTGAGAGACACACATATTTCGTTTTATCCAATCTTGTGTTCATCTAGTGTTTATTAGGAATAATATGTTATTTTCATGCATGATTTAGTTCTTTCTTTCATATTAGGAATTTGATTATCTCTCGTTAATTTTTATGCTTAGACAATTATTATTTATTTATATTTCTGCCCTTATCAATTTAATGCGTTCATGAGACTGTGTGTTTGCCTTTATATCGACTTACTTTTATGCATGCAAACTTAGATATAGGTTTTACTTTTATCCATGCGAACTTAGATATAGGTTGTATGCAAACTTATATATAGGTTATTCGTGCGTATATATGTTTCGTAGACTCGGTTAGATTATTGCACCAATCTTTTCATTACAAGTGGCATAAGTAAGGGACCATTCCGAACCCAACGGTTTGAGGTCTTCCCTTGTGAGGGGTGTGTGCGGCCTTAAATCATTTTCCAGTTCACACTGGGTGGTGACTCCATTATTCTCCAATTTAGTCCCCCGCGGGCTACTCCGTACTCCCGACTAGGCCATGAGCCTAGAACAGCATCGCCGATTTCTGTGTCCTACAGTCTGGCGACTCCACTAGGGATAGAGAATCAGCTCTGAAATAATGTCTTGTAATGTTTTTGATTTGTGCTTTAGTTAACCGTGTCTACCGTGGGTTGAAGAGGTTTAGTCAAAGGCATTATTAGAGCTAAGTAATGGTTTGGTGTCTTTCTTCATTCACTACCTTTCTATAACTGAAGGGAAAAGCTGTGAAGGCACCTAGATAATCATTTACTCGAAGCTTACTTTGATGGACTAATTTGGAGGACTTTTTGTTTATTCCTGTCACCAAGGCGATAATAGCCTAAGAGGCTTGGATATTTAAGAGAGTTCGCTCCACCCTCCTTTTGGGGAATCTACAACAGGAAATCCATTTGATAGTCAATCACGCATCATAACTCATTTGCAAGTACCTTAGCGTATAAAAAAGGGTGCGCTCACTTGGTCGCTCGAACTCTTGAATGGGGAGACCTAGTTGTAGGTAACCCTTCGCAGGCGAGAGCCTTTCTCTATACTTCCATAAACCCACATGTGAACCGTAGTTGTAGGACCAATAGAAACCATTCATTTATGCTTGTGCTTGGGACCATCAGTATTTGGATTTTGTTGGACTTTTTGTCACAAGGTATGGGCTTGTTGGGCCATTTAAACTGGGACGAGTCAGTGCTTTAAGACAATTGGGCCAAAAGCTTCTAAAATTTCGATGGGCCACTTTGTGTTTAGGCCTCTTACCATTTAAAGTTGTTTAGCCATGTTATCGTAAAAGTGTAAACCTGTTGGGCCTTTTTCAAATATGACAAATTTGCACCTCGCAATAGTATGATTGAATGCTTTGAAATGATGATGGGCCGACTTATACATTCCATGCACCGCATGCATTCATGATGACTCTCAATTTTAAAAGACATCATAGATACCCGTTGGGTTAGGGAAGAAGGAAGACTCGTCAAAAGGCCATTAGCGAACATGAGCAAATCAGTTAACGAGGGATCTCGTATGGATCAGCTGGAAACTAATCTCACCAAGGTTACCGAGCAATTGCAAGCTTTGACCGCAGCTGTGGCTAGTTTGACTATACCTCATATAGCCAATGATAGAAAGTTCTGCAACCATGATAGAAAGACCATTAGGGTATCTGCGGGGACCAAACCCACTCCTTCCGAAGTCGCCCCTATCAGGAGTAGGCGATTCTCTAATTTTGGTAGACCTTTATCAAAGGTGTTTGAAGAGCTGAAAAGGAAAGGACTCCTAAGTCCCTTAGAACCTAAAGTACTTCCAAACCCTGTGCCACGCTACCTTGACCTAAACCTTTACTACTACCTCCACAAGCAAAGAGGCCACGAAACTGACAAATGCACCCACCTTAGGTATGAGATCCAGAACCTCATCGACTCCCATAAGATACCCCGACCCAGAAAAAGAACAATCTGAAGCACACAGAAAACCTCCACCCGCCCACATAATCAACTCCGGCCTACTCAACATCACTGTCATCCAAACTCACGACCACCAAGCTTCCCTTATGGGGATTAGGGGCAACAACAGTAAGAATGAAACACAATAGAAAGGGGAAAGTAAAAGGGGAAAAAGAATTACAGCAGTTAGAGGATCTGATGTCCGAAAAAGCCAGAAGACAGAAGAAGACAAAGTTACAAATTATAGGATGTTTGTTTTCCTGATCTTATTCAATTGTGATCTCGCATTCATTAATAATAAAGACATTCATTTCACTTACTTGCCTGAGTCTCTTCCTTTCAATTTGCACGACTTGAGTATATTTGACATCAAATCAATGAAAACAAACGCATTTAACCTTGGTGCGCCTGAAAGCCCTATGGAGGTCTTAATCATAAAAGAGGTTACCTCTGAAGAGCGGAAGAAATCAGAGGAGACGCTCGGAGTAACCAACAACATGGCTGAATATGAAGCATGCGCCTTCGAACTGACGGCATTGATAACCTTGAAGGCTAAGAACGTGGAAATCTATGGAGGCTCGATATTGGTAGTCCGACAAATGCAAGGAGAATGGGAATTGAAGGAAGAACCTACCTATTCCACCTCAGGAATCTGGCACAGGCCCTCCCCGATTGTAAATTCCAGCATTTGCCACGAGAAGAGAACCAAATGGCTGACACGTTAGCTACACTAGCCACGACTTGGGAAAACCCGGAGAAGTTGGTGATGAGACCTCTAGTGTTGACAACAGCAAGCAGACCCGTCTATAAGATAGAAATGATAATATAAGTAGAGGTCGAAGATGGGAAACCTTGATATTACGACATTCAGCGATACTTAGAATGGGGGGAATTCCCAGAAGAAGCAAGCAGAAATGACAGGATAGCCATCCAGAAGTTGGCTTCTCAGTATGTGAGTTTGAAGGGAGAATTATACAAGAAGCAAGCAAATGGCATCTAGCTGAAGTGTCTGAGGAAGAAATTGGCTCAGAAAGCGATGGATGAAGTACATGCCAGGTATATGGACCGCACATGAAATTGTCCCGTAAAATAGTAAGACAAGGCTTTTACTGGTCGACCATGGAAGTTGACTGCGCAAAGCTGGTAACGCATTGTCATGATTGCCAAGCACACGGTAACTTAAACCATTTGCCACACACAGAGTTGCATGGGCTGTCAGAGCCGTGGCCTTTCTCAGCATGGGGAATTGATATGATCGGGGAAATTAGACCACACGCATCGAATGGACATCGCTTCATAGTAGTGGCAGTAGACTACTTTTCAAAATGGGTGGAAGCGGAGTCATTTCGCAACGTCACAGTAAAGCAGATGACAAAGTTCATAGCCCGGAACATCATTTTTCGATATAGGATGTCGCATCACGTAGTAACATATAATGGAGTCCAGTTTCAATGAGAAATGAAGGCAATGCTACAGAAGTACGAAATAAGACATCACAAGTCATCACCTTACCGACCACAGGCAAATACGGCAGTCGAGGCAGCCAATAAGATGATAAAAAGGATTCTAGCTAAGACGACAGAGAACTATAAAGATTGGGCTGACAAACTACCGTACGCCTTGTGGGGATACAGAACTTCTGTGAGAACAGCAAAGGGAGCCACGCCTTACTCTTTGGTTTACGGAATGGAATCAGTACTACCAGTAGAAGTTGAGATACAGTCCATGCGGGTATTAGCAGAATCAGAGTTACCTGAGCAAGAATGGGCTTCGCAGAGATTTAAACTGTTACCACTGCTGGATGAGAAGAGAATGAAGTCTTTATGTCATATACAGTTATACTAGAAGAGGTTAGCTCGAGCATTCAATAAGAAAGTGCATCCTACTAAAATCAGAAAGGGTGATATGGTACTTAAACATCCAAAGCCGTCGATGACAAACCCAAGAGGAAAGTTCATACCCAACTGGGAAGGACCCTACATAGTCTAGAAAGTGATGGGAAACGGGGCAGTGAGACTGTCAGATTTGGAAGGGAACGAGTTCACCGAGCCGATCAACGTGGACAGATTGAAGCAGTATTTTGCCTGAGGAAGAGAAGACCGAGCGATCACCAGGAGAACTGGTGGAAGACCTAACCCAACGAAATAAGAAATTCATTCATGCATGCATGCATACACGTAACGTACTTGCATTCTTTTTGTGTTGGTTCTGTTTTGTATTTACAAGTTTCAAAAATGAGGAGAAAGCGAAAAATGTAAGCCAACCAGAATCAACAACAAATCAGTATCAGTTTTCGGGAATGGATCCCAGGGTTGAGGCCCACATCAGTATCAGTTTCAGGAATGAACCTCAGGGTTGAGGCCCACATCACCAACAGTCTTCGGGAATGGATTAGTGTTGGTTTCTTTGATTATTCCCAAGATCATAATAAGCAAAGAAATACGAAAGAATAACGAAGAAGTATGGCGAAATCATACTTACATAGATTGGTTTTGAATGTGATGATGAACAAAATTTTTTGCTCCAAGAGAGATGTTGAATCGGCCAAGGAGAAGACACAAGCTCCAAGCTTTACTTTGAGTTCCCAAGCTCTCAAGAAGTCTTCCCTAACACCTTGTTTGATTCTTGAAAGTGCTAGCAAAAGGAAGAAAGAAAAATCATTTTTTTCTTCCTTGGAGCCTCACGGCTTTTGCCATTTGTGGAGAGAGAATTGTTTTTGTTTTCTTACTTGTTTCTAAAACAAAATTGTGTAATTAAAACAATTACCAAAAGTTTTGCATTCACTTTCAAAAAGTCAACAAGTATTTTGGCTCCAAAATGGCATTAAATGGCCACACCAAACTCCATCATGAATAGTGACTATGTGTCTTTCACCAAAAGGTGACTTTGACATCTATCACAAATAAATGACAAGTGATGTGACTCGCGATATGACTTGTGGGCCCCACTCGATTCAAAATGCGAGTGGGCCCGTAAACACTTCCGGGCTTGGTTTCGCTAATTTCGAATTAAAGAATTTTTATCGTGACGTAATTAAATAATTATGCCTAGTGAAATTACTATTCACGTTGCTAACGAATTAATTCTAAATTAACTCGTTTACCCAAATTAAAATCCGATTTTAAATCCGCGTCGAAATCTAATTTCGTTTAATATATCTAATATATTATTTTATTCATTAATTCCAAATTAATCTTTCTCTCTCTTCAAATAATACTTTATCCAAGATAAAATCTTTCCGTAATTAATCCCAAATTAATAAAGATCGAATCAAACGTCATCGGTGAATCTTCGGGAAGCAACCCAAGAGATCCCTGGATATGTTGGCAGTAAATACGGTCGTCGAACTCTCCGAACACGTGCGTACCTCGTAATACATTTTTACCGATTTAGGAGACAAGGTTGGCTTCTAGCAAAGTGTCATGCCCACCCAATTCTCCAGAAATATTCTTAATGGAATATATGATCTTTATTAGGCGTAGTACACGTAGTATAGTGTATTGCGATCCAGTATGGGATGTCACATGCAAGGCCTGGGGCTGGAATAGTGTCTGCCCCGTACAAAGCACATATCGGATATCAAGCAACTAGTCTCTTTGAATCGGATAATCATGACCTTTTTCATTTATCCCGATGGTTGCAACACTATAGAGAACCAGTTCTAAATCCCTGCATGATCATCATCTCCATATGTCTGAAGTGATACTCTCGTCTTGACATCACATCCAATACACTACGATTCTCAATAAACCCAGCAAAGGCTTTCACAGAACCTGTTAAAGTCCTGGACGACCAAAACCAAAGTTTACCGATTGTCGCAAGTACTAGTGATGCAAGTCTTAGGTTAAGACCAAATACACCTACCCTGAAGCGGACTCTCATATACACATATATATACTACCAATGGGATTCTGCGGGGTCAATCCAGAGCGAAGCTATTTTCCATACCATCGGTAAAACACAAACTTCTATCGCACTTGCATAAGTATCCAATACTTAAATATATGAAAACTATGTCGTTATGTCCTCACAACGCGTACAAGTGTAATACTAGTCTATTCCGCATTATCGATGTCCAATCTTTATAATACTACGACTAGGGATATTTAATGATTAAACCTTTATGGATTGATACTGTCTCATATCATCTCAATCCGGAACTAATCATATGGACTTTTACCATTTATATATCAAAGTAAATAAATTACAAAAGGGTAAAAGGCAATTTCATTACTACATAGTTAATTTTGTACAAAAACACATGTCTTTTAAAAAAGTGACGCTATGGGTCATAACTGTCCAACAATCTCCCACTTGGCCTATAGCTAGTCACGCAAGCATCTAATACCTGAACTATGTACATGTCGCTCAAACTTTTACTGAGGAATCACTTGGGTCAGCGGATCTACCATGTTGTCATCTGATGCGACCTTCACATCACCACGATGTATGATCTCACGTATCAGATGGAAACGTCAAAGAACATACTTGGATCATTGATGAGACCGCGGTTCCTTAGCCTGCACATATAGCCCCGTTATTTTCACAATATAATGGAACGGGCTCAACTGCTAACGGAACTACTCCTAATCCAATTAGGAATTTTCGGATTCAAACTACTTTCTTTGCTGCTTCAGCTGCAGCAATGTACTCCGCTTCTAATGTTGAATCGGCAACAGTATCTTGCTTGGAAGATTTCCAGCTCACTGCTCCATTATTCAAACAAAATATGTACCCGAATTGTGACTTACAGTCGTCTTTGTCGGTTTGGAAACTTGCACTGGTATACCCAGTTACCTCAAGTTCTCTATCTCCATAGATTAAGAAAGCATCCTTAGTTCGTCTAAGATACTTAAGGATATTCTTAACCGTCATCCAGTGACCTTCACCTAGATCGGCCTGATAGCGACTACACATGCTCAAAGCATAGGAGACATCAGGTCGCGTACATATCATGGCATACATGATCGATCTGACTACCGAGGCGAACGGTATCCGACTCATGTTGTCTCTCTCATCTTGAGTTTTAGGACACATGTCCTTAGATAGATAGACACCATATGACACTGGCAATAGTCCCCTCTTGGACTGATCCATGTTGAATCTCTTCAACACTTTATCAATGTACGTGCTCTGGGAAAGTCCAAGCAGCTTTCTAGATCTATCCCGGTAGATCTTTATTTCCAGAATAAAGGCTACTTCTCCCAGATCTTTCATGGAGAATTTCAATGAAAGCCAAGCTTTCACCGACGTTAGCATGGGAATGTCATTGCCTATAAGCAATACATCATCAATATAAAGCACAATAAAAGTCATTGCTCTCCCACTAACCTTCTTGTATACACAAGGATCATATTCGTTTTGAATGAAATCATATTCTTTTATGATCTCATCAAAATATTGGTTCCATAACCGCGATGTTTGCTTCAGTCCGTAAATGGATCGATTTAACTTACAAACCTTATTTGAAAGTCTAGGCAAGATAAAACCGTCAGGCTGTTGCATATAAACATCCTCCAAAAGGTTTCTGTTAAGGAAAGCAGTTTTAACATCCTTCTCCCATATCTCGTAATCGAAATATGCAGCAATTGCAAGCATTATCCGAATGGATTTAATCATGGCAACGGGTGAGAAAGTTTCATCATAATCGACACCATGTCGTTGACTATACCCCTTCACTACAAGCCTTGATTTGTACGTTTGTACGTTGCCATCCATATCGGTCTTCTTCTTGAAGACCCATTTGTATCCAATAGGCTTTACGCCTTTTGGTGCATCAACCAGTGTCCAAACTTGGTTGGTGCACATGGAATCCATTTCAAACTTCATGGCTTCTTGCCATAAAGTGGAATCGATACCTAGTATCGCTTCCTCATAGGTAGCCAGTTCATTATCCTCAATGAGATAAATATCTACATGAGGTGAGATCAGGAACCCATAACTCTCAAGTTGTTTCCTGACTTTCTCCGACCTACGCGGTCCTTGTGTAATAGAAGATTATGGTACAGTCTCATCCCGGATGGACAATTCTTGTTCCATTGAGGATTCTGTACCAGGAATAACATCACTCCTCGATTTTCATCGAGTTCTACTTTCCTCCTACTAATTACTGCATTTAGGAATTCCTTCTCAAGGAAAACCGCATGTAGAGCAACAAATACTTTATTCTCTCGTGGGTGATAGAAGTAATATCCTTTGGTTTCCCTAGGATATCCTACGAATAGGCATTTATCTGATTTGGGTTCAAGTTTGGTACCTTCCAAAGGTTGACGTATGCCCAGCATCCTCAAATCTTAGGAATGAGAAACCCGATTTCTTTCCTGTCCATATCTCATATGGTGTCTGTTGTACAGACTTTGACGGAACCTTCTTCAAAATAAGAATTGCAACTGTTTAATGCATATCCCCATAAGGAAATAGGTAGCTCAGTGCGACTCAGCATAGACCTAACCATGTCCAATAAAGTTCAGTTTCTCCGTTCGAACACATCGTTTAATTGCGGTGTTCCAGGAGGAGTCCACTGTGAAAGAATACCATATTCTTTCAGGTAATCTAGAAACTCATTGCTCAAGTATTCGCCACCACGGTCCGATCGTATTGTCTTAATACTCATACCGGTCTGCTTTTCAACTTCGTGTCGAAACTCTTTGAATTTCTCAAAAGTTTTCGACTCGTGTCTCATAAGATACACATAACCATAACGCGATGCATCATCAGTAAAGGTTACGAAGTATTCGTATCCACCTCTATCCTGGCTATACATGGGCCCATATACGTCACTATGAACGAGGGCTAACAGTTCGATGGCGCATTCACCTTTACCGCTAAAAGGTGATTTAGGCATTTTACCTAATAAGCAAGATTCGCAGACGTCATATGAATTTGGATCAAATCCATCCAAGTACCCACTCTTCGAAAGTGTGGATATGTGAGTCTTGTTTATGTGTCCCAGACGACAATGCCACATATAAGTTTCATCTTTGTTACTCATTTTAAGTCTTTTGTTTGTTATATTATATGTTTGAGATAGATTTATATTCAAAATATAAATACCATTATTTGTAATAGCAGTGCAAACTTCTACATCATTTTTATACACAAAACACCCAGTGTTCCTGAATACAAAAGTATATCAACATTGGGTTAGCATAGATACAGAAATAATATTCCTAATCAAACTAGGTACATAGTAACAGTCATTATGTTCAAATACATACCCAGAGGGCAGTTCTAAAACAAAAGTGCCAACGGCGACTGGTGCCCCATTTCCAACGCGTAGATCAATCTCCCCTGAGATCAGTCTCCTGCTAATCTGAAGATCCTGCACATCAGTACATATGTGAGTACCACAACCAGAATCAAAAATCCAATTTTTAAAACTAGAATAGTCATGTTTATTTCAATAACAAACATACATGTAGCCGGTGCCTTGCCCGCTTTAATCTCTTTTTGGAGCGCCTTGTACTCGCGGCAGTCACACTTCCAGTGACCCCGCTTGCCGCACTGGAGGCATACATCCTGAGATTTGTCCTTAGGCTTCAAGCCTTTGATGATTTGGCATTTCCCTTTCTCTTATGCTTCTTCTTCTTTACACCTCCAGTTGCCTTGATCCCAGCCCTCGGTGTCTGAGATGTCGAAGCAAAGTGCGCCTCGCGTTTGTTGCCCTTGAGAAGCTCCTTCTCAGCTTCCTTGAGAGTAGATAATAACTCTCCAAGAGTATCATCTATGTTCATCAGGTTGTAGTTTATGATGAATTATCTCCAAATGTCAGGGAGAAACTGCAAGATCAAATCTATAGTAGTCTCATCCTCGAGGACTATCCCCATCTGAGAAAGCTCATCTATGTCAGCAATCATCTGTGCCACATAGGACTCAACGGACATGCCTTCTAACATACGTGAACGGAAGAGCTTCTTTTGTAACTCATATCTCTGCGATCTATGTTAGATCGGTGAAGATCTTGTAACCTCACCAACATGATATAGGGATCCAAGTCTCTGTTCTGTCGACGGAAATGCTGAGTCATAGAAGCAAGCATAATAGACTGAGCAGTATCGCAATCATCGCTGTGAGTCTTCCAAAGCTCCAGCTCAAGTAACTGATCAGGTGTGGGCTTATGCCCAAGAGGTGTCTGTATGGTGTATAGTAGCCTCTCGGCTCCAAGGACTATCCTTAGATTCATTTCCCAATCGGTAAAGTTCGTGCCCTTAAAGACATTTTCGCCCATGATAATGTCTCCGACATTTCCCTTTCCTATCATCTTGACTACGATAATCCAACTATCTAGTCAACAATATTTGGGTACAATCTAACTGTTACAAGAAAAATAACATTGTATTAGTCCAACTAATAAAATAATTTTGACGAAATAATTTGAAAGCGCGTAAAGCTAAGTATCTGAATGAAATTAAAAATTCAATACTAGCCTCCCACTATTTTTCGGCGAGCCTCTAACCCTCTGTCGAGTACTCGGGAAACCTAGTTTGCCAGTGGGCTAGGATCCCGTTAAATAACACACAACCTTAACTTTGGCTAACAAGCTGTATGATATTTAACTAGGTAGATCTCGAAGATCAATTAGATCTCATCCAATTCCTAGATCCGATAGGTGGACATCTAAGTCCGAAATATATATACAATACATATGCCAATGTATCCAATATATTTTCCTAACCCTTTTCATCTAAATCAACTAAGCCTTGGCTTTGGAATAACAAGCTTAATGATTCCAGTTAAGCGGGACCCATTGACATGGAAAGCTTCGTAATCAATGTCGATGGACAAGAAGTGATCTTGACTTTGGCCAACAAATCACAACTTGGACAAGACACCGATATAGAACAAAACTTTCATGATTCAAACATATCCGCAATTGACAAAGGTCTTGACTTTGGCCAACAAACCAATTCCAACTTTGGATCTTGATTAAGAATCACTCAACGGAAGGAAAAACGCTTAATATGTTTTGAGGGTTTTTCGCGTAAATTGGCAACCAATTTATTATCTTTGTTAAGGTCTCATCATACACCCTTAAGCATGCTTCTAAAACATCATAAGACACGAAAAGTAAATTAATAATGATATGCGGATGGATATATAACAACTTGTTCTTAGAATAAATCACTCTCTTTCCTCTCCCCGGCTAGCACTATTCTACTTCTACCCAATTACATAATACAATAATTGAAACCTCATTAACATTGAGGGGAATTAGGTGAGAAGAGAATACAAATAGATAATAAGAGATAAGGCTGGACACGCATGTCATCCGATATACGCTATTCATTCAACACATCCATATATTCATTCATAGCATGCATTTCAACCAATCTAATCTAATGTGATCATCCAATGTTCAAACAACGATTTGATTTTGCGCGACTCCAACTCGTTTGAGAATAAGTACTTAAAGTACGAATTCTTGAATTATATCGAACTACTCGTTAAATCTAATTTAATCCGTATTCAATACTAATTCATTTATTTAATTCCAAATTAAATATCTACACTTTTAATGCGCTTTAACGACTAAGATTCCATATCTAATCTTATCGGGTCTCAAAGCCCAACTAAAATCCAATGTTCATTTAATTAAAGTCCGATGGGCTTTCAATTGATTTCATAAGGCATGGGCTTTGGTCAATGTGGGTCAAACCCAATTACCAAGCCCAATTAAGGAATCACCCTCATTTGCCATAAAACCAATTTTAGCCCATAAGGCCCAATTAAATTTTTAAAGCCCATTTATTACATTTGGACTTAATGGAATGATTTAGGCCCAATTTGGATTCAATCCAATTGGCATAAACCAACTTGGCCCAACCAAGCCCATTATGCCCAAATATAATAATTTCAAGCCCAATTCAAAATTAAGCCCATTAACCAAATTTTAAAATTTCAAATTTTATAACTTAATTAATTAAAGTGTAATACATCAATTAATTAATTAAATCAATATTTCCAAAATACAATTTAACCAATTAATTATGTATCTAATTGTTCAATTAATGTCCAACATTTTTGAATCAAAAATCAAGTCCAATACATGCTCTATTGTTCTCAGCCAAGGTAAGGATTTTGTCCAATTTCGTTTTTCAATCCAATCGAATCACAAATCGACTTTCCCAATTCGTTTCAACTCATCCAATGATCATCAAAATAAAAATACCAAGAACCTAGGGTAATACAAGCATTCGGCCAATTCTAATGGTGGGGCAAAATTTGATCCAATCATAATTTGTTGAAATTGATCCAATCCAATCTCATTACATCAATAAACAAGCATACTCAACCATTCAATTTAATCAAATCATGCTGACATTCATTTTCCCCAAATTTTACCCTAATACATTTCATGCTCATTTTAGGCTCAATGATACCATTGTTGGTTTCTATGATTATTCCCAAGATCATAATAAGCAAGGAAATACGAATGAATAATGAAGAAGTATGGCGGAATCATACTTACATAGATCGGTTTTGAATGTGATGATGAACAAAATTTTTTGCTCCAATAGAGATGCTGAATTCGGCCAAGGTGAAGACACAAGCTCCAAGATTTACTTAAAGTTCCCAAGCTCTCAAGAAGACTTCCCTAACACCTTGTTTGATTCTTGAATGTGCTAGCAAAAGGAAGAAAGAATAATCAAATTTTTCTTCCTTGGAGCCTCACTGCTTTTTCCATTTGTGGAGAGAGAATTGTTTTTGTTTTCTTACTTGTTTCTAAAACAAAATTGTGTAATTAAAACAATTACCAAAAGTTTTGTATTCACTTTCAAAAAGTCAACAAGCATTTTAGCTCCAAAATGGCATTAAATGCCCACACCAAACTCCATAATGAATAGTGACTAGGTGTCTTTCACCAAAAGGTGACTTTGACATCTAACACAAATAAATGACAAGTGATGTGACTCCCAATGTGACTTGTGGGCCCCACTCGATTGAAAATACGAGTGGGCCCGAAAACACTTCAGGGCTCGATTTCGCTAATTCTGAGTTAATTTAGAATTAATTCGTTTGCCCGAATTAAAATCTGATTTTAATTCCGCGTCAAAATCCAATTTCGTTTAATACATCCAATATATTATTTTATCGATTAATTCTAAATTAATCTTTCTCTCTCTTCAAATAGTACTTTATCCAAGATAAATTCTCTCCGTAATTAATCCATGATTAATAAAGTTCGAATCAAACATCATCGGTGAATCTTCGGGAAACGACCCAAGAGATCCCTGGATATGTTGGCAGTAAATACGATCGTCGGACTATCCGAACACGTACGTACCTCGTACTACATTTTTACCGATTTACGAGACAAGGTTGGCTTCTAGCAAAGCGCCATACCGACCCAATTCTCCAGAAATATTCTTAATGGAATATACGATCTTTATCAGGCGTAGTCTACGTAGTATAGTGTATTACGATACATTATGGGATGTCACGTGCAAGGCTTGAGGCTAGAATAGTGTCTGCCTCGTACGAAGCACATATCGGATATCAAGCAGCTAGTCTCTTTGAATCGGATAATAAAGACCTTGTCATATTATCCCGATGGTTGCAACACTATAGAGAACCAGTTCTGAATCCCTGCGTGATCATCATCTCTGTATGTCCGAAGTGATACTCCCGTCTTGACATCACATCCAATACACTACGATTCTCAATAAACCCAGCAGAGGCATTCTTAGAACCTGTTAAAGTCCTGGATGACCAAAACCAAAGTTTACCGATTGTCGCAAGTACTAGCGATGCAAGTCTCAGGTTAAGACCAAATACACCTACCTTGAAGCGGACTCCCATAGACACATATACATACTACCAATGGGATTCCGCGGGGTCTATCCAGAGCGAAGCTGTTTTCCATACCATCGGTAAAACACAACCTCCTATCGCACTTGCATAAGTATCCAATACTTAAATATATGAGAACTATGCCGTTATGCCCTCACAACGCGCACAAGTGCAATACTAGTCTATTCCGCATTATCGAAGTCCAATCTCGATAATACTACGACTATGGATATTTAATGATTAAACCTTTATGGATTGATACTGTCTCATATCATCTCAATCCGGAACTAATCATATGGACTTTTACCATTTATATATCAAAGTAAATAAATTACAAAACGGTAAAAGACAATTTCATTACTACATAGTTAATTTTGTACAAAAACACAATGTCTTTTACAAACAGTGACGCTATTGGTCATAACTGTCCAACAATAAGCCCACATTATCAGCGATTGAAAGGAAGAATTCCAGTTGAGTGAAAAGAGAGAGAGATAGAGAGAGAGAGAAGTCCTTGTTGGTTAGGCATATGTCCGGTGATGAAATTGCTTGCTGAAGGGTGAAACCTTAGAAATGATAAGTACGAGATGTGCTCTCATCCAGTATTCTGAGTGGTTGATCTCGGCTAGACTCGCGAGCACTTGATTACGGGATCTTAGCAGTAGAAGCCTGAGTAGTCGGTGAGATGACTAGTGGAAGAGATGGCAGATCAATGAATGACTGTTTACTTAGATGTACTTCCTGATTTATTTATGCTACGATATGTGATATGGTTGGAAACAAAGAAAAATTCTCTGAAAAGGAAAAAATAAATCACATATAACCGATAAGCGTGAAGCTAACTATGGGCCAGTATTAAGACCACCATGAGAAAAAATGCTACCTTAAAGGGTAGATGCGTTGAAAAAAAAAAGAGATTAAAAATGGAAAGAGAAAATAGACGAAAGAGAAAGAAAACTATATCATATTGAGTATGATGAAGTAATCGCAGGGCATGATCAAGACATATCGGTTGGTTAGACCCACTGATCCAATTCTTCGAGATAAAATCATCGAGTTGGCTTACTTAAGGATTAAGCCACGAAAGAACCTTGGCACACACACACTTCGAGTCTAGTTCAGATCACTTATTCAGACGGTCGGATTTGAGTTATATCAAGTACTTTGAAGTTTCTCTGGTTTCGACACTAAGCATCCTTTGAGGACAAAAATATGTTTAGCTATCGAGATTATCTAATGAGAGGCAGTATAATATATTGGTATGTAACATCACATCAGGAGACCTACCTTGACCTAATGAAAGAAGCAAAGAACAGAAAAATGAACCAAGAATGGGGGCCACCAGTCTACCCTTTCTCATACAGCACGATTCGGGAGTAAACCATCACATCCACAATGCCTCGGGGATGAGGTTCAGTATGCCGGGAATGGAGCATGGTTCGAGGCCCACGTTAGTATCAATTTGGGGATGAGTCCCAGGGTTGTGACCGACATCCGTATTAGTTTGGGGATGAGTCCTAGGGTCGAGGCCCACATCAGTAGTAGTTTTGGGATGAGTCCCAGGGTCGAGGCCCACAAATCAGTAACAGTTTTGGGATGAGTCCAATGGTCGAGGCCCACATCAATAGCAGTTTTGGGATGAGTCCCATGGTCGAGGGCCATATCAATAGCAGTTTTGGGATGAGTCCTAAAGTCAAGGCCCACACATCAATAGCAGTTTTGGGATGAGTCTCAGGGTCAAGGCCCAGACATCAGTAGCAGTTTTGGGATGAGTCCCAAGGTCGAGGCCCACATCAGAATCAGTTTGGGGATGAGTCCCAAGTTCGAGGCCCACATCAGTAGCAGTTTTGGGATGAGTCTCAGGGTCGAGGCCCACATCAGTATCAGTTTGGGGATGAGTCCCAAGGTCGAGGCCCACACATCATCAGTAGTTTTTGGGATGAGTCCCAGGGTCGAGGCCCACTTCAGATGCAGGGAACAAAGCCCACATTCGGTGGTTCGAGAACAAAGCCCAAAGGTAAAACACCTCGCCACCATACCAGCTCAGTTCAGTAGTGATTCCTAGAGATCGCAGCATCTTGCAGGGATGAACCTTGGGGTCGTAGTACCTCACCACCAAATCAACTCAGTTCGAAGCACCAGGCAAGTCAGGCGGCAGCTGGCGAGCCAGATAAGTAAAAATGCATTGCATAATTTTGATAGGATTGTCATTGTCACACACTAACAAGTCTCATCAAAGTGGGAGCGACTGTAGGCACTGTATTTTTACATATAAGTCCCGATGATGAGCCTCGTACGGAGGCACTACTCTTTAAGTTGCGGAAGTCGTGGGAAACAGACTTCGAAAGAGAAAATTCAAAAATCAATACCTTGTTAGACTCAATTCGTTTGCTTAGCTTCGGGTTTGCTCGTTGGACCTCTGTGTTAAAATTCATCTTCAGCCCATAACCCCCGCAACCTACGCCAAGCCATACACCCAAGCCCACACATCACCAACCACACGCCCAAGCCCACAAAAGGCCAAGCCACACGCCCAAATCCCTTCAAAATAATAAATCCATACATTAAACACATGTTGAAATCGAATCAAATCACCTTCCTGAATTAAAGAAATCAAATCACATCTCATAAATCACATTCCTAATTACATTAAATCACATGCCTAAACTTAATCAAATCCCACAAATTACCTTCCTAAAGCGAATAGATTTTTCCTTATGACACACTAATTAGAGATACCCCCCATAATTACATATTTCTTTCCCTTCTCGTACAAGGAAAGCCCTAAACTTTTCATATAAAAGGGACCATAAACCAACCATTCACCCCCCTTATCAGATTCACGTCCAACACAAGGAGAATACCCCTCTATTGCCGCCCCAACTACAACACCAAATTATCCCTCCATTGCCGTGGAAAAAAACCCATCCAGCCCTCTCATCCATTACTGTAAAAACAGCCCACACAGTCCTCTATATCCAAGCCAAACAGCCCAAAGAATTCCCCCTGAAACTACAACTGAAACTGCCTTAATCACCACCGAAAATAGCCCCTGAAATCCATCTTCTTGCCACTGAAACTTCCACCGAAACTGCCCTCTTACCACCGAAAAAAGTCCCTGAAATCAGCCCTTTTACCACAAAAAACAATTCCAGAAATCTGCCCTTTTACTACCGAAAATCCTGCCCAGTAATTACCGAAAACTGTCCAAAAAATCTTCCCAAAAACTGCACACCCATTACTGTAAAAACGTCCCCAAACAATCGCAAAAACAACAGCCAAAACATACCACGAATACACCCACATAACCGTAAAAAAACAGTAGCCAAAACAGAGTAAATAGCAGCCCAAAACAGCGAGGCAACAAAGGAAACAACAAACCAGTAAATCGAAAAAGTTTCAGAGCATCAACCCTTCCGACAACCGCGTAACACACTTTAAAGAGGTGACTTAAGAGGTTAGACCTGAGGGCACCCTTTTATTTATTCTCGCCCTTTTTTCTGTTATTTATTATTATTTCTTCGCATGCGTATTATTGGTTTCTGTATGTTGTGGCCATTGGATGAAAGATTTTGTGTCATCTCTCGCGATATATCATATGGAAACCTAGACGTAAATTCCGTAGCCGAATTCGAATGGACGATAGTGCGGTATGTACTTGGGATACAATTCCATATACCGCTTGAGAGACGTACATATTTTGTTTCATCCAATCTTGTGTTCATCTAGTGTTTATTATGAATAATATATTATTTTCATTGATGATTTAGTTCTTTCTTTCATATTAGGAATTTGATTATCTCTCTTTAATTTTTATGCTTATACAATTGCTATTTATTTATATTTCCGTACTTATCAATTTAATGCGTTCATGAGACTGTGTGTTTGCCGTTATGTCGACTTACTTTTATACATGCAAACTTAGATATAGGTTTTACTTTTATGCATGCGAACTTAGATATAGGTTATATGTAAACTTAGATATAGGTTATTCGTGCGTATGTATGTTGCGTAGACTCGGTTAGATTATTGTACCAATCTTTTTAGTATAAGTGGCATAAGTAATTGACCATTTCGAACCCAACGATTTGAGGTCTTCCCTTGCGAGGGGTGAGTGCGGCCTTAAATCATTTCCCTGTTCACATGGGGTGGCGACTCCATTATTATTTGGTTTAGTCCCCCGCGGGCTACTCCGCATTCCCAACTAGGCCGCGAGCCTATAATAGCATCACCGATTTCTGTGTCCTACAACTGTCCACTTTGCACCGGGTTGTTAAGTTCCCGCGTGTAGAGGAAGTCGTCACCATCAGGTCTGAAGGAGATAATATTGTGGCTGCTTTCGACCTACAGCCTTTCACAAGGTTCTAAGTGGTGGAAAACTTTGAAGAATGGGTGGACCATAAAGTGGCTAGAATCATGGAAAGAATGAAACATGAGTCGGGTACAGGTTCGAGTGCAAAAGGCAATGGAACAAGAACACTGCCAGATTTCAAAGGACAGACCACTAAGAGAGAATTGGAGTGTGACTCTGATGGGAATGAGCCAAAGACCAAGAAAAATGGGATAAAGCTATGGAATGCTTTGTGAAAGCCACATGATATCAAGGAGAGCCTGAACCCGTAGAAGTCAATGGGATCATAGTACCAGGATTCGAGATCTTCAAGGATGTGATGGGCAAAGAACCACATGAAGAGGAAGTTGTAAAAGAGGAAGATAAATGGGAAAAAGAACTATTGTAGTTGGAGAATCTGACGCTCGAAGAAATCAATGAGGTGGAACATCATTTCTGATGGATATATGTCAACCCTAGGTGATCGGCTTTGGCCAAAGTCTTCAAAATCATGACTCAAATAATGGATACTTACACCCCTACAATGGTCACATTTAGATCGACGAATCATATCTAGATATGCACTTGATCAACAAATGTATTGGTCTACACCTAATAAACATCCAATCGTCAGACTGTGAAAGGTCTCTGACACACATGCCATATAAGTGCAGAGTATCACACATAAAATCAATATATCATATAGTCAAAAGATTAGATATACTACTCAACTCAAGGAAATTCCTATTAATGGTGGCGTGCACTACTAACTATTAGGAATCATCCAGTGAGTCATTCGGTAAATGTCTATACGAGCTGTCATCTCTCATAGTCCATTGGGTTGACCATTGGAACTCCAATTCTATTATAGATTATTGCTAGTCTTCTAGGATAAAGGAATTTAACCGTGAACCCATAACTAATAACTAGGAATAAATCTCATAAGAATAGATTGTAATAGCGATATTATCCCAACAATGGACCACACCCAGTGTCCAGTATCACTACATAACTATTCTAAATACAATTTTCTAATCAAGATACAAATATATATATATATATAGACACACACACACACACAAATATATACACATACACACACACACATATATCTAATATTATACATTTCATGCAGAAGGTTTCGAGAGAAAATAACACAATAATAGTTACCATCAATAAAATAATCGAAATGAAATTGCAGTTATATTATTTTCTAATAATAAAATATCGTACAGTATATTATTCAGATTGACGATCGAAGTACCAACTCCAACACGTATTTCATCTCATTTTCTGTTTAAATTTTCAGTTCCCTTATTCGAATTTCGTTATCAGTTTCTATATTCAATGTATGTTTCAATATACAATCTCCAGTTACGTTATTAGTTTGTGTTTTCTGCATATGTTTTAGTTTAAGTTTTCCGTAAAACTTTCTATTTATGTTATGGTTTATGATTATGTGACACGCATTTCTCTTCTGTGTCTTCACCTTATGAGAAGTCATTAATTTATATGTTTTTAGTTTTTGGCCTCTTTTACATGATAGTTTTGTGAGTTTATACTTTTATTTTATGGGCTTTTATGATATTTTATTTTACGATTTTACTGTTATTTCTGACTATATTTTCAAAAGAGTTTTGATGAAAATGATTATGATAACTTGTTTTGATTTTATGAAAATGATATGTTTCAGTTCTGGCATTTGATACATGTTTTTCATGTTTTATGAAATTTCATTCTATTTCTGTCGAGACGTTTGACGATATATTTTTATCACGAAGACTGATGATAGTTGTATGGTTTTGGACCCTCCATGGCGCTTAATCTGATCTAGAGTTTTGACCATCAGAAAATATCATCCTGCTGCTCTCTGTCGACATATTCATGTTCGGACATTACCCGATCTTTGCATGTGACCCAGCGATGGATGCTTGTATAGTTTTCAACGATATGATTATGTTACAGCTATGTTTTAGTTTTCAGTTCCATTTTCAAAATATAGTTTCATTTTACATGATATATATTTTCATTGATGAAATGTGATCATATTACATATTTTCATATTATTTTTTTAATAAATGGTGTCATTTTCAGATTTTTTCCAATAAATGATGTCATTTTCAGTTTCTGACATTATTTTTTATTCTGATTTCTTATGAGAATTTTTGTTATTCAATTTTCCATTTTGTTGTGTTCTGTTTTCAGTTAATATTATATAATTTTCAGTCATGTCAGGTTTTTTATTGACGTTCAGTCAGTTTTCTATTGATGTTGTACAGTTTAAGTCTTTCCAGGTCATGATAGGTATTTTTCAGGTCCTGTCAATATTTTAATGATCTTGACGTGTTTTTGCTTTTTAAGTTATTTTGGTTTTCTTATTTTGTTATGTTATAGATGTCAGTTACATTGTAGGCTATCAGATTGTAATTTTGTATTTATATAGATTTGGATATGTTATTCTATGTATATGGCTCCGGTTTCCATTTCCATGTTCTGTCATTTTCTCCTAGTCAGGTTCAACATTATTTAAGCTATATATATGTGTGTGTTTTTGTGTGTGTGTGTATGTATTTGATATATAATAATATTTTGATGTTGTTTTCAGTGTTCACTCACCATGTCTTTTAAAAGATCTGACCCCCCTCCAATGTTTATGTTGCAAGTTCAGGATCTTACCTTTCAAATATAAGCTTTATAGGAAATGAGAACCCAACAGCAGTTGTTAACACCACGATCTTTATGCTGCTGAGTCTGGGCCCATGTGTATGTAGGTATGTGTTTGTTGTGACAGGCCATAATGGCGGTTTATGTGCTTATATATACAAGTGAAGTATTTATTATATTGATATATGACATGATATGATATGTTATTTAGATGACTGGATTGAATTAATATAATACGGTTTATATATATACACACACACATACATACATACATGAAATAATTTTTATAAATTCTCAGGCTCTAGGTGACGGGAAACTTGTTGCCTACCGGTAACATCTCACCTCTAGTGGAATATTATAAAATTACAGTAGGCAATCTAGTTTTGAGGCGTGAATGACACTTTCTTGAAGCAATATTTTCCCCCACTATATGTTGTAAGGGTTACAAGCAAATTCACTCTAGGATACAATAAAACTTAGTGACGAAACACAATACTTTGATGAATCTCTAGTTGAGAACTTTATTATGAAAATATATTAAATGATCAACTTTTGTGTCATATATATAGGCAATCGAGATTTACCTCCAAAAGATATTTTTTTAGTTATGTTTTTATGTAACAACGTCTCATTATCGTGCCAATGACAAGCCATTGCCGTGATAATATGCAATGGCTTTTCATTGTTATGATAGTGAATTACTCATTGGCGCAACAATATAAGTTACAAAATCTTTTTTACATCAGCGTCTCATTGTCGCACCAATGAGTAACCATTTTCGCGGTAAAATTAGTCAGAATGCATCTTTATGTCTCTGACTATCATTGTCGCTCCAATGAATATTCATTGTCGCTCCAATGAATATTCATTGTCGTGATAATGAAAGACAAAATTTTTTCATGAAATCATAAGGTCGAACCCTGCGACCTATTTGGGCAAGTAGATCCCTGATGCTTCAGCGTAGGGCAATAACCAAATCAATATGTATTTAGGTTATTCATAGAACATCTTACATTGATAAATTAACCATAATTTGTTGAATATATATATATATATATATATCCAAATTTAATAACAATCATTTGCTTGGTTAATTTATCAATCTAGAAATCAACTTGTGTTATAATGCATAAATAAGGTGTTTTCTAACTTGAACCTTTAGCTAGAACTAGTACTTCAAAGCATTAACAAAATTTTGGTTGACTATAGTATTAACCTAGATTTTAAGTGTTAACACTTGAAGATACAGTTCACACATAACAATAATTGATTTTCAAAGTTCTCATAAATTATTTAGCACATTTTACGCCCGCGTACTCTATCCTTTCAGTGAAACATTTACAAAGATCAACCTCATACACTTTGTTAGAAGCGGCATCACTTCATATGTTCACATACGTGGATTTCCTTTCACCTTTCTTAACTTCATTAAGAGTAAAACTCATCCTTATTTAGATAGTTACTAAATATTTTCTTTAGTAACTCAGTTGTTGATCTATAACTTGTTATTACCCATTAAACTTAAGGTCTATTAGTACAAAATTTAAGTTAGGTTATTTTCATAGGTGATTAATTAAGGAATGGCTTTCAAACCCATCCATATTGATGTAGTTCGAATTAAATCTCTCAAGAGTGCTTTAGTTAGTGGTCTGTAAGATTATTACAAGATCTCACATAAGTCATGGTAACTACACATCCGACAATAATTGTTGTACATATTCATGTCTCAAGCTTATAGGTCTAGATTTTAATTGTAGATCATACTCAATGCACTAGACACAGTAGTTTCACTATCACAGTACAATGAAACAGGGGACGTTGGTTGTGGCCATAACTTTATGTCTAGTAAAAAATTTATCAGCCACTATGATTCTTTGCCTACTGTAGCCAAAGCAACAAACTCCGACTCCATTGTAGAGTGAGTTATTAATGTCTGTTTATTAAAAATCCAAGAAAAAGCTCATCCAGCTAATGTAAGTATCCATTCTAAAATTGACTTATTATCACTTGCTCTAGTAATCCGGCTAGCATTGGAGTATCCTTTTAGGACAGATGGAAATTTATCATAGAACAATCCTAATACTTGTATTCTTTTAAGGTATCTAAAAGGGCGTGAGAGGTTCTTTAGAATGATTATTGTTATCAGTTTCGTTGTTGTTATTGTTACTTAGTGATGAATAATAATGCTTTGATAAAGAAATTGAGAGAAATTTTGGTATCTAACCTGTAAAAATGGATGGATTTTATCATTGAACTAGAACCTAAATTTGGTTTTTTTTTTTAATTTTTTATATAAGACATCATTTTGTAGTTGTTTTACCATAATTAAATTGATAATTAGTGGTATAGTGTTAAATCTAAGGAGTTGAGTCATAAGGTAGTGGAGCGTCTTGTACTCGCGGCAGTCACGCTTCCAGTGACCCCGCTTGCCGCACTGGAGGCAAACATCCTAAGATTTGTCCTTAGGCTTCCTAGAAGCCTTTGACGATTTGGCCTTAAGCCTTTGACGATTTGGCCTTACCTTTTCTATTATGCTTCTTCTTCTTCACACCTCCAGTCGCATTGGGCCCAGCCATTAGTGTATGAGATGTCGAAGCAAAGTGCGCCTCGCGCTTGTTGCCCTTGAGAAGCTCCTTCTCAGTTTCCTTGAGAGTAGACAATAACTCTCCAAGAGTATCATCAGTGTTCATCAAATTATAGCTTATGATGAACTGTCTCCAGATGTCGGGGAGAGATTGCAAGACCATGTTTATAGTAATCTCAGCCTCAAAGACTATCCCCATGGTAGCTAGCTCATCTATGTCAGCAATCATCTGTGCCACATGGGACTCAACAGATATGCCTTCTGACATACGTGAACGGAAGAGCTTCTTAACTAACTCATATCTCTGCGACCTTTTGTTAGATCGGTGAAGATCTTGCAACCTCGCCAACATGTTATAGGGATCCAAGTCCCTGTTCTGTCGACGGAAATGCTGAGTCATGAAAGCAAGCATAATAGACTGAGCAGTATCACAATCATCGCTGTGAGTCTTCCAAAGCTCCAGCTCAAGTGTCTGATCGGGTGTGGGATTAGGCCCAAGAGGTGTCTGTATGGTGTATAACAGCCTCTCAGATCCAAGGACTATCCTTAGATTCATTTCCCAATCGGCAAAGTCCGTGCCCTTAAAGACATTTTCGTCCATGATAATGTCTCGGACATTTCCCTTTCCAGTCATCTTGACTACGATAGTCCAACTATCTAGTCAATGATATTTGGGTACAGTCTAACTGTTACAAGAAAAATAACATTGTATTAGTCCAACTAATAATAATTTTTACGAAATATTTTGAAAGCGCGTAAAGCTAAGTATCTGAATGAAATTGTAAATTCAATACTAGCCTCCCACTATTTTTCGTCGAGCCTCTAACCCTATGTCGAGTACTCGGGAAACCCAGTTTCCTAGTAGGCTAGGATCCCGTTAAATAACACACAACTTTGACTTTGGCCAACAAGCTGTATGATATTTAACTAGGTAGATCTCGAAGATCAATTGGATCTCATCCAATTCCTAGATCCGGTAAGTGGACATCCAAGTCCGAAATATATATACAATATATATGCCAATATATTTTCCTAATCTCTTTCCTGTGAATCAACTAAGCCTTAGCTTTGGCACAACAAGCTTAATGATTCCAGTTAAGCGGGACCCATTGACATGGAAAGCTTCGTAATCAATGTCGATGGACAAGAAGTGATCTTGACTTTGGCCAACAAATCACGACTTGGACAAGACACCGATATGGAACAAAACTTTCATGATTCAAACACATCCGCAATTGACAAAGGTCTTGACTTTGGCCAACAAACCAATGCCAACTTTGGATCTTGAGTACGAATCACTCAACGGAAGGAAAAAAGCTTAATATGTTTTTGAGGATTTTTCGCGTCAATTAGAAACCAATTTATTATCTTTGATTAGGTCTCATCATACACCCTTAAGCATGCTTCTAAGACATTATAAGTCGCGTAAGTAAATTAATAACGATATGCGGATGGATATTTAAACAGATTGTTCCTATAACAAATCGCTTTCTTTCCTCTCCCCTGCTAGAACTATTCTAACTCCTACCCAATTACATAATACAATAAAGAAACCTCATTTACATTGAGAGGAATTGGTGAGAAGAGAAATACAAAGAATAAGGAGATAAAAGGTTGGACACGCAGGTCCAATTTAATAAATTCTAAACTTATTACAATTTCCAAAATTGCCCTTGCCCTTCTAATATCCATCCGATATACATTATTCATACAACACATTTATGTATTCATACAAAGCATGTTATTCAATCAATCTAATCCAATTAATTAATCTTTGATTAATGACCATCCAATGTTCAAACAATGATTTGATTTGCGCGAGTCCAACTCGTTTAAGAATAAATACTTTTAAGTACGTATTCTTGAATTATATCGAACTATAACTTTAAATCCAATTTATTTGTATTCAATACTAACTCCAATTTAATTCCAAATTAAATATTTACACTTATTTATTTGCCTTAAAGACTTGGATTCCAAATCCAATCTTTATGGGTCTCAAAGGCCCAATAACATCCAATGTCATTTTAATTAAAGTCCAATGGGCTTTTAATTGATTCTCAAGGCATGGGCTTTGGCCATAATGGATCAAACCCAAAATGCCAAGGCCCAATAGGAATCACCATATTGCCAACAAATCAATTTATGCCCATAAGGCCCAATTAAATTCTTTAAAGGGCCAAGTGATGTGTTTGGACTTTATGGAATTGGTTTTGGGCCCAATTGGATCCAATCCAAAAGTCCAAAACCAAACTTGGTCAAACCAAGCCCATTAAGCCCAAATACACACTTTTAGCCCAATAAACTTTAAAAGGCCAATTATTATAATTTTAATATTCCAAATATTTTAATTATTATAATTAAAGTATATTAGCCATGATTAATTAATTAACCTTAATATTTCCAAAACATCTTAATTAACTAATTAATCATGTTTAATCCAACAATTTATGCTCAACACAAATTGAAGCCAAAATTCATCATTTCATGCTCAACATGCTCTTTGATTTTAACATAAACATTATTGACTTTGATTCTAATCCAATAAAACCAACAATCAACATTTAACCATGCATTTAAACACATCATTTCATGTTACAAAAAATTAAAAACAGTGCAGTCCAAGACAGTGTTGATTCAATCATTATATTTCAAATGTAATCATGCATAACTCTAAGTTATCATATTCTAAGCATGCTCAAAGCATCAATTTGAAAGAATCATGTTCAAAACATAAAGCCCCAAATTTTAGGCTTAAGAACCCTAGAAATTTTCATGCTTAAAATTGGCTCTGATACCATTGTTAGTGTTCCTAGAACATGCCAAGGATCTAAAAAGCATGAAAACATGGGATTAAAATCATTATAAGTTGCGGAATACTTACAATGAATGGATTTTGAGCTTTTTAAAAAATTTGAGAAGATGATCTCCAAGATCCAACCTTTGTAGATTCCAAGCTTTGAGTTAGTTTCCCTATCACCTTTGTTGACTTGTACAAGTGCTAGCTTTGTTGATTTGAAACAAAATCCAAAGAGAGGAGGAAGAGAAGCTCACACCCAATACAAGTGTGCTAGAGTTTGTGTTGTGTCAAAAAATGTTACAAAAAAGAGAGAGAGAGAATTGGTTTTGGTAAAAGACTTTTACCCTTTTACCTAAACTTGGTAGTTAGGTAAATGGTTTTACCAAAACCATTACAAGGTGGTTGAGTGGTAGGTGGCTTGGAATAAATTCCAACTACCACATGTGAAGTGGGCCCCACATTTGAATTCAAAATTCAAATGTCTCTATGAATATTTGCCACGGTTCGGTTCCGTTTAATCCGATTAAACGAACTTTCGTCGCTAAATAATTAAATCTAATTTAATGAAATAACGATGCCTCGCAAATATATCAAGAACGTCATTTACGAATTAATTCTAAATTAATTCGTAAGTTCGTATTAAAGTCCGACTTTAATTTCGTAATGAAATCCAATTCATATTAATATATCCAAAATATTAATTTTAGCCCATTCATATAAATTAAATAGAAAATCAAATTTAACTATTAAATTTATTTTACCGATTAATTCTAAATTAATCGCGTTCTCTCTCTTACGAACACATTTAATCCCAGATTAAATAAAGCTTCAATTAATCTCAGATTAATTTTCTCTCTCTTAATTAATCCCAGATTAATTCTAATCGAGTCAACTGTCATCGGTGAATCTTTGGGAAGTGACCCAAGAGATCTCTTGATATATTGGTAGTAAATCCGGTTATCGGACTATCTGATGAAGTGAGTACCTCGTACCACGTGCTTACCGATTTACAAGACATGGTTGGCTTCTAGCAAAGCACCGTGCCTGCCCAATTCTCCAGAAATATTCTTACTGGAATATATAATCTATGTCAGGCATAGAATACGTAGTATCTCGTATTACGATCCAATATCAGATGTCACGTGCAAGGCCTGGGGCTGGAATAGTGTCTGCCTCGTACGAAGTACATATCGGATATCAAACAACTAGTCTCTTTGAATCGGATAATCATGACCTTGTCATATTATCCCGATGGTTACAACACAATAGAGAACTAGTTATGAATCCTTGCGTGATCATCATCTCCATATGTCTGAAGTGATACTTCCTTCTTGACATCACATCCAATACACTATGATTCTTGATAAACCCAATAGAGGCGTACACATAACTTGTTAAAGCCCTAGACGACCAAAACCAAAGTTTACCGATTGTCGCAAGTACTAACGATGCAAGTCTCAGGTTAAGACCAAATACATCTACCCTGACGCGGACTCCCATAGACACATATACATACTACCAATGGGATTCTGTGGGGTCTATCCAGAGCGAAGCTATTTTCCGTACCATCGGTAAAACACAACCTCCTATCGCACTTGCATAAGTATCCTATACTTAAACAGATGAGAACTATGTCGTTATGCCCTCACAACGCGCACAAGTGCAATGGGTGCGTCCTCGACCTTTCGCTGTACTTGTGTCACTTGTAGATGTAGATGGAGTCTCATTAGCCCGACTGTGATTTCCCGGTGCCATCTGCAAAATAATAATTCCGACACTATCAATGAAAAAAAAATAATCATAATGATGCTAATGAAATTTCAATATTTTAATAACCATATAAACTTTTATTATTATACATGGACTGGTCAATATAAATTATTAGATTCTAACTGTCAACATCAGCCTGTGATATTAATGGTTACAGGACTTAAACATCACCAAGCATTTGCTACGTTGTTCCCTGCACCAGAATAGTAGAAGTTTGAATAGTTCGTGATCTATTTCATATATTATATGCTCCAAATACTAGAATGGATATCCAACGGGGTAAAATCATCTCTATCAATGCGACAGACTCATTCTATGTACTATCAATAGCATCAATTAGAACAAGTCACACACTCATATTCCGGAAATACAGAAATAAAAAAATTTTACGATCGAACTACCAATCAACTAAAATAAAAATCAAAATCCGAGACCTAAATGCTTTTTGGTTCCAGAACAGCAACAATGCTAGAAATAACTACCAATAACTCCCAAAACTCCAAAAATCACTGCTCCCAGGTTAACGTAAAAATTCCCAAAATCAACTCCTAAAATCACTTCTCTCACAATAACTCCCAAAATAAACTCCAATAACTCCTAAAATCACTTCTCTCACCAAAATCACTCCTTTCATTGTTAAGGAACCTCAATAACTCCCAAAATCAATTCCAACATTCTGGAAATAAAACACAATAGCATTTGAATCTTAACAATAAAATAGAATGATAATAAACAACAAACCATCAATAAAAAATTGAATCTTAACAAGATTACGCATAAACAGAAAATAGGCAAACCCATGAATTTTGTAAAAAAAATAAAAAATAAAAACAGAGAAGAATGAGGGAACACCCATTACCTTGATTCTTGCGTGTCCCAAATTATGAGAATTGAAGATTGAAGCTGGTGAAGCATAGAGAATGAGGGGAAACAACAATTCGGTGAAGCATAAGAGAATGAGGGGAAAATGAAATTAGGGATTTTAATAACCCTTTAGTGTAGAAATTTATTTATTTTAGCGTCGACATTCGACGCTAAAACAGTGACGGCTAACTGAAAAAATAAGGTAATTTTTTTGAGGGAAATTTAATATTTTACATTCAGCGTCGATTTTTTAATCGACGCTAAAAGACTACCCTTTAGCATCGATTAATTTATTTTGACACTAAATGTTATGCTTTTAATATCGATTTGTATTTCGATGCTAAATGTTACATATAATAATAATAATAATAATATGATAATAATTATATTAATCATAACAAAAATAACCATGCAACCATGATATACTAATAATTCATGACAACAACAACAACCAATTATCCATGATTATGATAATTCAAAAAAAAAACAACAACCATCCATTATAATAGTAAAAATTATTCATCCATCAAATCATATACTAACTAGATTAGTCACTATTATCTTCGGTATTTGAGTCGTGACTGGTCTCGAAGTCATCTTCAGTGTCGAATTCTTCTTCATTTGTTGCTTCCATTCTAACTTGAGAATGAGGAATTATCTCAACGTCTGTATTTTCTCGAGTTAACATGACATTTTCAAGAACGGTGACATTTGGTAAATGAAATATATGTTCGGGAACTTCAAAGTTGTCAGAGACTTGTTGTGCTTCATTTGATATTTCAACACTATCTTTGTTCTGCGTGTCCCAAATGTCCTTATGTTGTTTCCATCCATTTCCTAGCTTTGGATCAGAAATATATATATATATATATCACAGATCGTGCTTGGGTACAAAAATGTATGGATCATTCTTGTACCGATAATGTTGAACATTATTTGATGTTAGATGATTACTAACTTGAATTCTCCTCTTTCTGGCATTTGTGTCAAACCACTTGCATTCGAATAGCACAATACGTAGTCTGGGTCTCTATATCAACTCAATGACTGATTGCAACACTCCGTAGAAGTCAATAATATCTGAGCCGTTTTCTCCTAGGACTACAATTCCATAATTCTAAGTGACATGTGAAACATCTCGCTACTCGGTATGAAACCTAACTTCATTCACAATGCATCCACTGAATTCGTAAGCCTACTTTTGAGGCCCATATGCCAATGAAACTAACGAAGAGGACGAGTCCAGTTGACCATTTTGCACTTGGTTGTTTATCTAACACATGATAATATTATTGTGTTAATATAACAAACTGAAATATTTAATGTTAGGATAAAAATAAATAGACAATTTTAAGGCTTATAGTTGTCTCAAACCATTTATGAAATCTTTTTTTGTGTTTTTCATCAACGTTGTGGTCACCACCACGTTGTAGCATAGTAATATGTTGCCTACAAAAAAATGAGTTACGTTAATGTAAGACAATAAAAATACACTTATGCACCAATAAGACTAACGTTAAATATGGTTGCAATTCATCGCAATTACTCAATATAAACCACTGTGCATTTTTAGTTTCCTCAAATGTTAGTAATTTGACACCTACAACTCCAAAAAGTCTGTAATTTTCATGAAACACTGTGATATCTTGCTGATTACTTGCATCTCCTTCATAGTTTCTGTAACATCCCAGATTTTTCGGACTGATCTAGAGGATTTCCGGACTGATGTTATAGTCTCAGGAATAGAATGATAATGAAAAATAAGAGTCCAAGCGATGTTATATGGCTTAGAATAATAGATTATGAGTATTCGTCGCGTTGGAAAACGTGTGGAATCAAAAGTCAGTTACGCGATTTTTGTAATACGAGTAAAGATTACAGTTTTGGCCACAAAATTTGCAAAAAAACTCTGATTGAGTTAGTTCTTGGACCATTGGACTCGTTTTTTCGAGACGAACAACTTTCGTGTTGAGCATATTTCGAAAATCGCATCGGAAGGGCTTCAAAATCACATATTTCCGAAAATACCCTTATAAGAAGGGGTATTTTAGTAAATTGGAGATGATGATATTTGGTGTTATTATCATTATTATTATTATCCTGGAAAAAAAAAAAAGAACATGCCATTTACGAAAGAGAATGGAGGATAGAGAGAAAAGCAAAAGTGGTCGGCGCACGCTCGATCGGCCGGCCCCGACAGTGCACGCCGGCACTGCCGGCATCGTCTTCTCCAGGCCGGCCACGTGGTGGCCGGCGCCGCCTCTTTAATCACCGGAAAACTGCGCAAATGGATGAAAGAGGGTGTGGTTTTGGTTGTCCCAATCCCGACTCGTCGATTCGAACCACGGCCAGTGCCACCCATCAAATTGAAGCCCTCGACGAGTACTACGAGATGGTGGTGACGGTTTTCCCGATCCGTGCTCGGTGACACGCGAAACGAGGAAAGAAGGTTCGAATGAATAGTAACTCGACGTGAACAGTAACTTCGATCGGAATTCCGATCACACCAGCGCGTTCGTATGGCCGATGGGAGTCCGAATATGGCCTCGGAATTTTGGTACGACTCTCCGTTTAGAATTCGTCATTTTAAAGTTTGCAGTTTTATTTTCGGATGTTTCTAGTAGTTCCGTAGTTTAGCGAATTAGTATGAAATGAATTGAATATGATTTAATATGTTAAAATGATAAATGTGGTAGAATCCGGGGTGAATCGGATGAGTTATGGTCGATCCGGTAGATTTAGCGAGATTCCGATAAAACGGCGTTTCTCGCGTGATTGAGCGTAGATGGTCGTAAATACAGTTATGATGTAATTATGGTATTGCGAGGGTAATTGGATAATTTTGGTTTAGCTCGGAGGGTTCGAGACCCTTCCGTAGCGTTTGTGGAAACTTTTCCGTAAGTTCTGCTGCAAACGCGTAAAATGAGAATCTGAGATATCTAGTTATTTCAGAATAGCAAGTGAGCATGTATTAGAGTAATAAAGTTTAGATTGTAGTATCAGAGTCGATTCGGGTGTTCCGGGGAAAGTCCGTAGTTTATCGTAGATGAGTTGGAAGTTCCGTAAATAGCAGTTCTGACGTATGTTGTGATTTGTTTTGGCAGATCGGACCCAGATCGCGGGTATTCGCTCGGCCAGGTAAGTAACTCATGCTTTGATTACTTAAGAAGTTATCGTTGTACGAAAGTAGTACTATAATAAGGTTATATACAATCATATGTATGAAACTAGTGTGTGTATATATATATATATATATATATATATATTTATATATAATGATGATCGTAGAAGAAAGAAGCTAGTGAACTAGTACATAAATATAGATAAGAGCAAGCAATTATAAGTATAGATATAAGTTAAAGATAAATAGAAGTATTCAGAAGCAAAGAGAGAAACATACGTAGGAATAGACCAGTATATATATATAGATGGAGCATGTGAATGATACCAGATTCATGAACATAATTTAATTGAAACCTGGGTATGGGGGGTTGTAGAAAAACTACACCCTAGGGTATAGGATTAAAGTTTACAAGATAAAAATTGTAAAGAAGTAGGCATATAAGCATAAAAGTGGATAAGTATGCATGGAGACCTAAGTAAATTATCATATGGTAGGTATGGGTTTTGGGGTAAAAGTATCTTGATGTAAGTTTAAATAAATAAGGTATATTGTATATGAACATATGAATATGAGATCTTGAACATGTTGGGTTATATGCATGTAAGTATTAATACGTATGATTATCAAGATAGTTTTGTGTGGGTATGGAGTTTGCATGTACTCGTTGATATATAGGATTATGTATCTGTTATATTTGAGTTATTGATAATAAGAGAGCATGAGTAAAGTGTGGTTTAAAAAAAAGTGAAAATTATAAGTTTTGATGTAATACATATTAGTTGAGTAGAAGACGAGAATATTATGCATGTGTTTGATAAAGCTTTAGTATAACAGTATATGTATGTGAGTAGTATGGATTGATGTAATGTTAGTGCTTATGTATTGAGTTTGTACATGATGAATCAGCATATAAGGAATAGAAACATATACCATTAGTTTATAGAAGTGCATGAACATATGCATATGCACGCATTATAATGTAAGCATGACCTTGAGATTCAAGTGTTTTAAAGAAGAATTTCAGATACTTTTAAAGGAAAAGTTTTAGGTGTTCTCTTTTGAAAGAAATGTATTTCAGAAATGTTTCTTTACAATTTTAGGACACAGATTATGATTTTATGGTTTTCGGGGCATGAGGTAAAAACTCACCCCAGTATGTAACTTGAGACACAGTATGGACTTGACGAATATATTGGATTCGGGATTTGGGATTTGACCCATCCCAGTTGTACATTGTTGGAATTGACGGATTTATACACATGTGCACATGTGGAGGACTAGGGGGACGCTCCTAGATCCTCAGCGCTCAGATGGTACATTCCTGGGCGGAGATGCGCCTACGGGCGGAGATGCGCCTACTGTCGGAGATGCGCCTTCGGGCGGAGATGCGCCTTCGGGCGGAGATTTGGTTTTCGGAAAAAGAATTTCAGAATTCAGTTTGATTTTCAGAAAAAGGACTTCAGATTTCAGTTTTCAGAAAAGAACTAGAAAGACGGTTTTAGGAAAAAAAAAAAAGGATATTCAGAAAGAGTTTTCAGATTCTCGGTAAACAATTTTCAGAAAACGGATTTTAAAAAAAAAAGCAGTTCCCAGAAATCAGAGTATTAAAGCATGTTTTCAGATGATAAGCTTTATAAAGAAGATTTCAAATAAAGTTTCAGAAAATAGTTTCCGGGAAGTATTTTTTGAAACCATAGCAAGTTAAAGTCTTGTACAGTTTACCTGACATGCATATGATAATGTATTCCAGTGTTTTCATCTGAGATGCATATAGATGACACTATGCATAATAATATTAGCACATTCATATGTAAGATCCTCAGAAACGGATTTAAGGTAATCATTCATTAAGCATGACATATTGAGTAGAGCATATTTCCCATGATAGGTATATAAGTCATACATTTTAGAAATGTTATGAGGTACATACAGTTGACATTAAAGCATGGTAATATGGTTGCATTTATGTGTGTATGATTGATATTGTGTGCATTATATGTTCACATAAAAGGAACAGTCGGTAAGATAATAGCGTATGGCTACATAGTTTCACATACAGGTTGGTATGGTTGGTTTCAGCCTGTTTGATGTTAAATAGAAAGGATATTTTATTAATTCGATTTGATGATATTTCAATGAAATAAGAGAAAGATGTCTATAACAAGTGTTCCAACTTAACAGATACAGAATGAATGAGATGGTTGAAGGATAGTTAGGTAATACAATATAAGCATGGAGAGTTTTGGTAAGGTTGTTGTTGATAAAGAAACTTGACACGTGATGAAATGCTTGTTATGTATATACTAAATGGAAATTAAAGTATGGGTTTGATTAGATAAAAGGATGGATGAAAGAGTAATGTGTCTCTGTAGTGGATAAGAATTGTACAGCTAATTTAGAATTTGTGATTATTTGCATGATATACATGTGAGTTGTGGACAACTTGATAATTAATGAGGTAAATGTAATTACATGGTTACAGTAAAAGATAAGTTAAGAAAACTTAATGGAACGGAAATTATAAGCTATTGAGTGTTTATGTTGTAGTTAGGGCGTGACTATTTACTTAGTCATCACGACTCACACCATTTCCATTGTTAGTTTTGCAGGTCTGTAGCAGTTTTTATAACTTGCAACAGTTTTTGGAGAAGGCTTTGAAGACAGTGGATCGCCCCAAATGCAGTCAAGAGAGTCATGGGTCTAGTTGTGGGTCCTCACGGCCCTTTTGTATTGTCTTCTACAATTGTATCATTTAAGTAAGAATTAATTGTAATACTGTAGTTGTTGTTTTTAGTTCTGGCCGGAGGCCAAGTAATTATTTTCGTTCTTTGAGTTCAGGCCTGAGGCCTTGATGTTGTGTTTCCGGCCTGAGGCCGTATTGGTTGTGTTCTTGTTGTTTTTTTTGGATGCTGGCTACAGGCCAGGTTGCATGATGTTACGAATACATCATATCGAAAATTCGTTAGTTTGAGAGGCTTATGGAGGTGGGTTTAGCCTGTCTCCTGCCGGTAGCATCCTGGCCTAGGCAGGATGTTACAGTTTCGTGGCCGACGATTAAAATGAGTTTCAATATTCTGCATGTACATCGAACAAAATATTATTGTCTCACTCATTAAAACAGCCTCAGCTATTGACCCTTCAGATCATGCCTTATTTTTCATATATTGATTGTAATGTCACAAAGCCCTGCAGATATGACAATAATTTTGCATTAATAATAAATTTAATGTAAAATCAAATTTAAGAATGTAATATTTAAAACTATATAGTACCTCCAAAAGGGATATATCTATCTGTAATGGACAGGACCTCCCTTCCTAGCTTCAGCCGGTAAATGCATGGTGTACCATCACATAAAAAAAAACTGGGTGGCAATATTCGCTCCAGCTTGCACAAGATTATCACGATTCCTTTCTCAATTTTATCAATAATAGATGTGGTTAATGTCATCTGACATAATTATTTAAAGAAGCCACATAGATCAAGTACGACGTCGCATATATTTGGTGGCAGATAAAGTCGAATACCAACAGGAAGAAAAATCTCTAGAAGCACATGACAATCGTGACTCTTTAACCCCATTATTATATCATCTCTGACCCAACATCCAATATTTGATGCATAATCATCAGGAAATTTAACCATTTTTAGCCAATCATAGAATGATTTTCTCTTTGATTGAGTTAGCACGTAACTAGCAGGTGGCTTAATAAGACCTCGAAGAGTGACCTGTAAATGCAATTCACTGCGAATTCTAAGATCTTGTAGGTCTAATCTAGCATTTACAGTGTCTTTCGTCTTACCCGGAATATTGAAGAGTATGCCCACTAAACTCCCGCATATATTTTTTCTATATGTATTACATACAAATTATGTCGCAGACTCAGACTCCCTCAATATTCTAACTCAAAGAAAATACTCTTTCCTATTCAATTAAACCTTTCATATTGACATTTTCAATTTTTATCTCTATTATTAGGATGTTTCACTGGTGTGCTGTCTATGAGATGTTGATGTTGGCAAAGTATGTCAAATCCAGACAATGGGCTGGGCATACTTTGAGGTTCTTATTGACTGTTGAATAATTTACTCCTCCGTCAAGGATGACTCAACTCAAGAAACCTTTTGTGCCCTATGTATCCTATTTTATTCCGCAATCGTTGCGAAGCTGTTTGACCCGCACAAACTGGACATGCCATGTATCCCCATAGTGCTTCATCCAAATAATGAACCATAAGCTGGAAAATCATTAATGGTCCATAATAATGCGGCATACATCTGAAAATACTGCTCAGAAGCTGTATCATAGGTATGCACACCCACATTCCATAATGTTTGTAACTCATTGATCAATGGTCTCAAGTAAATATTCATATCCTTACCTAGGGAACGTGGACTATGGATAAGCAATGACATAAACATCAACGGATCCTTCATACATTTCCATGGAGGTAAGTTATATAGAATAACAATAACGAGCCACATGCTGTAAGAGTTGTACATATTCCCAAATGGATTAAAACCATCAGAGGCGAGACCTAACCTGACATTACGGGGGTCCTCAGCGAAACGGGGGTACATGTCATCAAATTCCTTCCACTCGGTTCCATCCACAGATGTCTGAGAATGCCCTCCGCACCGATCATCTTTTCATGATGCCACTTCATGTCAGTCACTGTGTGTCGTGACATGAACAACCTCTGCAACCAGTGCGTTAATGGGAAATATCATAATATCTTTTGAGGCACTTTCTTCCCCATACCACGGACTTTGTACCGACTTTCACCACATATCGGATAATATTCAAGTGATTCATACTCGCCATGAAATAATACACAGTCATACTTACAAGCATGAATGGATTCAGACCCCATTCCCAGATCACGCAATATTTTCTTTGCCTCGTTATATTACTTAGGTAATTTGCTTCCAACTGGTAATATTTGCCCCAGTAACTCTAGCATCATATCAATATTTTTGTTGGTCATTATGTTGATCACTTTAATGTGTAATAATTTCACAACGAAAATTAAGATCGATATTTTAGCACCTTCAAATGGAATTTTTTTTGCCTCATCAAGTAGTTCACTAAAAAAAATTTGATCATTTCCACTTAACACTGGTATGTCACCATTAACGTTATGACCAAGTTATAAACCTTATAAGTCATGCAAAACATCCGTTATCGCATCATTTGCAGGTTGATTGTAACTATTGCTTCCTTCACCGGAATCAATAAACCGTGATTGAGAATTATACTGCTCACCGTGATAAATCCACGTATGATAAGTTGGTGATATTCCCGGTATGTATAAATGATTATGAACTTCATCTAACTATTTTCTTTTCCTATTCAAACAATTTGTACATGGACATCGAACACGACCTTCTGCATCAATGTGTTGCTTTACCGATTCCATGAACTCATAAACTCCATTACGGTATTCAACACTCAATCTATCCACCGAGCTCATCCAATTTCTATCCATTTCAGCCAAATATCTAAATATAAAAATATAATTATTAGACATCATATTACACTCATCAACATCACCAATTCATTAATTATTTATTTAAGCATACACATATATATATTTAGTTGATTAATTAATTAGTTTACAGAATAAAATATATTTAGTTAATTAACTAATCTACATATATGCATCATAAACCACTAACACAAAGTATATAATAAACATAATTATAAAAAATGAAAATCATAATTTTTTACAAAGACTAAACTGAAATACTTAAGTGAGATATATAATTATTCTTTGCAATTATAAAGAAAAAATAATAAAGATATATGAAAGAAGATTTATCTTATGAAAAATTAATTACAGTTTTATTGAAAATTTATATGAGAGTTGTGAGGTTGCAAATGAGAGAGTAAGATTACAGAAGATGAGTTTGAAGAGGATGAGAGAAAAAGCAAAGGGGGAAGAATGGTTGGTGGCATTCTATATTTTAATTTATTTTTAGCGTCGAATCCCTAAATTCGACGCTAATTGTCTGATTTTTAGCGTTGAAATTAAATTTTGACGCTAAAGGTTAACAGATTGTCGATGGTATGTCATAAACCTCTAGCGACGTAATATAGTCTACGCAAAATGTCAACTTTTCAGCATTGAATATTTTTTCGACGCTAAAAATATAAATTTTAGCATTTCATTTCATACTAGCGCCAAAGATAATGGGGATAGTTGGAAACCTTTATACTTTTAGCGTCATTTTTAATATTCGACGTTAAGAGTAGATAATTCGAGGTCGAATATTATTGTGCGACGCTAAATTTTGACATTTGGAGTCGAATGTTATTTTTGACACTAAAAGATATTATTAGCATCGATATTAGCTTCGACGCTAAATGTTTGGACGCTAAATGTACATTTTCTTGTAGTGAATTTACAAAACCCATCATAAAATTCTTGATAGACAAAATTCTATCATAAGTCTATCATAAATTTGATGATAGATAATTTTCTATCGTAAGTCCGTAAAAAATTTTGTGATATATAAAATTTATATTATAAATGAGTCAAAATTTTATGATAGAAAATATTCTATCACAAGTTTGTGAGAGTATGTGATAGAAAAGTTTTCTCAAAATTGTCACATAATAGCTGTCAACATAGGTCTTTTTTCACGTAGTCAGCCCTATTGTTATATTGTCTACTCTTAGGTCTAATTTCCTTATAATAAATTTTCTATTTCTTTTAGATTTCATGTATAATGACATATTGAGATATACAAGTAGTGATAAATACCTTAAATAAAAAATATTATCCTTATTTAATGAATTTTTCACAATTATAATTTCCTTATTTAAGAGGTATAAGCAATCTCTTGCTTCTATGATTGCTCAAGGTATTTTATACAAGCTTTCTTTTAATGTCCTTATCTTCCTATTAGAAGTAGCATATGTCATTGTGCTATTCTCATTCGTTGTCAATAAACTTAGAGTAGTGGCTTTGCCATAGCATTTGTTCTTAAGATTATTACTAGTGCCGTTCTTCAATTTCCCTTGAAGAACTACCACGAGTACCATAAACTCTTAATATGTTTTTGAATTTTCCATAGTTTACTTTTGATCAAGTCAACAAGTAAAGCTTTCATTTGATCACATGGAAATTCAATGTGAATTTAATAGAAAGATTTATAATAAGTAATTGCAATACATAAGTTAAGATTTTTTATTCATTTCCTTGATTATTCTTAGATAAGATCATTCAGTAATCTATCTTTTTTGTTAGCACGTGATCATTCTTACACGATTCTACTATTATCTAAGGTCTTTGGAATAATATCTTAAATATGAGTAGAAGAGTCAAATGGCTTCTTAAAATTTAAGATCATATATCTTTATTTTTTGTACTTATGCTACGATTGCAATTCATATGACTTCAAATATCATATAAATAGTTTGATCGTCAATCATGTATGCTTATCCAAGCATTGAATTGCACCTTGTATTGCTTTCTAGTCAAGTTCTATACGAACTTCTATTTTAGACATAAGCATCAAATGCCTTTAACATAATTTTAGTTTTAATAATTGTGGTATTAATTAAAATTTATTATTAGATATTTTAGGGATAACTTAATTACTTATTATTATGTTCTAATAACCAGTATTTGAAAAGGAAGACAAACAAGATTTTAGAAAACAAGTTGTTTAGATTATATATACCATTTGATTTTGGTCTATCAGTCATTTGGTTTTCCCAAACTTAATTGTAAGCTTTAATCGCATCAACCCTCATGGTGATGGATTTCTTTATGGCATCAGATTCCATTAACAAAAGATCAAAAGATGACTTTGGCATAGCATTTCAATCTTTATTAACTAGGTAGGTTGAACACCAATTGCAATCAAGCATGCAACTCTTAGATCAATGAGTAGGACTTTTTGCCTTTGTCTTTAAACTAGTCTATATTACTGAATGTATGATCTTGACTTTGGCTAACACATTATAAACTCAGTAGAATAAAACCATAAATTATGATTAAAAACACTACTAATATATTAAATAATCCATCATGATTTAGCATGTAATTTTAAGATCTAATTATTTTGAGCTATATTGAGTCTTGAAGATCTCACAGCAATTGGAAAAATATGTCGACAATAACAGATGAAGATATCACGGATTCCGTTCGTGCTGCGTTGTTATTTGGGTTCGAATGCTCAGCGTTAGTGTATCGTTTGATATTCCGTTCCAACAAAAACTCCCAAAGAGCACTAGTAAGTCACATTCGAATGAATCTGGCTAGAGGCTTCACATTTGACTTGTGTTCGTTATTATGCTTAAATAATTTTACGGAACTACTAGTGTTCGTCACGCGTTCTTATGGCGTTCGAACTCCCATGTGTAACTGGATTATTTTGGATGCATTTTGAAGCCAGTTTGAGCTAAGAAAAACCCTACCTATAAAAGAAACACATAGTCAGTTTACCATTGTTGATTATTTTACAGGAAACATAATTCACAGAGCCTAACCTTCTTTGTTTCCATCTTTCTAACAAATCCCCTCGAAGACTTATTAATTCCATTTTCTTCTATATTTTGGTGGTTAGTTCTTTGGTAACCATCAATACAATACACAACCCTTACCCAATACCCTAATATTTGTTCTAAGGACCTGATTGGAGGTCAGCATTGCGAGTTCAAGAATTGGATTCACTCAAATACTTCAGAGGTTATGTGAACTTCGCTTGGTGCGGGCTCAGTGAGTTCTTCGAGTTATTACAGTTTAAAGGTATTCGAGTTGGTGAAGTTGCCACTATATGTCTTATACATCGCTGTAAGTATTCATTATTATAGTGGGTGATTTTTTACTCTTGAGAGTTTTCCACTCCATCAATAAAATTTCTTGTGTTGATTCTTTTTACTACTTTCATATATTGTTCTGCTTTATATCTGCTTAGACATAAGGATGCATGTTGATTCAAATCATAATTTCTATAACTTTTACCTGTCATAGGAAGAGTAGTTGATTGATTAATTCCTCCCAGGGTCAGAACCTTAGGTCAACTATGAATTTTCAATTAGTAACAGAACCCAAATTTGATCTTAACCCTTTAGCTATTGATAAGAGTTAACCCTTAAATTATCCCTCTTTCTTTGATGGAACTGAGTATCCTTATTGAAAGATTCACAAGAAAGCATTCCTCAAATTCCTAGATGAGAGGGTATGGATGTTAGTAGAATATGATTAGAAACCTCACATGGTCATTGTTAACAGGGGTTATTCCCCTAAAGAAAAACTTAATTAGATAAAAAAAGGAGTTTGATGCAAGCAATAAGAACATCAGTGCCATTAATGTCATTCATGATGATGTTTACTCTACAGAGTTTAGGAGAATTTCTATGTGTGAGATTGACAATGATGCATGAGACATCCTGCAGACTGTACATAAGGCCAGATTGTTCGATAGAAACAATAGAGTCTAATAGCTTACTACTAGGTTTGAAACAGCTAGGATAAAAAAGGATAAAACCTTTGATGAGTTTTACACTGAGATTAACGATATTATTAATTCCAAATTTAACCTAGGTGAGACTATTCCTACGAATATGATAGTTAGGAAAATCATGAGATCCCTACCTAAAAGGTTTTTACCTAAGATTACCGCCAATGAAGAGAGTAAAGACATAAATAATCTAAAATTAGAGGATCTCATAGGAAACCTTCGTGTGTATGAGAGCAAACTTTATGGTTATAGAAAACCCAATAACATAGCTATGAAAATAGTATAGGAAGTTACCCATGATTTATATGATGATGATGAGGGGGATGATACGCTCACAGATGCTGATAAGGCCATGTTTGTGAACAAGTTCAAGAAATTTCGTAAGTTGAAGGAGAGTAATTGTGGCCTTGATATGATGAGGGATGAGAAACCCAGAGAGAGTAGCCGCCGTAGGAAAGAGTCGAGAGAAAAAAAATGATAGAAAAATTTGAGCTATTCAATGCCATAAATGTGAAGGTTTTGGGCATATAAGATATGAGTTCCCACAAACATAAAGTCTAAGGGCAAGAAAGTTAAGACAGTCTCCCATAGTGATTCAGAAAGTGGTTATACCTTTGACGAGTCTTATAAGGAATAGTTTAATTACATTGCATATTCATCTAGTGTGGTGTGTGAGAGAGGCTAATGTTAGCGACATAGATGCTTGTTCTGAATTCTCTCACAATGACTTTTAGATGAGTATGATCTTCATGTAGCTTATACTGAATTATTTAATGAGAGCTTAGCTATTAAGAATAGGAGTTTGATGCGAGGAATAGGATTAGCAAAGCCATTAATGTCATTCATGTTGTTGTGTGCTCCACAGTGTTTAAGATAATTTCTATGTGTGGGACTATAAATGATGCATGAGACATCCTTCAGACTGTACATGATGGCAAGTTGTCTGTTAGAAATAATATATTCTGAAAGCTTGCTATAAGGTTTCAAACATCTAGAATGAAAAATGATGAAACCTTTGACGAGTTTTAAGCTGAGATTAATGATATTATCAATTCCTACTTTAACATAGGTGGAACTATTCCTACAAATATGATAGTTATGAAAATCCTTAAATTCTTATCTAAAGGTTTTTACCTAAATCACTGCTATTGAGGAGAGTAAAGACTTAGATAATCTAAAATTAGCGGACTTCATAGGAAATCTTAAGGTGTATAAGTGCAAACTTCCTAGAAATAGAAATCCCAATAACATAGCAATAAAAACCGTGAAAGAAGTTACCCATGATTCATTCGATAATAAAGAGGATGATGATACTCTCACAAGTGTTGATATGACCATGTTTGTGAACAAGTTCAAGAAATTTCTTAAGTTGAAGAAGAGTGGCTTTAGCCCTTAAATGAGGGGGATAAGAAACCTATAGAGAGTAGTCATTATATGAGATAGTCTAGAAAAGAAAATGATAGTAAACCTCGAGGTATTCAATGCCATAAATGTGAAGGTTTTGGGCATATAAGATCTGAGTGTCCCACATATCTAAAGTCTAGGGGCAAGTTAAAACAGTCTCTTATAGTGATTCAGAAAGTAGTTATACCTCTAATCAGTCTTCTTAGGAAAAGCGTAATTATATTACAGTTTCATCTAGTGCAGTGTGTGAGAGAGACGCTAATGTTAGCGACATAGATGTTTGTTCTGAATTCTCTCTAAATAACTGTAGATGAGCATGACCTTCAGGTAGCTTATACTAAATTATTTAATTAGAGCTTAGCTATCAAGAAGACGAATGTTGAGGTCAATAAGAGGATGAAAGAAATAAAACTTGAAAAGAATGAAGTTCAAGCCAAGCTTGATAAAAGCCTTACTGTAATTAATGACCTCAATGAGAGGAATAGAGGACTAACTAATAAAGTCAAATACTTAGAAGTAGGGCTCACAGATATATACGTTTTCTAGTGGGACTGGGAAGTTAGACCACATGTTAGGAATTGGTATGTTTCCTTGTGAGAATATAGGATTAGGCTTCGTGAGACAGGTTTTGATAAGGAGTCATCTTCTAAAATTATGTTTGTCACAGCTTAGTCCATTTCTGCTCAAGTTGAACTAACTCATCTACGTGATATGGGAAAGAAACATATTGATGAGTGTCATGTGACCACTTCTGTTATTCCTTGTCTTGTGACCTAACCTCAATCTTGAGGTGTCTCTTGTAGACCTCGCTCTTTTCCGAGGTTCTTACCTGTTTTTCATCACTACGGAAAATTAGGACATATTAGGCCTAATTATTTTATATTGCATAAATAAAAGAAAAGACCTAAAAGTGTTTCCCCTGGATTTGATTATTCGAATCTAATTCGTCAAGTTTCTGTGTTGGGTAAACAGACGCAGTATATTAGTGAGAAACTTGCTCTGCTGACTAGGATTTCTCAAGTTAAAGAGATTCCTAAGAAAATTTAGGTAAGAAAGGAAAATTGTTTTCCCATTCAATTCTGAAAGTCGTGATCCTACAAGGTATGATGAGAGTGCATTTTTATGTATCTCTTATTAGTTGGTGCATTCATATTTCCCCACTGCATGTGTTTAAATTTTTACACGACTGCATGTTTGGTTTATTTTCACTGCATATGGATGTGAGCGATTTATTTTGTTTTTGTTATATGTCCTTTGGTATATAAGATATAAACTTGGACATAAATTTCTAGCCGATTTCGAATAGACGGTAATATGATCTTCACTCATGATACAACTCCACTTACCATTGGATAATGACAAGCCTTTTATGTATTTTATTGTTGTTTTTTTGTTAAAAGAAAAATTTTTAAAAAAATAAATTATAAAATGAAAAAAAAATGCATGTGCAATAAATTTTTATTTTTCTTGATGCTTTCTATGCATGAGTATAAGTGATGGAAACCCTTTGTATATCTTGTGCTTGCATCTCACATACACGTTTTTATTATTTTGAGGCTTGGTTGTATGTCTAAGTTTTTGGACTGACAGTCTAATCTCTATCATACTTTGCTTACTAAAGAGTTTGGCATTTGACTAAATGACCTTATGCTACCCCTTTTAAAAAGAAAAAGAAAAATAAAAAGAAAAAGAAAAAGAAAAAGACAATTACATGAGACTCAATTAATTGGATTATTTTGGACGCGTTTTGAAGTCAGATTGAGACAAGGAAAACCCTACTTATAAAAATAAACACATAACCATGGTTGATTATTTTGTAAGAAACACAATTCAGAAAGCCTAATGTTGGTGTTTGCTAAGGTCCCAAGATCATAAAATAAGCATGAAACATGTGTGAATACAAATCAACGAAGTTGCGGAATACTCACATCGATTGGTTGTGCAATGCTACGAAGAACAAAAACTCATTTTCTATCCTCCCAAGTGCTCGGCAGTCCACTGCAGTCCCTCTCCAAGATTCGGCCATGTGTGGTCTTATCAACCTCCAAGCTTCGTCAAACGATTCCCGGCTCATGGGTAAACTTCCCTATCACCTACGTATGACTTCTTAGTGTGCTAGCACTCCCGATTTTACCACAAAATCAAGACATTTCCCCTCTCACTACTCACGGTAGTGAGCAAACCAGAAACTGAAAAACCGCCTACTATGGCGAGAATGAGAGGAAGAAGAATAGGAGGAGAGAGAGAGATAAATGTGTGAGAGATTAATTTGGTTGATGGCTAAAGTGTATCTAATACACTTATGTTAATTTCAAATTTATTTCATGTGAATTTGGCTTTCAAAAAGTCAAATAATTAAAGCCAATCAACCTCCATCAAGTCACATCCATCAAGTGGTCAAGTCACATCATTCAAGTTGTCAAGTCACATCACTCAAAGTGACAAGTGATTTGACGCTTGAAACGACTAGGGATTTGACGCTTGATGCGACTAATGATTTGATGCTTGATTTGACTTGCGTGCCGCACTCGAATTTGAAATGCAAATGCGCTCGTAAATAATCTCGGGCTCGGGTTTGTTAATTCCAAATTAATGATTTTTCTGTTGCGTCGTAATTAAATCTAATTTAATTAAATAATCATGCCAAGCATAATTACTATTCACGTCGCTAACGAATTAATTCTAAATTAACTCGTTCGCCCGAATTAAAATATAATTTTAATGCCTCGTCGAAATCCAATTTCATTTAATATTTCGAATATATTAATTTACCGATTAATTCCAAATTAATCATTATCTCTCTTTAAATGATATTTTATCCCAGATAAAATATCTCCGCAATTAATCCCAGATTAATTTTCTCTCTCTTCTAATTAATCCAAGATTAATTAAAAGTGCGAGTCATACGTCATCGGTGAATTTTCGGGAAGTGACACATGAGATCATCGGATATGTTGGCAGTAAATTCAGTCATCGGACTATCCGAACACGTAAGTACCTAGTACTACGTTTTACCGATTTACAAGACAAGGTTGGCTTCTAGCAAAGCGCCATGCCTACCCAATTCTCCAGAAATATCCTTACAGAAATATTAGATCTGTATCAGGCGTAGTATACGTAGTATAGTGTATGTCGATCCAGTATCGGACTGTCACGTGCTAGGCCTGGGGTTGGAGCTGTGTCTGCCCCGTACGAAGCACATGTCGGATGTCTGGTAAATAGTCTCTATATCAGATATACATGACCTAGTCATAATATCCCGATGACTGCAGTACTTAAGAGCACCAGTACCGTAACCTACGTGACATCATCTCCACTATGACTGGAGTGATACTTTCGTCTTGACATCACACCCAACACACTACAATTTTCAATATACCCAGCATAGGCGTACACATAACATGTTAAAGCCCTGGACGACCGCAACCAAAGTGTATTGATTGTGGCAAGTATTAGCGGTGTAAGTCTCAAGTTAAGACCAAATACACCTACCCTGATTTTGGATTTCCATAGACACATAGTCATACTACCAATGGAATTCTGAGGGTCTATCCAGAGCGAAGCTGTTTGCCGTACCATTGGTGAAACACAACCTTCTATTACACTTGCATGAGTATCCTATACCTAAATATATGAGAACTATGTTGTTATGCCCTCACAACGCGCACAAGTGTAATACTAGTCTTTTACGTATTTATCGATGTCCAATCTCGACAATACTCTGACTATGGATATTTAATTATTTATCCTTCGTAGACTGATACTGTCTCATATCATTCTCAATCCAGGAACAAATCATAAGGACATCTCATCATTTATACATCTAGGTGATCTAATCACAAATGATAAGAGCGCAATCTCCTTTGTCACATAGTTAATTTGTACAACAACACCATGATCTGTACAAATAGTGACGCTATGGGTCATAATTGTCCAAAAATCTCCCACTTGGCCTATAGCCAGTCACTCGAGTGTCTAACACCCGAACTATGTACGGTTCGCTCAAATTACTGAGGAAAGGCTTTCGTCAGCGGATTTGCATGATTATCATCTGATGCGATTTATTCGATCATCACATCGCCACGATGTATGATCCGAACGAATCAGATGAATATCGAAGTATGTATCTGGATCGGTGATGAGACCGTTAATTCTTTAGCATGTGCTGCATCCTAGCTCATCTGCTAACAGAATTATATCTAATCTAATTAGATTTATTATCAACCCAAATGGCTTCTATTGCTGCCTCAGCTGCGGCAATAACCCGCATTTGTTATTTATTCGGTAATAGTATCTTGCTTGGAAGATTTCCAGCTCACTGTACCGTTATTCAAACTGTATAGTACCGTTTGCGACTATTAGTCGTTTTATCGGTTTAGGAAACTTGCTACAGTGATCTCAATCAATTCAAATTCTCCTTCTCCACAGATTAAGACATCATCCTTAGATCCCTAAGATACTAACAGATGTTCTTAACATCAATCCAGTGACTATCACTTGGATTGGCCTGATTGTGAATCCATATGCTTAAAGCGTATGAGACACCAGGTCGCGTATATTTTTCAATGTACGGTTTCTCGGAGAGTCTTAACAACTTTAAATCAATCCCAGTAGATCTTTATTCCTAAAATAAAAGTTTGTTTCTCCCAAGAATTCTATGGAGAATTATTCTCGAAAGCCAAGCTTTCACCGATTGTTATATGGGAATATCATTTCCAAGAAATGATATATTATCATTATTTATAGGACAGCCACTGTCAGTGCACTCCCACTAACCTCTTTATATACAGAAGAATCATTTTCGTTTTGAATTAAATCATAAACCATTATGATCACATCAAAACGAAAATTCCAAGAACTTAATACTTGCTTCAATCCAAACATGGATCAAATAATCCGCAAACCTTGTTTGCCAGTTTTGGTACGAAAAAATCGTCAGGATGTTGAAAACATCCTCCAAAAGGTTTCCTTTTCAGAAAAGCGATTTTCCCGTTTCAGCTGTCATATTTCATAAATGAAACATACAGCTTTAGCAAGCATTATCCAAATGGATTTACCGTGGCAACAGGTAAAAGGTTGAATCGTAATCAACACAATGTCGATAACGATACCTTTCCGCTAAAAGCCTAGCTTTATAAGTTGGTATGTTGCCATCCATGTATGTCTTCCTTAAAGACTTATATAGTACCTATAGGCACAATGCCTTGCGGTACAACAACTAGTGTCTAAACATAGTTGATATACATAGAATCCATTTCGGATTCATATGGCACTTTGCCATAATAGGGAGTCGATACCTTGTATCACTTCCTCATACGTAGTCAGTTGGTGTACCTCAATAAGATAGACATCTTTATGAGGTTAGATCAGAAACTCATGCCCCAGGTTGTTTTCTGACTCTCTCCGACTCACGCGGTTCTTGTGTATTCAAAGATTATTGGTAATAGTTTCATCCTTGATGAACTATTTATGTTCAATTAAGATTCGGTGCCTTGGATAGTATTACTCCGATTTTCATCGAGTTTTACTATCCTCCCACTTACCACTGCATATAGGTATTCCTCTTACGAATACCGCATGGCGAGCAACAATCTAATTGTTCTCTGGTGAGATGTATAAGTACAATACTTATGGTATCCCTAGGATAACCTACAATTGGCACTTATCCAATTTGGGTTCTAGTTTGCTATCATCCAAACATATGTCTAGCATCCCAAATATTCAGGATTGAGAAACCCAGTTTCTTTCCTGTTCATATCTAATATGAAATCTATCTAACATATTTTATGGAACCTTATTCAAAATAAGTTCTGCACTGTTTATGCTTATCTGTTGAAGGAAATGGTAGCTCACAGCGACTCATGATTAATCTTATCGTGTCCAACAAAATTCGGTTTATCAGTTCGGACACACCGTCAAATTGACGTGTTCCTTGAGGAGTCCTCATTTGAAGGAATACTATACTCTTTCAAGTATTTTAGAAACTTATTGCTTAAGTATTTTCATCATGGTCTAACCGTGACGATTTAATACTTTAACCGATCTATTTCTTTATTTCGTGTCGAAAACTTTAAAAGTTTCTGCTTTTGTTCTTCAAAAGAAACACATAACCATAACGCGATGCCACATCCGTATAGGTCACGAAATATTCTTATCTACATCTAGTCTAGCTAGACATGGGCCCACTTGCTTCACTATGAACTAGGGCTAACAGATCTGTGGCATTTGCACTTTTACCGAGTAAAGGTGTTTTAGGCACTTTGCCCATAAACTAGATTCGTAGACTTTATTTGAATGAAATAAAATTAGTCCTAGTACCCACTCTTCGAAAGTGTGGATATACGAGTCTTGTTTGATTGTGTCCCAGACAACAATGCCACTTATAAGTTTCTTCTGATCAAATCAATTTGAGCTATTTGTTTGTCATGTTATCCGTTTGAGATTTATTTATATTCAAAATATAATTACTGTTATTCACATCTAATGTGTTTATCTCAATATCATCTTTATATAATAAAACACTTTAGTGTTCTAGAATATAAAGGTTCACCCACAGCGGGTCAAACACTGATATATAGATAATGTTTCTAGTCAAACTAGTTACATTTTAACAGTTTCCAAATTTAGGTACACACCCGAAGGTAGTTCCTAAACATTAGGTATCTACGGTTAAAACAGCGACTTTCGTCCCATTTTCATTACGCAGATTAATCTCTATAGAAGTCAGTATCCTGTTCAAAACAGATTTTGAACATCAATATATATTTATATCACACTAAGTATCTAAAATCCAATTTTAAAACTAGTAGTGAACATAATGTTGACAAACAAATTTGAAGTCGGAGCCTTGCTCGTATTCAATTCCTTCATGTCTGCCTTGTCCAAACAGCAGTCACGCTTCCGCGATCCCATTTGCCAAAATTTAAGCAGACATTTTAGGATATGTCCTTTATCTTCCCATAAGATTATAATGATTTTGCCTTTGCCCTTTTCAACATTCTAGTAGCCATTGGCCAAGCCTTGGCCTTGTAGAATATCGAAGTAAGGTGCGTCTTGCGCTACTTGCCTAATTGCAAACTTTGACTTTATCTCCTTGAGAATAGTCATTAACTCTCGAAGAGTTATTTATTGCAATTTAGTACTTCTTAAATCTAAAAATAGATTTATAAAGATCCTTCAATTTCATTATCATACTTTAAGGATCTAATCCTTAGTTCTGATTAAGAAATTAAGGGGTCTACTGCGACAAGCTTAATGGATTAAGCACTAAAGTTATCATCACATTAATCTTCGAAAGATTATGCTCTATTATTTGCTTAACTCCAAGCTTAGGCCTAATATGTTATTTTATCAAATAAAGTAACTCATTATTTTCCATGACCATCCTGAAATATTATTCCCAATTTGAAAATTAAGTCATTTAAATACAATTTCCCTAGGATTATGTTTTAAATGTCAATCTTTCAATTACATCTTGATTCTAATAGTCCAACTATTTAATCAACGATTTATGCACTATTTATTATAATGATTACAATAGTCCAACTATTTAATCAACTATAATTTAATAGATTAAAATCAATTATATTGATTATTATAATCCAATTACAAAATCAACTATAAATGAATAGTTTGAATACAGTCCAACTGTTAATTAAAACAACGATTTAAATATTAGTCCAACTAATATTTAATTTATATAACAAATGATATTTGTTATTGAGCGCGTATGGCAAGTAATTAAACGAATATTGCAAATTCAATTCTTGCCTCCCACTATTTTTCGGCGAGCCTCTAACCCTCTGTCGAGTACTCGGGAAACCGTGTTTCCTAGTGGGCTAGGATCCCGTTAAATATCACACAATCTTGAGTTTGGCCAAAAAATGTATGGTAATTAACTAGGTAGATCTCTAAGATCAATTGGATCCAATCCAATTCCTAGATCCGGTAGGGAGCATCCAAGTCCGAAATATATATCTTATATATGCCAATACATCCAATGTATTACCTAACCTTTTTCCTCTGAATCAACTAAGCCTTGGCTTTGGCACAAAAAACTTAGTGATCCCAGTTAAGCGCGACCCATTGACCATGGAAAGCTTCGTAATCAATGTCGATGGATAAGAAGTGGTCTTGACTTTGGCCAACAAACCACAACTTGGACAAGACACCAATATGGAAAAAAGCCTTCGTGATTCAAACACATCCTCGACGGACAAAGGACTTGACTTTGGCCAACAAGCCAATGCCAATCTCGGATCTTGAGTGAGAATCACTCAATGGAAGGAAAGACGCTTAATATTTTACGAGGGTTTTTCGCGTGCAAATTGGCAACCAATTTATTATCTTTGTTAAGGTCTCATCATCATACACCCTTAAACATGCATTCTAAACACATAATAAAGCGCATATGAAAAATAATAATGATATGCAGATGGATACTTTACATATTGATCCTAGATCAAATCTCTCTCTTTCTCTCTCCCGCTAGCACATGTATTTGCTTCTACCCGTTACATTACACTTCTAAAGAAACCTTATTTACATTTAGGGGAATAGGTGAGAAGAGAATACAAAGAATAAGGAGGTGATAAGGCTGGACACGTAGGTCCAATTAATAAATCAAATTTATTACAACAATTTCTAAAATTGTCTCACCCATCTAATATCCATCAGATATACATTATTCATGCATCGCAACCATGTATTCACACAAGCATGTTATCAATCAATCTAATCAAATTAATTAATCTGATAATTAGTGACCATCCAATGTTCAAACAACGATTTGATTTTGCTCGAGTCAAACTCGTTTTGCGAATAAGTACTCAAAGTACGAATTCTCGAATTAAATTAAACTACAACGTTAAATCCAATTTAATGTGTATTTAATTCTAATCAACTATTTAATTCCAAATTAAATACTACACTTTATTAACGAACCTATACGACTTAAATTCCAAATTTAATCGTTACGGGTCTCAAAGCCCGATTAACGTCCAACGTCAATTCAATTAAAGTCCAATGGGCTTTTAATTAATTTCTTAATGCGTGGACTTTTGGTCAACTTAGGTCAAACCGAATAACCAAAATCCAATCCGGGAATTATCCCATAAGCCTAGAAATCAATTTCGGCCCATTAGGCCCAATTAAACTTTAAAGGTCCATTAAGTCATATTTGGGCTTTAAGGAAGCGGTTTTAGGCCCAATTGGATCCAATCCATTTAGCCTAAACCTAATTTGGTACAACCAAGCCCAATTACAACATAACAAGCCCAAATCCAATTCAAGCCCAATTAATTAAATCATGAAAGTCCAAGTTCATAATCTAATTAATTCTAAAGTGTATAACATAATTAACTACTTAAATCAATATTTCTAAAACGTCGATTAGCCTAATTAATCATGCTCATTATCATCATCACATGTCCAACATATTTTGATTAAAATCAAACCCAAACATGCTTATCAACTCTAGGCTTTGGAAGGTAATTTTATGTCCGATTCGGTTTCAATCCAATTAATTCCACAATCGACATTAAATCAACATCCTCAATCATTTCCAACTCATCCAATGAATCAAAAAATAAAAATCACCAAGAATTTAGGGCTATAGGCATTCGGCCAACATAAAGAATTTAGGACAAAATGTTCCAAACATAATTTCATCAAATTGATCCAATCAATCTTCAATTAAAACACATTTAAGCGTACTAATTCATCCAATTTCATTATACATGCTCAAAATCAATTTTACCCAAATTTTAAGCCCTAAACTTTTTCATGCTCAACCTTGCTCTGATACCATTGTTGGTGTTTGCTAAGGTCCCAAGATCATAAAACAAGCATAAAACATGTGTGAATACAAATCAACGAAGTTACGGAATACTCACATCGATCGGTTGTGCGATGCTACGAAGAACAAAAACTCATTTTCTGTCCTCCCAAGTGCTTGGCAGTCCACTGCATTCCCTCTCCAAGATTCGGCCATGTGTGGTCTTTATCAAGCTCCAAGCTTCGTCAAACGATTCCCGGCTCATGGGTAAACTTCCCTATCACCTTCGCATGACTTCATAGTGTGCTAGCACTCCCGATTTTACCACAAAATCAAGATATTTCCCCTCTCACTACTCACGGTAGTGAGCAAACCAGAAACTGAAAAACTGCCCACTATGGACGAGAATGGGAGGAAGAAGAATAGGAGGAGAGAGAGAGATAAATGTGTGAGAAATTAATTTGGTTGATGGCTAAAGTGTATCTAATACACTTATGTTAATTTCAAATTCATTTCATGTGAATTTGGCTTTCAAAAAGTCAAACAATTAAAGCCAATCAACCTCCATCAAGTCACATCCATCAAGTAGTCAAGTTAAATCATTCAAGTTGTCAAGTCACATTACTCAAAGTGACAAGTGATTTGACGCTTGAAACGACTAGTGATTTGACGCTTGATGCGACTAATGATTTGACGCTTGATTTGACTTGCGTGTCGCACTCGAATTCGAAATGCGAATGCGCTCGCAAATAATCTCGGGCTCGGGTTCGTTAATTCCAAATTAATAATTTTTCCGTTGCGTCGTAATTAAATCTAATTTAATTAAATAATCATGCCAAGCATAATTACTATTCACATCGCTAACGAATTAATTCTAAATTAACTCGTTCGCCCGAATTAAAATGTAATTTTAATTCCGCGTCGAAATCCAATTTCATTTAATATATCGAATATATTAATTTACCGATTAATTCCAAATTAATCATTATCTCTCTTTAAATGATTTTTATCCCAGATAAATATCTCCGTAATTAATCACAGATTAATTTTCTCTCTCTTCTAATTAATCCAAGATTAATTAAAAGTGTGAGTCATATGTCATCGGTGAATCTTCGAGAAGCGACTCATGAGATCCCCGGATATGTTGGCAGTAAATTCGGTCGTCGGACTATCCGAACACGTAAGCACCTAGTACTACGTTTTACCAATTTACAAGACAAGGTTGGCTTCTAGCAAAGCGCCATGCCTACCCAATTCTCCAGAAATATCCTTACAGGAATATTATATATGTATCAGGCGTAGTATAGGTAGTATAGTGTATGTCGATCCAGTATCGGACTGTCACGTGCTAGGCCTGGGGCTGGAGCTGTGTCTGCCCCGTACGAAGCACATGTCGGATGTCTGGTAACTAGTCTCTATATCGGATATACATGACCTAGTCATAATATCCCGATGACTGCGGTACTTAAGAGCACCAGTACTGTATCCTACGTGACATCATCTCCACTATGACTGGAGTGATACTTCCGTCTTGACATCACACCCAACACACTACGATTCTCAATATACCCACATAGGCGTACACAGAACCTGTTAAAGCCCTGCACGACCGCAACCAAAGTGTATTGACACATAGTCATACTACCAATGGAGTTTTGAGGGGTCTATCCAGAGCGAAGCTGTTTCCCGTACCATCGATGAAACACAACCTCCTATTACACTTGCATGAGTATCCTATACCCAAATATATGAGAACTATGCCGTTATGCCCTCACAACACGCACAAGTGTAATACTAGTCTTTTACGTATTTATCGATATCCAATCTCAATAATACTCTGACTAGGGATATTTAATGATTTATCCTTCGTGGACTGATACTGTCTCATATCATTCTCAATCCAGGAACAAATCATAAGGACCTCTCATCATTTATACATCTAGGTGATCTAATCACAAATGATAATAGCGCAATCTCCTTTGTCACATAGTTAATTTGTACAACAACACCATGATCTGTATAAATAGTGATGCTATGGGTCATAATTGTCAACACCTAATCCTTCTTTGTTTCTTTCTTTCTAACAAATCACCTCGAAGACTTATTGATTCCATTATCTTCTATGTTTTGGTGGTTTTGTTCTTTGGTAACCATCAACACAATATACAACCCTTACCCAATACCATTATCCTTCAAAGTTCCGATGAGGTGATTGGAAATCAGAGTTTCGACATCGTGAGTTCGTGGATTGGATTCACTCAGAGGCTTCAAAGGTCGGGGAGTTCTTCGAGTTATTACAGTCTAGAGGTATTCGAGTCGGTGAAGTTGTCACCATATGTCTTATACTACTATTGTAAGTTTTCTCTATTATAGTGGATTCGGGTGATAGTCTATACCTGGAATGGTTTTTTACTCTTGAGAGCTTTCCACACCGTCAACAAAATTTCTTGTGTTGATTCTTTTTATGGCTTTCATATATTGCTCTGCTTTATATCTTCTTAGAAATAAGGGTACTTGTTAATTCAAATCATAGTTGCTCTAACTTTGACATGTCTTAGTAAGAGTAGTTGACTGATTAATTCCCCACAAGATTAGAATCTTAGGTCAACTACCAATTTTCAGAGGGTCCTAATCACGCATTACTATATTGACTTTGGAGGATATAGATAGCAATGGCGCCTCTCACTTTTTTCAACACCTTCAATTTTTCATTGTTTAGTTTCTTGAACAGTACTCACAGCCATGTACCATTACACAGTATCATTGCTATTACTTTGGATTTTGAAATGAATGAAGCAATTCAAAACCCGTACTCCTGAATTTACACTGTAATTTATTTAAAAAATTATTGAGTCGATCCCCGTCTTTGGAAATTCCCATGCAGCAAAGCGTCATAATTATCTCATTGTTTCAATTTCTTACTTCACAAGCTTGATTCAAATTGGTCAAGTGCTTCTTCTCTCATAGCCACTGTATATATGCTCGTGTAAAAATAGAAAGCAAGGAGCGTGTTTATGTTTAACTTATAATGATGTACTGAGTGATGAGTTTGGTAGTGGAATATTATTATAGTTTTGAAGCCAAGCCAATGCAAAGGACAATGATACTTGAAAAGTACTGTGTATATATAATTCAACTTCTAGAGCAAAAGTTGGAAAATAATTACAAATGGGTTTGAAATTTTCAGTGTTCATAATCAAAGAATCAACTCAAGAAAGAAAAGTGGGACAAGAAATCTATGTCAAATGGATAGTTTCTTCTTGTCATTGAGCTAAATTCATACTTGAAAAGATGAACCCATCAGCCCAAAACTGTCTGTTTGCTCTTTGTGGGGCATTTCAATTAAATTACAAAGAGCTGCAACACTTTGATAATTTGTTTTTGTGTTGTTGGAAACTTCTTCAATCTTTAGATGCTCTTGGGGAAGTGAGATCTTGAGGCATTGACATTGTGTTTTTGAGGCCTTATTATTCTTGGGAATTCTTGGTGTAGCCAAAGCCTTAGACCTCTTCACTTGTCCTTTAACTAATGTGTATGTTCGAGCGAGACAAAAGCAATTGGACGAATGTTTATATAATATCTATGTAGACTAAAACATTGAAAAGGTAACAATTAATAATTTTGCCACTATAAGACATGGAAAGGTGACAATATTGCCTTTGTCCTCCATTCTGAATGTGTCATATCAAAATTCTCTCTCCATCACAAGAACGATTAAAAAAATTTCTACCTTAAGAATTACTCGTACAATTTCTAGTTAAATATTTTATTTTTTCGATTTTTAGAATATTTAGGGAGTTTTTAATAAAATGTTTGACTTCGAAAGATGTAATAATGCAACTATCACACATAATTTAGGGAAAGAATCTTGAAATCTCAGATTTTTTTTTTTGGTGGGGGAGTGTAGGAATCAGTGTTCAGGTCCGAGTTTGGGAAAAATCTAGTCTGTTTCGGGTCTCGTGTTCGGGTTTTATCTGATCACTTTTTTTACAAAATTTTATAATAATCTAAATATATCATACATTTTGAACCCAATTCTGTTAGAATTTGTCTAATTACTCAAGACTTGCTTAAAAAAGCAATGTTTTAAAGACTTCCTAGAATACTAATTCATCTAAAAACATAGTGCCAGAGATACTCCAAGAAATCCCAAAAGGAACTTTGTTAAATTTTTTATTTTTCTTAAGCCTGGGATTTTTTGTGTGAGTCCGGCTCGGGCCCTCTCATCATAAAACCTGGCCCGAGTTTTTTATAAATTATTTCAATACAAAAAAAAAAAAAAATCTAAATACCTATATCATTTCTATAAATATTAATTTTCACTTGATGGATCATCAATGATTAGACACTAAAAGGGATGACTAAAAGTGATGTGTCACCAATTATTAATTACGCATTAAGACTGTTTAAAAAAATAATTGTAGATATTGGCCAACCACACCCATTTATTTCATGTTAATTTCATTCATAACTATAAACATGACTAGTGCTTTCAATGAGAAAATAAACATAATCCTTGATGTTTGATAAAACTAATCGAAATCCCTTAATATTTAAAATTTAAACAAAATCACCTTACTGTTATAGCAGTTCTCTTGAATGTTAACTTTATTTGTCATTTTACTATCTTGCCTCCTATAAAAAAACTTAAATGTTTCGAAAATACTTCTAAAAAATATATTTAGAAAATATGAATCAAGTAAAATGATGTAAAAATAAATGTCCTATACCTTTAAAAATTTTATTTAATTCAAACATTTTAATTTTTATCTATTATTAATCATTAAGGATATTTAAATCATTTTATTTGATTTATATTTTCTAAGCATTTAAACTTTTCATAAAAGACAAATAATAAAATGATAAATACATATAACATTTAATAGAGTTATTATAACAATAAAAAAAATTTATTTAATTTTTAAATATCAAAAGATTTCTATTGTTTTATCAAACATCACGAATTTTTCCCTTTCTCAACCAAGGGTGCTAAATAGAAATAGGAAAACGTGAAAAGCCACCAAGACTCTCTTCAATATTCATGTAGACTTTTTGGTGTCAGAAATAGTCACACACTTTTCTTTATGACAATTGTGCCTAGATAGATTAATAGAGAATTGGATCACAATATTCAAATTCAGAGCATAAGTTCTAAGGGTGAAAAAAGATATGCTTGGCCATTTCTAAATTTTGAGTGGTCTACCTTTACATTTAAATAAATCTTAAAGGATGAATTAGGCCTGAATATGACAAGGTTGATAGGAAAAATATTCCATTGAGAGTATTTACCTAGGTTAATAATATAAGTAATAGACAATCTTCATTTCTTAATCTAACTTTGAAATATTATTCTAAAATGTATCGTCGGTAAGAACTTAAATGTCCTGCTTTCACTCAACAGTCTAGGATTGCCTTATTGAAATAGACGATATTTTCTATAATTTCTGACTTAATTTCACCGCCAAAAACCATCGTTAACCACCGTCGATTTTGAAATTCCAACTATAATTGGGTCGGTTTTTATACCATAACCCTAATTTTAATTTTATAAAATCAAATATCTATCTTATAAATTTCATGTCTCCAATTTTCAAAATATAAACCCTAATTCCTTGAATTCTTATTGTTTCTCATCAATTTGATCTTCTATAAATTTTTTCTATAATTCAAATAATATTTTCTTAGGACCACTTGTCCAAATTTCACCAAAATCAAAAGTTCCTAAATTCACTTAAAATCCTAATTTTGAATCATCTATCCACTGAGGAATTGCCACTTGTACGCTAACAAGTGTTATATGAAAGCTTTTTATCTAGATCAATCAATGAGAGCCTGATTTAGAATAACCAAGAAAAGCATTACAAGTGGCATGAATATTGGCGCCAAATAACAACTTTTCAAGCTTGTGCATGAATCTTAACTAACATGCCAAATGCATGTTCTCCTAAAAATTACAAAAACAAAATTTGAAAAAAATTAAAAAATTAAAAAAAAAAAAAAACACTAGAATTGACAACAAGCTCAAATACTAGAGTTATATTTAACAATAAAGGCCATCAAATTGAATTTCCTAAAATTTTTTATGACTAGAATGATTTAAGATTGAGTATCGAACTGAATTTGTATCGGACAAAAATAAATAGATATGGGATAATTTAATATATGTAAGACTCACATTAAATAAAATACAAAGAAAAGACGAGAAACAGCAAGAAGTCAAATACAGACGCTCATTAAATTACTTCCACTTTCGGTTTGTCAGGAATTTATAATTCCTTTTCCTCCATATCCCTCCACATTCAAAATTTCCCTTTCATTTTCTCTCTTCTCCCTCCCTCTCTCAAATGGAAAACCGATTCAAGCTCAGCATCTCTCGCATGTTTCGGTCATCATTCGGCTCGTGCCGGTCCCGAAACATCTCGGACGTCATCCAAAACCAAAACAATAACTTTCACATAATGATGGAGCCTCCGTCTCCGAAAACCCGGCCTTTCCCTTCCATTTGCCGACCCAGATGCCCCGAAACACTCACTAATAACGCTTGCTGCATTCACACTACTTCCCCGAGACGTAAAGTATCGGAACAATACTCCCCTTTTGCTTTCACAACTTGTAATGGACCTACGTGTCCTCCAGCCTCACCAATCTCTTCACTCAATAGCACCTTCTACTATGAGTGCAAGGAGAAAAAAGAAGGTCATTCAGTGAAAAACAAGAAAAAGAAAAGGACCCATTTGAGAAAAGCCAATACAAGAGATACTGCGTTCATTTTTAGCTCATCTTCTCAAGAAAGTTTCAGAACATGGTCGTGTTTAGCAGTGATGATGAGAAAGAAGATGAGACCGAGATGCTTTTCTCATCAAAGAGTCTCTCTTCCGACTTATCGGAGTTTTTCTCTCCGCCGGCACCGTTCTCGCCGCCGTTCAAGAGCTTCAAGAAAGGGTGGTTTTGATGTTCTGCTGCATTATCAGGAGGGAATAATAATAATAACATTATTAAATTGAAAGATAGCTTTGCTGTGGTGAAGAGTTCAAGTGATCCTTATAATGATTTTAGAACATCAATGGTGGAGATGATTGTTGAGAAGCAGATATTTGCAGCTAAGGATCTTGAGCAACTCTTGCAGTGTTTCTTGTCTTTAAACTCTCATCATCATCATAGGATTATTGTTCAGGTTTTTATGGAAATTTGGGAAACTTTGTTCTCTAATTGATAATGAATCTTGATCTGGATGAAGAAACTTTTACTGGCTTATTTTCTCCTGTCAGTGTTTCTAACCTAACTTTAACTATTATTAAAGGATATTAGAATATTGGTGGTCGCGTTCACTGAATATTTACTTAGAACCGAAATTTTATATTATATATATGTATATATATATTTTTGGTCTAGAATAACAAAAGTAACTTTAAAATTTAAAACTTGTTTTTTGAATTGCTTTTTGAGTATAAAAAGATCAAAAAAATCGAGGGTGGAAAATATTCAGGAAGTACAATGTTATGTTATATCACTACTCATGGCTTCTGACTTTTATCTACTGTTATTTTGATGTGATCTTTCAAATTCTGCTTTCTTTGATTTTTTCTGACCGAAAGTAACTTTGGGAGGTCATTTTTGGAAATTAAAGAAGATCAACAGTGGAAGCAAGCGCTCAGGTTTGTTGGCTTGGGAAAATTTATATTGGACAGTGCTTATAAATCATTCCATCGATAAATGATATATATATTTTTAATTATTTTTTTATTTTAATTGACCTTTTTCAAAATATTTAGAACACATATTATTTATTTATTGGATGATCTTATATAGAAATGATCCTATATAATTTTTCTTATTAGCCGGAGATTTGCCTCAGACTAGACGAGTCTCTGAAAATGAGTTTCTAAGTTCGGTCAAAATTATAATTAATGATTTTAGAATGTTTCAAAATACAAGTATTAATTAATAATGATATGTGAGAAGATTTGGGACTCTATTTCATAAAATTAGAGACCCTAAACCACCAACTAATGTCTATCCCTCAAAACCGGCTCCGAGTATAATTACGTTGCCTTCGATGAGAAATCTGTATGTCTTTTGAAAATCTAGAGCAGAAAGTTTTTTTTTTTTTTTTTTTTTTGGCCAATGAGGCCACCTCAATGGTAACAAGTGAGAGACATGGGACCTTCCTCTTTATGAGGAATAAGTTCTCCTATATAGGAATATTCTCAAACCGTGTCTTGGTTGATTTAGAATTTGTAAATCCCGAGATACGTGTCGGTTGATTTCTGGGCAGTACTATAATTTATGTATGTATCTAGAATCTTAATTGATAGCATATTGTAATATATAATTTGTAATAATTCAAAAAAAAAAAAAAAGAGAAAAAAAAGATCAGAAAGTTTTTGAGATTTGATCTAGAGATTTATCAGTAATTTTGAAACCTAAAAAGACGTGGGAATTGTACAGCCGCAGTGTTTTGTTTGATTAGAATTTAGAAAAGCAAATGTTTAGAGTAGTGATAGACAATAATAAAGTTATCATAAAGTTGCATGGGTAGACTTTTGAACAACTTTTTACACTATAATATTCTAATACTAAAATATATATATATTAAAATATACTACTTAAAACCTCATATTCAAAATTTAAAGTACATTTTTTTAATTAAATATTAATCAGTCGAATTAGGGAGATTGACATTTCTCCGTAGTTCTTAAGTTTTATCCGTTGCCTCCAACAGTTTGATTAAACAACATTATTTCCGGTTGAAATGGTATGGAAAAGTGGTAAAAGCTTGAACTTCTAAGGGGGGGAAAATGTCATTTTCCCATTTTATTTATTATAAAGGATGATATGCCGAATATTGGTCATAGCATTTATTAATATAATTCGGATGTTTATTTTTTCAGGAATAATAGGGCAGTTTTGAAAATTACAATACATTATTGTGTGATTGTTATTTCACTACTTTAGGAAAAAACAAATGAATATAATATTTTTACTATTATCTTTACCATCTTACATTAAGGTCAAATAAGCTCTACTCGTATTTGACTTGGTTTGAGATCAATTCGTTTAATAAATAAACTACTCGAACTCGAAAATAATAACTTGATTATTAAAAGAGAGCAACTCGTAAAAGCTCGACTCTGCTCGTTTTTTACTCGAGAATGACTCTAAAAATTCGTATGGCTCTAAGGTTCTGACCCTATACATAATTATTCAATCATATTTTATCTAAAACACATTAAAGGTAGAGTGACTATGATACGATTTCAATCAAATACCCTTAATCCTAAATAGATATAAACAAAGCAATATATCATAGTAGTAAATAATCAACACATAGAATTTTTTGACGGAGTGGAAAACTCTTGCAGAGTGAAAAATCACTCTGGGAGTAGGCTACCATATTAATCCACTATAATAAAGAAACTTACCACGATGATATAAAACATATGACAACAACTTTGCAAAGTTAAATATCTCTAAACTGTAATAACTCAAAGAAATCCCCGAGCCTGTACCAAACAGCCTTCTTCAGAACCTCTGAAGTCTCTGAGTGAACCCAATTTACGAACTCGCGGCTCCGAAATCTAACTACCAATCACCTCCTCAGAATTCTAAGGAATTATGGTATTGGGTAAGGGCTGTGTTTTGTGTTGATGGTTTATCAAAGAACGATCTCACCAATAATTAAAAAAAAAAAAAAAAAATTAGACAAGGGAATCAGTTCAATCTTCAAGATGATTTCACAAAATGGGGGAATAAAATATATTAAGGCTCTAAATAATGTGTTTCCAACCCAGGTAAAGTGGATATGTGTCTCTTTTTATAAGTAGGGTTTTCCCTGTCCAAAACTGTCTTAAAAATACGTCCAAATAATCAAATCATGCGCGGTGTTCAAATGCTATAAGAACGAGTGACGAATGATTAGGGGTAAATATATAAGTATTTACAGGCCCTTTTACTTTAATATTCTATATAGTTTATCGAGTTTTGTGAATATTTTAAAGTGTTTTGTATTATTTTATAGATAAATAAAGTTTCGAAACCCACTAGAATTAAATCGGGGCTAAAACGGCGAAATTCCGATAAAAATGGTAAATTTGGAAATTCTCTAGTCGCGCGTCACGACGCGCAGCATCCTCTGAGTCACAACGCGCCATAATTATGCACCCTGCCGACACACATCATCAATGACGTCATCACCATAGCCCCGTCGCGATGCAGAACCCTCAACGCGTTGCGAAGCCAAGCCAATAATTCTGCAGACAGCCACATGTCATCATTGCATCGAATCAAAGGCGCGTCACGACGCGCGGGCCAGAATTTTACCTATAAATTGAAGCTGAAATCAGAAGGAAAATTCATACCTTCTTCTGGGGATTTCCTTAAGAATACTAAGAAGATTGTATCTTGTTTGTTTATTTACAACTTTCTGTATTTAATTTTTTTTTTGCAATAGTACTTTCTTTATTTTACTTTTCAATCTTTATTTTATTTTTCAGTATGAAGAGGTAACTCTGCTTTGCTGGGTTAAGGGTAAAGTTTTTATTATTAATATTTAGATTAATCTCTCTTAAATATAATATATAAACTATTTAAAATTTGATTTAATGGGATGCCTTTATGGTCGGTTGGATTTAATTAAATTGATTTTAACCTAACTAAATGGGATACCGCCTTTATGGTCGGTTAGAATTAATCATAAATTTGACTAATCAGGGTACCACCTTTACGGTCGGTTGGCAATATCATGCAAAGTTAATATACGATAATAAGGGAGATATCTAAAATAATATTAATAAAAGTGGATCATCTAACCCCTAGCATTATCTTTATTACTTTATTTACCTTTTTAATTTCCAAGCTTTACTTTATGTCATTTTCTTATTTAAGCTTTTACTAGTCCTAGATATGTGTTGTAACTTAATACAATATCTGGGGTTGTGATGAATTCCAATATCACCTGTTTATAAGTGATTATTTTGTATCTTGGGTAATGTAAAGGTTTATTTATTAAGTCTTAAGCTTAATGCTTCTTGTTAACTGACCATTAATAAGATTGATGTGGTCAACTTAAAATAAACTTGACGAAGGGATTTTAGGTTTTAGCCTTAGACTTAATAGCCCACGATCTCCCTTAAGGATTAAATATCCCTTAATAGATTTCCTTCCAGGATAGACATATACATCTCGGGTAGGGGTAGCCATAATTGGAACTTAATCTTAATGAATTCAGGTAACTTGGTTAACATAGATATATGATTAATTGGGTTACACTGGGTATTTGCATCTTACCATCGACAAAGACTTTGCATAATTTCATGTTCTAGATTAATAAACCAATATATTGCATAACATGAGATAACCACTTTATCTTTAAAATATTTTGGAATGATTCACAACCCTAGATAGTTTTATAATATTGAATTTTCCCTTAATTTACTTTCGCACTGTTTTATTTACTTGTTTTAGTAAAAATCACCATCTAATCAACAAAACAATCTGTTAGGTACTTGTAAACATTTAACTTCATAAATTAATAGCCTAAGTATTAAGTCCTCGTGGGATCGATATATTTTATACTACTTGAGTGATACGTGAACTTGTGTTACGTGAGTGATTTCACTGATCAAGTTTTTGGCGCCATTACCGGGGACTTATTTATCTTTCACTATTAATTTTAGGGTTAGATACTTTTACTTGTGTATAATTTCTTTTTACTTATTATTATTATTTTCTTGTGTTTTAGGTTATCAGACACTACATGAGAAGAATCAGAAGCTTTGAAATTCGTCCGCTTGACCCAGAGATTGAAAGAACCATCAGACAGTTGAGAAGGCCAAGAAATACTGATCAACATGGAACCTGAACCTTGTAAGTTATACCACCAATTCATATTCGAGACGGAACTATTCAGTGGTTGACTACTTCATTTCATGTATTGTACTCCTCTCTTACCAGCAAATATGTGTGACATCAAAACATGCATCCAGGTGATACAGCAATCAGTTAGTTTGGGGGAAATGCAACTGAAGATCATAATTCCCACATCAGCAACTTCCTGGAAGTTTGCGGTACATTTAATTACAACTGAGCTGTAGAATAAGTAATGAAACTGCGTGTGTTCCCATATTCCTTGAAAGATAAGGTTAAGACTTGACTACATTCACTATTAACAGGTTCCATCACAATTTGGAACACTCTAGCCACCAAATTCCTTGCTAAGTACTTTTCCCCAGCCAGAACTGCAAAGTTGAGGAATGACATTACATCTTTTGTACAATATGCCTCAGAATCCCGATGCAAAGCTTGGGAAAGGTACAAGGATCTGCTCAGATAATGTCCTCATTATGAGATTGTAAAGTGGCTATAAGTCCAAACCTTCTACAATGGATATTCTGGACTAATCAGAACCACAATTAATGTTGTTGCTGAAGGAGATTTAATGGAAAAATGAGAGGATCAGGCATGGGACTTAATTGAAGAAATGGCCAACAATAATTCTTTGTAGCCAACAGAATGAAGCATGATTCAATAAATTACAGGAATTTATGAAGTTGGAGCCAACACAGCAATGAATGCCAAACTGGATCTGATTTGCAAACTGGAAACTCTTAACATGAAGGTTAATACTGGATCCACAGATTCACTATCTGGAGGAGCACCAAAGGTAGAATCATACAACCAACATGATGAGACGGTGAATTATATCAATAATTTCAATAAATATGGGAACAATCCATATTTCAACACCAACAACATAGGGTGGGGGAATCATCCCAATTTTACATGGAACAACAATTCAGGGTAAAGGAACAATCCACCATCAGGATTCCAACGGAAAAATAAAGGCCAGGAGTATGAAAAGATACCAGAAATAGAAGATATGCTTACAAAGATGTTTAAAAGTCTAGACGCAAAATACGACTCTCAAGCAACCAAATATGATACTATGTTTCAATCACAAGTAGTATTAATTCAAAGTCAAGCAGTATCTTTGAAAACTCTAGAGAATCAAATGGGACAACTGGCCAATGCTCAGAGTTACAGACCGCTGGATAACCTTCCTAGAAACACAGAACCAAATCCAAGGAACCGAGGCAATGAGCAATGTCAAGCCATTACTTTGAAAAACGGTACCGAAATCAACAAAGATGTTGGAATCAATGCATCCATTGAGGAAGTTCCCAAAAAAAAAAAAAGTGAAGTAGAACCATAGATGGAGGAAAAAGAGAAAAAAGAAAATGATCGAGAAAAATTTACTCCACCTCCACATTTTCCACACCGTCTCTAGAAAAGTAAACTAGACAAGTAGTTTGCTCGATTCTTGGAGATCTTCAAAAAGCTGCATATCAACATTCCATTTGCAGAAGCGTTGGAACAAATGCCCAACTATGTCAATTTATGAAAGTCATTCTTTCACGAAAGAGAAGATTATGAGATTACGAGACAGTAGCATTGACAGAAGAATGCAGCGCCATCATTCAGAGGAAGCTTCCCCCAAAGTTGAAAAATCTTGACAGTTTCAATGTCCCTTGCACCATAGGAGAACATTACTTCGGTAAAGCTTTGTGTGATTTAGGTGCCAGCATTAACTTGATGCCTTTGTTTATTTACAGGAAATTGCAGATTGGAGAAGCAATGCCCACCTCAGTTACTCTGCAGCTTGCTGACATATCATTCACATTTCCGATAGGTGTAGTGGAAGATGTATTGGTTAAAGTCGAAAAATTCATTTTCCCTACAGATTTCATTATCTTTGACATGGAAGAAGACAAAGATGTACATATCATCATCGGGAGACCATTCTTGACTACAGATTGAACTGTTATTAATGTACAAAAAGGAGAATTAACCATGAAAGTGCAGGAACAAGAAGTTACATTCAATGTTTTCAAAGCCATGAAATTTCCAAATGATGAAAATGAGGAGGAAAGTTTCAGAATTGATGTTGTAGATAGTATCATTGAGGATACTGATGCAATGCAACTTCCCACAGATAAACTTGAAGCTTGCATCACCAACATGACTGACAGCGAATTCGATGATGAACTTATGGAACATATCAACTATCTTGACAGACTCTTTCGCTAAGAGAAAATGGAATTTTTATCTATACAAAAAAATTTGATGATATTTGATTGTCCATCAGGCGGATAATCAAAAAAGAGCGTCAACATAAATAATTGATTTTCTTGTCTAGTTAACTTCTTGGTCAAATCACAACCAAGATATTTAGTGATAAATAGACAAAATTAAAAATTTAAATTGTGATGTTTATTTTGAACCTGATCTAAAAGATTCTTGCAACAATGCCTTCAGTGAAACCTAATTAATTTATTCCACGAGCATCATATTTACTACAAATACGGACGATAAAGCAAGATGCCTAGAAACAAATAACTAAATTGTTATTGTATAAAGGGACAAAACATTAAATATTTGATTCAAGTGTTTGGTATATCCATTTTTATTGTATTTTAAGTAAATCAGTTTCTTTGTTACAGCAATCTTGTTTCCATTACATGGAAAAAGAAGCAAAGACAAAACCAAAACACCCCACCACCAACCTAACATCGAACAGAGTTTTTGTTTTGTCTTTGTAACCTTTTTTAAAATTTTAATTTTAAACTTGAATTCGAAGCTGAGAGCTTCTTCTATAGCTCAAATATAGCTGTGTCCTATATATCATGAGGATAACAATTTTTTTGGGTCCAATAAATGAAGCATGTGAGCTTGGTAGGTATAATAATATCTCTAATTAATTAGCATAGCCCAAGAATTTCAAATAAAAGGAAACAAATGGGCTTCTTTATATAGAAAAAAGATGATTGAGACATTTAACACTATAAATGCTATTGAAATTGATAGGGGTTAAATCAAAATTTATAGTGTAACGTCTGCTTCAAACAATGGGGTGATGTGGCCAAGCAAGGAAATTGACAAAAGAGATCAATACTGTTTAGGGTTTTTAACAATAGAATTTTAGTTACAGTTACAGGCGGCAATTTGTATGTTTAATAATGATGAACACGACCAGTTTAATAATTATGTCAAATTCTTTGAATTCAATCTGTTTAATAAACGGATCGACATAGTGAAAGAACTATCAATCAATATGATTAAAAATATATTGTAAATAGGTATTTATGTCGTATTAATATAATTACACGAATATTATTCTAGTCATAGATGAGTAAGCGTGTTGAGGTAGTGTAACACGAATACGACACGATTAATAAATGGGTTAATGTGGCTAGTGACTGCTTCTGAAATTCAATATAGGAGGGTTAAGTTCAAAGGATAATGCAATTTATAAAACAAAAATAATAATAAATAACAAGTACCAAAATTCTAAAATTCATTAAAATATTTTTAATCAAACTAAATTTTCATATGTTAAAAATGTTGAATGATAATCTCATTATCAACACTACAAAAAAAAAAAAAAAAAAAAAAAAAAAAAAAAAAAAAAAGTAAGTCGTTTTCTATGCATACAATTAGTCTATCATTCAATTATTGATCTCTCATCCTCTTTCACAATCTATTTTTAATAAAATATATAGTTGAAAATGTAATTTCTACAATAGTTGCGGCACCCGATGAAATTAATGTTAATACAACCAATAAATAAATTAATGAAAATATTTCTTTTTTTTTTTAATTTTAACCATTTTTCTTGCAAGCTCAACAACTTCTATTAATCTTGAAAACTAATTATCAAAATACAAGTATGTGATGAAAATTTCAAGCTGAAATTCAAGTGTGTCATAAGATCCTTTGAAAAAATTCATTTTTGATAAAACTCAAAATTATCTGCAAAGAATCGAAACTAAAATTATCAATTTTAGATTTCATTTCGGCAATGTTTGATGTAGAGTTTTGTAAGCTTATAAACTAATACTCAAATGTTACACCAAACACATAATTAACGCTAGTTTATAAAATTATAATTTCACAGCATGAGATTATTAATCTACCATATCTTATATTTTAGTTTTTGTTTTATGATTTATAAATTAAATTATACTCTCAATGCAATACTATTTAGCTAAAAAAAAAAAAAAAATTGAAAATTTGAGACAATTTCCGCATCCATTTTACACAAGAGTAATGATATACATACATAAAGTTTTCCCGAAAGTTTTCTCACTCCTTTCATTATAACTACAGTAAATTACAGTAACTCACTGTAACTATAGTGAGAGTAGTATGAAAATTTTAAGTAAAACTATATATATGTATATCATTTTTGTTACTCAATATGATTAAGAATTGTGTCAATTAATATCAACTGACAGTTCTAAAATTAGCTTTCTTGATTTTCTCTCTCTTATGTGAGGCTCTTTTTGTAACGTAGAAATCAGGACGCTGTGTTGAAATGATAACACCAATTGAGGACCAAAAGTGTCAAATGGATGCTCTCGGATTATTCTGTTCATTGGGCTTTGAAATCCTTTGCATTTTTTAAGCTCCGGGCCCCCGGATTCTCTTCTCAGCTCTCATTATATGGAGAAATTTATATGGAATATGTACAATAAAGCCATTCAATAAATATTTGTGATATTTTGATTAGTAATTTAAATTATATATATATATATATATATACATAAACGGATATAACATGTCATTCATATATCCGTCTAATTTATTTTTTGGTAATTGTTCACAATTCGGGATACCATTTTCTGTCTAATTTGGTTTTTGGTAATTGTTCAAAATTCGGGATAGCAAATGACCACACATGCATTGCATGAACTCGACTCAAAATTGATGGGCCAAAAGTTTGGACTTAGTTCATTTTTTTATATAGGAAGGATAAAAAGGAAAAGGATGGTTTTTTTTTTTTTTTAATGGACCGCTAAATTTTGGATTAATTAGTCAAACTTGGTTTTCATTCATACTTTTATTTTTCAGTATTGTGGGCATAAATAGCCACTATATATAATTGGAATGCTAAAGTTTAGGACTATAAATTATCTCCAAGCCAATAGAGCAAATTTGTAAATTTGGAAACATACATATTTAATCAATCTATATACGGAAGTCTATCAACTTGGAATTATTTCTAAAATCTTCAACCCTCCCCCTGTGTAGATGTCGCTCATTCCCAATTTGTTGAGACCGTCATGAAATGCTCGACTTGATACGGATCTTGGTGAGTAGGTCAGTGAGACGAGACATGAAGTGTTTTAATGATCCTTATTTCCTAGTTTTTCCATGACGATATGCCTATCAACTTCTACATGTTTAGCTCGATCATGCTGAATTGCTTCTTGCTTCGCAGCACTAGATAGAGCAACTACAGCTTGCTTTTTACTTTGCCAAGTGACCAAATTTCCTGCTATAAAAGTGAAATATCATGTTGTTGATTGTCTATCTTTGATTGATCCAGCCCAATCTGCATTAGTGTATCCTTTGACAACCAGGTTATTCCATTTTTAAAACATAATCCATTTCCCTTAAGAAGACTTCAAGTAAAGCAAAATGCGGGTAACTGCATTCATATGTTCTTCACTTGGAGAATGCATGAATTGGCTCACGGCACTGAGTGCATATGCCAAGTCAGACCGAGTATGTGCAAGATACATCATTCTCCCAATTAATCTAAATTTTCTTCCATATGAGTGCTTATTGACTACATGCCATCATACCAATCTCACTTAATAAATCCAAGTCATATTTTCGTTTAGATAGAAAGACACTTTTCTTTAATCTTGACACCCCAATACCAAGGAAGTATTTCAAAGAACCAAGGTCCTTTATCTCAAATTCTCAGGCTAGATGATTCTACAATGCTCTCATTTCTTTTGAATCATTTCTCGTTACTATCATATCATCAACATACACAATGATACAAGTAATCATTCCTTTTTTATGCTTCGCAAAAAAGTATGATATGAGTTACTCTACTTGTACCCAAAAACTTTCATTGACTTCGTAAACCTTCCAAACCATGCTCGCAGAGATTACTTTAGATCGTATAGGGCATTTTTTTAATCTGCACCGGAATCAATTATCCATGTACAACTACTACTACTAAAAGAGGAACCTTCTACAACATCATTGGAAGGTTTGGTCACAGCAACAGAAGCTTGGTGGTTGTGATTCGACTTTGAATTGCGCTTGCGTTGTGCTTTTTCTGGATCCCACCAATCTAGATAGCCAATTAAGTCATAACAATATGCCTTTATATGGCCTGTCTCACTACAGTGAGTGCACAACGTTCGGGATTTAGCAGCACCTATTTCATAATTGTTCGTCTGAGATCATTTTTTATAATCTTCTCCGCGTTTGCATATATATATATATATATATCAAAGGACAATTAAAATTTGATTATTTATGAATTTTCACTTAATAATTGTCCATCATAATTTATTAAAAAAAAATCAATTCAACACCAAATATAGCTAGGTTCCTCAATTATTATAAAGTATTATCTAATTTACCACATAATTTTCTTAAAAAAATTATGTTATCAATATAAACATTACAACCACTCACAACTAAGTAGCTCATTGATAAAAGTGGTGTTTTAAAAATCTAATTGGTGATTAAATTGGGGATTTAAAAGTTTAATGGATCACTAATTCGACCGGTTGACCCTTGCGGCTGAGCTGACAGAATCGATTGACATCATAAATAATTTTAATTAACTAAAAATTATAAAAAAATATTTTTTATTTTTGTTAAAAAATGGGTTGTGAACCAGCCGAGCCGGTTCACCAGTTTTATTGATTTTTAGCATTTTGACTGGTTTTGTATGATTTTTTTAACCATTAGTTTTAGGGTTCAATTAGATCGGATTCAAGCTCGGTTCTTGGTTTGGCCGGTTCAAACTAATTTTCAAAACAATGATAAAAAGTGCATCAGAAATTCATTTCAAACAAATCATAGAAAATACTCACACAGTATATAGTGAGATTTGAACACTATATGATAGGGAATTATCATGGAAACATTATAGGAATCAAATAGGGATCTCATGGTATCTTATTCAAATTAATTTACTTGTTCTACAAGTTAACTTACTTATTTAGGTAGTTTTCTTTCATAATTGTACTATGAACCGATCGAATCAGTAATCGATCGTGAGTTCGATCTGGTACAACCCTAAAAATTAGTGGTTAAAAATCTACCAAAATTAGTCAAAACCGATAAACCCATTCAGTCGGTCACAACCAATTTTTTTTTTAAAAAAACAAAAAAACAAAATATATTTTTCATAATTTTAATTAATTATAATTATTTATGACGCCAGTCAGTTCTGTTTAGGGATGACAACGGGTAAGGTTTGGTGCGGGTATGCCATTACCAAACCTGCGCCCACATATATAAATAAATTACCAAACACGCACCGTACCTGCTGTGGGTTTAACTTTCATTACCAAATCCACATCCGTATATACAAAATAAATTATCAAACCCATATTGGTACCCAACGGATTTTTTTACTAGTTTTTTAAACTATCGAATTCTCTTGTGCTCTTAATAGTACAAATTTTTTTTAAAACATTGTTATTTTTTCATAACATACAAAAAAGAAAGTAGTTGATAGTTTACAAATTAGGAAACATAAAAAAATATTTATAATATTTATAAAATAAAATAAAATAAAATAAAAGTTAATTTTTGACATAAAATGTCAAATTCATATCACCACTGACATTTATGAATCATTAGCTGAATATCCTTCATCTCATTTATCAACATCAACATCAATAGCATTAGCACTCACACAACCCATCAAATGATTCCTACAATTAGATTAAATTTAATATTTTCTAAACACAAATACAAAAACAAAATTATAATATGCATGCAATGTTTTATGTTAAAAGGGAAAGATCCTTACCTCATCATGACGACATCCTCATTTTCAAAGAAATTGCTACTTTCTAATTTTTTAGAAGAAGAATCTAAAAGACATAAATTAGAATTGTATAACATATATTATAAAGCTAAAGATAATATATTCTATTGAAACAAAAATGAATTTTATCTTTACGGGTAAGCGGATATCCATTGCAAGTAACTGCAGGTTTTGATCACTACTGATAAGAACCTCATTGTGTTTGATTCTAAGAAGACCCTTCCATGTGTTCTAAGCTTCAAGAGCCGCAAATCTTGATTTTGTAAGGATAAATTCTTCTAAGATCAAGTCAACCCCTAAGGAACCTTTCTGTAACATCCCCAATGTGGAGATGTTACCGGCAGGTGATGGATCCTCACCACCACCCTGAGCCTCTGACCATTTCTAAACTTTCTAGACCATGTCATTATAACATACATTTATTAAACTCACTCATGAACGCATTTGTGTTATACAAACAACTTACTCACTTAAAATAAATACTTATTCTTTATTTAAATAACACTATATACCTTTAGACTTGACTCACACCAACATACATGCATTCTATTTGAATATGGACAACAATCTTAGCATGTCAGACCCATACTCTAGTGACTGCGGTAACTCAATTCCTTGATCTCAGGCTCCTGTTCAACTATAGCTCACCGAATAAAACTACCTGCAAAACAAACTGTGGAGTTGGGGGGTCAGATTATTTGAACGGCCTGGTGAGTGGATATAAAAATAACAAACCATAAAAAAATTCTAAAATATGTCCATAAAACCATTTTTCATGCATGTGTCATCAAAAATATATCAAGCGCTCAATGCCCAAGTCGCGCACATAGACTGAGCGAGGAACGAACGATCCCTTGTCGATAAGGTAGCGGGTCAATCCATTTCTGATGGATGAGACCTTAACGAGCACCCTGGCGGAAACATGTGATGAGTTATAAAAACATATAAAAAAACATGCAACGAGCGTCGAGTCGGAAACATAATATCAATCGATCATCTCAGCGGAAATATATCATGAAAACATAAATGAGCGCTGAGACGGAAGCATATAAAAACATCATGTATATACTTCATCAATTAAAATCGTAAAACTTGAAAATAAATTTAAAACACAAGTCAAGAAACATAAAACAAAACATCCACTCACAGAGATTGATGATTGCCAAGAAACTCGCCATGAATTGTTGATGTTGTGAGCTCCTGTCTGTAACATATAATAAGTCGAAATCATTAGACTAGGCATGACAAAATTAATTCTTAAATATTAGTTAGGCTATTCATGCATGAGGTCCCAAATTCACAAAAAATTCAAGGCACTCAGATATTCTAATGATTTTATGGACCTAGATTCTATGTTAAGGAAGTACGATAGCAAATTTTCAGTTTCTGCCTAATCGTTAAAATTCCCTGCTCAAAGGTTAACTTCGAAAATTCACTACAACTAATTGGGATGGAATCAAGGTATGAAATTTTAATAAGATAGAACTTAATGTGTCTAGTTTATGTTGGTTTTCACAGATTTCAGTTTCAATTTTGAAAACTCAAGTTCTAAATCGAAATTCAGGGGCTGTTCAGAAAAAAAAAATGGCAACATGTCACTGAACTTCAAAATTTCGTTTTGGTTTTAACCCAAGTCCAACAATTCTGATTTTTTGATATGTTGAATCTCATTGTGTTTAGATTATTCAGAATTTACGATTCAGCATTCAGAGATCTAGAATTCGAGTTATAACTAAAACAACTCAGCTTGTCCAGATTATGTCCAACAAAGTTTACTGCCAAACACCTTAATTTACAGTCATAACTAAGTCATTTACTTCAGCTATAATTTCCTTGCATTCTAACATAACAATAACACCCCTTCATACATAAAACTTAGATCAAAATTAACTCCCCTACTACCGAATTATAACTCCACATAAGTCACCATTAAATTTTCTATTTTTAATTTAGCAACAACTAAATATTTTCACTTCTTCATGACACAACACTGCCATCATTTAGAAGTCATCCATCAAGAATTTCCCCAATGGTAGAAATCTTCTCAAATAGCCAAATCATGATATTTTCTAATTTAATTTCTTCTTTAATCCACACCCTAGCATGTAATATTTGCTAACATACATCAATATAAACAATCCCCCGAGAATAATCTCTTAAATCGCTGAATTCATCTCCCCTAGCACCAAAAATTCCTTTTCTTTCCCAATCACAATATCTCTAACAACAATCCTTCCAACCCACAAAGTCAAAACAATCCCATTGAGCCATTTCAAGAAATAACAGCAAAACCTACCCAAATAATTACTAAGTTATTTAATATAAGAAAAACATGAAAAAAAGAAGAAGATAATTACCTCTTAAAATTGGAAAAATAAAAACCCCAAATTCTCATCAATTACTGATGTGGGGGAGAGATTTAGGGCTTGGATTTGCTTGTCTTCCTTGCACAAATAGAGCACAACTACTATTCAAAGAGCTAAAGGAACGGAGATTGGTGGCTTAAAGAAGCAAAAATTTGAAGTCTATGGCAATGGCGTGAAGAAGCTTGATAGGAAGAGGAAATTGTGGTGTTAAAAAAAATTGAATTGAAATAAATTTATAGTCATTCCTTTTTTGTTCAAAGCCCAATTAATTTACACCGCTTATTAACTCCTCATAATATAGCTATGACATTAAAAAAAAAATTTGTCCACAAAATTCTAGCTCTTGAATTCGCTTAAAAGTATACTCGAACCTGAATATTTTCGCAGTCACCTGATTAATCTGAAAAAATCCAAACTAAAATCAATTAATTTTTTTTTTGGGGATATTACACTTTCTTTATTTTTTAGAAGAAACTTGAATAACGATATAGCGCCACAATGTTTGACATACGTTGATAAACTTTTGTTCTGAAGAATCAAAAAAATAATCACTCTCTCAAGGTGACACAAGTCAATTTGTTTTGTTAAAAGACAGAAATTTTTAACTAATTATTAATTACAATGAATAATACCTCCTTTAAATAGGTGGCTAACTCCAATTCTACCCAAATATAATAAATTCATAATAAATAAACCTAATAATATATAAAATCCTTCAAAATTTCATGCATGAGCTTTCTAATTTAATTAAGGATCAGCCTAAAAATTAAACAAAGCATAATCATAATCTTAAAAACATAAAACATAAAATCTGTATAGATAAGTTGCATCCGTATTTTATCTAAGAACGAGCCTGAAATCAGGTTTTCTACCCTTGTTTTCAAAATACTTCAGTCAATGAATAACTAGACCTTTCTACCTTAATGTACTAGTGTTCTAGGGTTGAAAGTTTTGTTAGACTTGTTTAAGTTTCTATTCTTTAAGTTCTCTAAAAAAACAAAACAAAAAAAGAGGGAAAAAGCCAAATCAAAATAAATTTACATAAAAAATTGAGGATATGATGGCTAAAGGTCACGTTAGAGAGAGCATGAGTCAGTGAGTCATTCTGATGTTACTTGTGCCATTCCATGTTTGTCAAACATTAACAATATTACGTGTGAAGTTTCGAAGGCGAATCCTTTTGAGGAGAGTGGGAATGATGAAAATCAAAAATGAAATATTAGATCTATTGTATGTGTCATTTTGGTCAATTACATGGGCACGTGCCGAGAAGATTAAAAAACCATTTAATGGATTGATTCAAGTATGTGGACATGATATATTACCAATTTCACATTGAATTTGCTTAATTATTTTATTTCCAATATGGGCCTAATTTACTTGCCATATTTATATCAATTATTTGTTTCATTTTATTTTGTGATCGGCCATTCAATAGCTTGATTGTTTTCCTTTTTGTTTTATTTTATTTTATGCTAATAAAAGTGATTAATATGCTATGTAATCAAGCAATTTTAGAGGGAATTATTTTTGGAGTCAAATTTCTTGTGAGGTTTTTTCCTATTGGCTCTTCAAAACATTATACCGAGGTTCTTAGTTTCTAATAAATCAGCGGGTCACTGGTTTAATATATATTTGGTTCTTGATTATTAGTAAATCAGTAGGTCGAGATTCAACGACTTATCAAACAGATTCCCATCACTGTTTGTGATGTCTACATCATACCAAGGTTCTTATTTTATTATAAGTAACGGGTCATAGTTCCATTCAAATCTGGTTATTGAATGATCTTAGGTTCCTTATTGTGTCGGGACTCGCTATCCTTGGCAGGGTTCGTATCATTTAGTATCAAGAGCTCAGGGTTCCAAGATCAAGGTTTTCTCTATCTTTATCATTTTATGAAGACTTTATATTTTATTTTTTTTATCACTTTCAAATTAAAAGTTTTTTTTTTTTTTTTTTTTTTTTTTTTAGTTTGTTTACATGTTTATCTGGATTGGAATCAAACATAAGGAGGTCTTATCAACTATCAAACCCGCAGCGGGTTCTGTTTTAATTTACCAAATCTCAACCAAATCCGCATCGGGTTCTGTTTTAATTTACCAAACCCGCTTAAATATTTACCAAATCATACCCATAACAGACGAGTTTTTGCGAGTTTGCGGGCGAAATTGTCATCCTACCTGGTTCAACCAAGACGATTAATAGAGTTGGCAATGGGACGGGACGGGATGGGATTGAAATCTCGGCGATCTATATTGAATAGATTGCATTACTATCTCGTATCTAATCTCCTCATCATCGTATCATCCCAATCAATGAGACAGAATTATATCTCGATCTCGTCCTATTTTATAAAAAAAATCTTATCTGATCCCGTGAAATCCTGACCCATCCTGTAAAATTCTCGACCCATCCCGTGAAAATCTCATTGTGATTCATAATTTTCTAATCCCGGTCCCATCCCTTTTTCAAAATGAGATAAAAAAATCATGTCCCAAATCTCTTCTCAAATGGGACGGGTCAAAATACCAATCATATATTCAATTGATCAAACCAATGAGTGATTTATTAAATTTTTTGGATCACTAATTGGTCTAATTTTTAAAGTAATGAAAAAAACTCAAAAACATATAAAAATTGGAGACCCTCGAAGTTAGAACTGTGGAGTGAATTGACTTAAGTTGGCTGGGCTGAACATCACGAGATTTGTGGCATTAACTGGATAGAGCCCTAAAATCCCCAGTTGCCTGAACTTAGAGCAGTGCTACTAGCAGTAACACCCTCAAAAATACATTATAACTCCATATATAACATTCAATGAAATTACATAAAAATGACAATATTCTATATGTTGAAACTATTTCTTTATGTCAAGCTTTCTCTTGGACATAAAACATCTCTAATAGATTTCGATGGTGTTGGAGTTATTAAATCTGAAACATATGAAGTCTTTCGAAGAAAGGAAATAATAATAATAATATTCATCAATACATGGTTATATGTACATCGGGTTAGTGGAATGATGAATAAAATAAAAGTAACAACACTTTAACATTATGCAAACTGTGTAGGTCCGACCCAACAGTCAAATTTTGTTGTTTTGGTGGTTTAAAGTGGGCTCCAAAATTTTATCCCCTCGTAATTTTATTCTTGTCATGAACTTAAATCCGTTGAAGAGGCTCGACATTTGAAAGGACATCACTAACATCTCTCACATGCGATGTGTGATATTATAATCCATCCTTCTTGGGGGTTCACTATCTTTGTTGACACAGTTCTAGTTGAGAGCTAGCTCTGATACCAAATATGACAACCAGACTCAACTAATCAAATGTTATCCCATTTGGCGGCTTATGGTAGTCCAATTCTAAAGCCATGATCCTCATGATTTCATTTTTGACATGAGTTCAGACACAAACAAAAGGCCTCCGACTAATTGAGGGGGCTGAAACTTATAAGTAATCACTAGCACCCCTCCTCAACGACGTTGAATATTACAAAAACGAGCTAGGTGACTTTATTATAGAAAAATTCACCACATAATGGGAAATACATTTTACAATGATAGATTACATTTTAAAACCATGCAGGTTAGGTTACGCTATAATCCAAGTGTCTTTATAACTATGCAAACCAAGCAGAAATTTCCTAGGGATTCGTTCTGTGGAATTTATATCGATTAATCCATGTCCTAAGGTTCCTCCATCTTTTATCAGCTATCCTGAGGTCTCTATTTACGCTACTGTCTCCAAGTTATATTATCCAAATTAAATAATTATAGCGAATAATGTGTATGGAAGAACTCGAACTCATACTCTCATTCTTATAGTGAAGTCTGGGAATCAACAAGGGTAGTGAATATGTCTATTAACTAATAAAAACACACATATGGTGAGGTTCCAATGAGGGGATCCCTTACTTTAATAAGTTAAATGACATATTAGAAGATATAAAAATACATATGTCAGCTGAAAAACAAACAACACTATATTAAAATGAATGTTTTCTTTATCTTTTAGTGTGTCTTTTAATTTAACAAGTATTCAACATTTTGTGAAAAACAGATATATTATTAAAAAGGAACAAACAAATTAAATTCATGTTTCTAGAGTTTGATTTATGAAAGAAATGGTGATAAATGTACATAAAAATAATATTAGTTAAATAAATATGAATTATGAGGCGTTTTTATTTAACTAAAGTTATAAAGACATATTAACTTGTATAAAATAAGTTTATATAAAGTTTGTGATTCTATCATTATTTAGTAAAATTTCATGAAAGAGTGAATAGGGAAAGAGAAAACTAGGGATATAGTATAGATGGTAAAAATCTGAGAAAGGATAGGGGTTCACGGGGATTCGATATGTTAGGGTTGAGTAATGAGATAATTTCCTATATCTATTGGTTGTACATGTTTAATATAAATATTGGCATTTTTCGTTCAAATAGAAGTTGTTGATGGTGATTTTTTGTGACAAAGGTATTTGAGCAGTTCGGCAAGGGCAGAGATAGAATTTTCCCCTTTTGAAGGATCAGATGTTCAGAAGGTTTAGTTTATTTCTCAGACAGGGAGAGAGCCCGGATTCAGTCTCCCAGGTTTGGCCGACCAGAGTATACAGTTGGGCACAATTTCTATAGACCAACATCAGAACCAAGACTGACCACTCTGGGCCAATAGCTCGGATTCAACAGTGTTTTTTTTTGTAAGTCCTAGAAATGAGCTCGGGTTGAGGTCAGGTCGGTTGTATCTTGGGTAGGTCAGCAGATCACTTGGCCGACCTCTTGATAGCTGATATGAGAACGGGGTAGTTTGGACTTTTCCCTCTGGTATACAACACTGTTTGAGAGCTCTTTACAGGCTGGCTTCATCATATTATGTGTGGCAGTGGAGAAAACATGTTGATTTGACAAGCCGTCAGATGATAGGTTTACTTTCGGTAAAGACGGTCTTGGGGCAGAGAGCCCGTCAATCAGCTGGAGATCCACGTTGGTGACGTAATGGAAGCATGAGAATAGTATTGTAATTCTCTGAGTATATAAAGAGAAGTTAGATTCATTTGTAGGGGATACAAAAATTTTGTAAAAAAAGAAGAAAACATTACTTGTAAAAATCGAAAGAAACAAACAGCTCAGTTTCCTTTAGACTCACCCATAAACAGGTCGGTCGAGCTCGTTTTGGTAATAAAAAAGCAACACCCCACTTTGTGCCCGTGGACGTAGGCTGGACTTGTTCCGTCGAACCACGTTAAAACTCATTTTGTCGATTTTGTGTTCTTTTTGCCTTTTACTGCATTTGCTTTTGGTCTCCCCATAACCAAATAAATTCCAGGTTGAAGGAGGATTGTCTTGGGAGAGTTATCTCGAAACTGCCTCTGGGACGAAAATCACCCGTCAACAGTTGGCGCCGTCTGTGGAGAAAGAAAGAAAAGCAACTTACGTAGTGAGACGATGGCGGAAGGCGGAACCCATGGATCCTTGGAGAAGGTGAAGGAAAGTGTAAGAGAAATAGAAAAGGAACGGAAAAAAATTGGTTCGTATAGAAAGAGGAAAGAGATCGCAAGAGAGAGGGAGATTGGCAGTAGCGGGAAATATGAGGGAAGAACGTATCAGGAGTTAGGACAGCAGCACCTCCCCTATTGAGTTGCGAAATGAAATGTAAGAAAATGTGGCCAGAAAGCACCAATTAAGACCAAGCCATGGAATGGAGTTGTAACATCCCGCCTAGGCCAGGATGCTACCGGCAGGAGATAGGAGAACCCATCTCCATAAGCCTCTGGTTCTAAGGAAATTTCGGCATGATGTATGCAGAACATCATGCAACCTGGCCTATAGCCAGCATCCATTAACAACATGAACAAAACATCTCGGCCTCAAGCCGGTAACTAAACATCAATGCATTCATCAATAAGGCCTCAGGCCTGAACTCAAGGAACAAAATATAAATCACTTGGCCTCAGGCCAGAACTCAAAATGAAACTATGCTATTACATGACTTATACATATAAAATACAACTGCAAATACAAGGATAAGGGCCGTGAGGACCCATAACTCGACCCATGACTCTCTTGACTGCAATTGGGGCTATCCTCTGTCTTTAAAGTCTTCACCGAACTTCTACTGGTTCAATATGTCTGCTACTGACCTGAAAAACTACAAACTGTTGGGATGTGAGTCATAAGACTCAGTAAGTAATCATGCAAACATTAACAAATCTAATTTAACTCTATAACTTATATCCATTTTATTTCATGTTACTAGTTACTAGTCTTGTCACATGAACACACACCTAAGTACTTTATCTTCTATTAATTACGTCCTTATTAATCCTTCATATTAATTACATCAAGTTCTACTTTACTAACTAACAGGTTGAGATCCAATTCGCTTCTACTGTGCTACTCTGATTCTTCTCTTTACCTTTCTGTATACTCTGAGCTAGTCTAGATTTGACAATTATAATAGCTTTCTTTCTTTCCTAACTTGAAATATCATCAAATCAGTTGTACTAAGATATTACCTCTGTCAGATACTTGATTTACTATCACTGATCATATAAACATACACATATAATCATCATTGATACTTAAATAAGATTATGCTACCATGCATTTGCACACCCTATAAAATGCTATTTCAATATGAACATGCTACCTGTAAAGTCATCCATAAATGCATACTAATGCAGGTATGTCATTATGCATTTATGCCAAATATATGCTTTAAAATGATAACTGAAATGTATGACCTCTAACGTTTAATTTTATACAGACAATACTTCATAAAAACCCTTTTTCTGGAAAAACTGTTTCATAAAAACTGTTTCTGAAGTCTCTTTCCTGAAATTTTCTTTCTGAAAACTTTTTGCTGAAAATTTTACTTACAAACTGGTTTTAACTTAAAAATTCTGAACCTCTCATAAAACTGCTGTTTCTGAAACTTCCTTTTCTAAAGGCCCTTTCTGAAAGCTGTATCTGAAAAGGAATCTGAAACTGTTCCTAAACTCTACTTTCTGAAAACTGTTTACTAACATCTGGCTTTCTGAAATCTGGGCACTGAAAATCTGGAAACTGTGTACTGAAAATCTGAAAACTGTTTAAAATCTGAAATCTGAAAGCTTTTCTGAAACCTGTATCTCTGTTTGAAAACCTGGACATATGAGGGCGCTATATACCGCTGTCCCTTATACGCCTAACTGGAGCCAGTAATGCAAATCCATGACTTTGAGGCAATACGTCTCGCCGTCCCCAAGCATCCACTACTGTCTCAAACTGATGGTCTTTGGGCGCTACGTGTCGCTGACCCCCAAGCCACAAACTGGAGCTGGGGGTGCGGGTCTATGTTACCACCCAAACTCAAACTGTGGGGTCTAGGGGTGTTGTGTATCGCTCATCCCCTAGCCCTGGCTCGAGGATCTGAGAGCGTCCCATCAGTCCTCCATATGCGCACATGTCTCTCTGAATCCGTCAATTCCATCTGTATCTCTGTAATAGTTACATACTGGGGTGAGTTTTTACCTCATGCCCCGAAAAACCATAAAACCATAATCTGTAACTCAAACTGTGAAAACATTTTCTGAGATACGATTCTTTTCAAAAGCATTTGAAATCTTTCTTTAAAACATTTGAAATCTTTTGCTTGACTACTGAAAATCTTAACACACACACACATGCATATGCAGATATGTTTTTCTCGTGCTCCTTTCTACTCTAACTATGATTCCGTCTATAATGATCTTGCAAACTATGTGCTCAAATATCAATAGAATGCTTGCTCAAAATAAAACATGATAAATTTATCTTACATTCATACATATCTATATTTATCTATACATGCACACATTCAAACCATCATAACTTAGCTTACCTCTATAATTTTCCTTGCTGGTGGCTTACAATCAATATATTGCATAATTTATATTCATACACATACAATCGAAGTTCTTCTGCTATATCAGACATTAAACGTATACGAGTTCCAATGTCTTAGTTCTTAAACTGATTTGCCATTTTCAAACTATCAACTTGTGTCCAAGAATCTCATGTTATAATCTTTTATATATTCTCATGCTATGCATATACTACTCATTTATGCTCTTTATCACTTTATATACTCGTATCTATACTCGTGTTGCTAATATTCCTATATAATACATAAATTACAAACTTTCCTTCATAACACTAGTCCCATTCCCTAGGGTGTAGTTTTCTACAACCCCCAAACCCAAGTCTCATTAAATATGTAAACTCTTCTTGTTTTATGTTTACACATATACCTGATGCTTATATATACCATACATAATAGCATTTCTGTCTAACATAAACATAACCTTATTCATGTACTCGATCTTTATATATATACTGGTTATACTTACATAGGTATCTCCTAACTTCAATATGCTCATGCTTGCCTTGTACTTGTTCTTACCTATATGTGTCTATAAACGCGCTTGTCTCTTTCTCCTATATTCATGTATACATATTTAAAACTACATGTGTGTATAGTTACACTTATTTCTTCCTTCTACATTCATTTTTATATGTATACAGATTTCATGCATATAACTATAGACGACTTTGTTATATTACTGATTTCGAACAATACTAAATTTCTTAAGTATTCAAAGCATGAGTTACTTACCTGGCTAAGCGAACGCCGGCAATCCGGGTCCGATCTGTCAAACAAATAACAAATCATGTCAGAACCGTTATTTTCGGCGTTGCTGACGCCAATGCCGGCCACCACCGAACTCATCGTCGCTGGAAGGTTCCATTGCCACCGGTGCGCCGGCCAGACGCCGGCCGGATCGTCGCCGGTACCTCCCTCTCCTCTCTCGCACGCGTGACGTGCACTTCATTTCTCTCTTTTTTCTTTTTTTGTTTTCTGTATTTACTAATAATAATAATAATATCTAAATCTGGAAATGACCAAAATGCCCCCACTTCTAAGGGTAAAATCGGAAATCATCACTTTTGAGGCCTTTCTGGCGTGATTTTCAAAAAATGTTCAACACGAAAGTTGTTTGTCTCGAAAAAAAAGTCCAATGGATCAAGAACCAACTCAATCGGAGTTCGTTTGCTAATTCTGTGGTTAAAAAAGTAAACTTTACGCGTTTTACGAAAATCGCGTAACTGACTTTTGATCCCTCGCGTTTTCCAATGCGACAAATATTCTTAATATATTATTCCAACTCATATATCACCACTTGAACTCTTATTTCTCCATTATCATCATGATCCGCAACTATAACATAGGTCTGGGAATCCTCTAGAAAAGTCCCGAAAATCTGAGATGTTAAATTCACCCCTCCTTATAAAAATTCGTCCTCGAAATTTCTCCGCCCTTATAACTGCTGATTCGAACCCAGTCGATCGCACGGAAACTACTTTACTCTAAACTCCACTGATATCATTTCTCTGTATCATCTAGGAGCTAACCACTATCTATAAGCTAGAATCCATGACGGCTCGTCTACGGCTTTAAACTGACTAGGCTGGTCTGGTTCTCATCTATGGCTATACGGAACTGATTCTCATCTCTAGTTGTACTATTCTGGTTCTGATCTCGAGTCCTCTGGCCTCACAAGGGCCCTTTACTGATACAATCTCATTCTTACTAATTCTCCGATCTAAAAGGCTGTAAAAGTACAAACTTAACTTAATCTCTTCCCTTACGGATATAGTTAACCTATGCATATCAATTGAGTCACCATTGGACTCACATTCAAGCAAGCAAAGCACTGAATAATTGAATCAATTCATATCAAACAATCATAGAAAATACATACAAAGACCTACGTGGTCTTTACCAAACTGAAGATAATCGCCGACAGCTGGATCCCCATAATTACAGTCACTGACTTTTAGACCATGCTACTGACTCTGACTCTTAAACCATGCTCTGATACCAACTTTGTAACATCCCGCCTAGGCCAGGATACTACCGGCAGGAGATAAGAGAACCCATCTCCGTAAGCCTCTAGTTCTAACGAAATTTCGGCATGATGTATGTAGAACATCATGCAACCTTGCCTATAGCCAGCATCCATATACAACATGAACAAAACATCTCGGCCTCAAGCCGGTAACTAAACATCAATGCATTCATCAACAAGACCTCAGGCCTGAACTCAAGGAACAAAATATAAATCACTTGGCCTCCGGCCAGAACTCAAAATGAAACTATGCTATTACATGAGTTATACATATAAAATACAACTGCAAATATTAGGACAAGGGCCGTGAGGACCCATAACTCGACCCGGGATTCTCTTGACTGTAATTAGGGCGATCCTCTATCTTCAATGTCTTCACCGAACTTCTGCTGGTTCAATATGTCTGCTATTGACCTGCAAAACTATAAACTGTTGGGATATGAGTCATAAGACTCAGTAAGTAATCATGCAAACATTAAAAAATCTGATTTAACTTTATAACTTATATCCATTTTATTTCATGTTACTAGTTACTAGTCTTGTCACCTGAACACACACCTAAGTACTTTATCTTCTATTAATTACGTCCTTATTAATCCTTCATATTAATTACATCAAGTTCTACTTTACTAACTAACAGGTTGAGATCCAATTCGTTTCTACTGTGCTACTTTGATTCTTCTCTTTACCTTTCTGTATACTCTGAGCTAGTCTAGATTTGACAATTATAATAGCTTTCTTTCTTTCCTAACTTGAAATATCATCAAATCGGTTGTACTAAGTTATTACCTCTGTCAGATACTTGATTTACTATCACTGATCACATAAACATACACATATAATCATCATTGATACTTAAATAAGATTATGCTACCATGTATTTGTACCCTACAAAATGCTACTTCAATATGAACATGCTACCCGTAAAGTCATCCATATATGCACACTAATGCAGGTATGTCATTATGCATTTATGCCAACTATATGCTTTTAAATGATAAACGAAATGTATGACCTCTAACGTGTAATTTTATGCAGACAATACTTCCTGAAAACCTTTTTTCTGGAAAACTGTTTCATAAAAACTGTTTCTGAAATCTCTTTCCTGAAAGTTTCTTTCTGAAAACTTTTTGCTGAAAACTTTACTTACAAACTGGTTTCTACTTAAAAATTCTGAACCTCTCATAAAACTGTTGTTTCTGAAAATTCCTTTTCTAATGGACCTTTCTGAAAGCTGTATCTGAAAACTGGAATCTGAAACTGTTCCTAAACTCTGCTTTCGGAAAACTATTTACTAACATCTGGCTTTCTGAAATCTAAGGCACTGACAAACTGGAAACTGTGTACTGAAAATCTGAAAACTATTTAAAATCTGAAATCTGAAAGCTTTTCTGAAATCTGTATCTCTGTCTGAAAACCTAGACGTATGAGGGCGCTGTATACCGCTGTCCCTCATACGCCAAACTGGAGCCAGTAATGTAAATCCATGACTTTGAGGCGATACGTCTCGCCGTCCCCAAAACATGCCACTACTATCTCAAACTAGTGGTCTTGGTGCGCTACGTGTCGCTGGCCCCCAAGTCACAAACTGGAGCTGGGGGTGCGGGTCTATGCTACCACCCAAACTCAAACTGTAGGGTCTAGGGGCGTTGTGTATCGCTCATCCCCTAGCCTCGGCTCGAGGATATGAGAGAGTCCCCTCAGTCTTCCACATGTGCACATGTCTCTCTGAATCCGTCAATTCCAACTGTATCTCTGTAATAGTTACATACTGGGGTGAGTTTTTTCCTCATGTCCCGAAAAACCATAAAACCATAATCTGTAACTCAAACTGTGAAAATATTTTATGAGATACGATTCTTTTCAAAAGCATTTGAAATCTCTCTTTAAAACATTTGAAATCTTTTGCTTGACTGCTGAAAATCTTAACACACACACACATGCATATGCTGATATGCTTTTCTCGTGCTCCTTTCAACTCTAACTATGATTCCGTCTATAATGATCTTGCAAACTATGTGCTCAAATATCAACAGAATGCTTGCTCAAACTAAAACATGATAAATTTATCTTACATTCATACATATCTATATTTATCTATACATGCACACATTCAAACCATCATAACTTAGCTTACCTCTATAACTTACCTTGCTGGTGGCTCACAATCAATATATTGCATAATTTATATTCATACACATACAATCGAAGTTCTTCTACTATATCAGTCATTAAACGTATACAAGTTCCAATGTCTTAGTTCTTAAACTGATTTGCAATTTTCTAACTATCAACTTGTGTCCAATAATCTAATGTTATAGTCTTTTATATATTCTCATGCTATGCATATACTGCTCATTTATGCTCTTTATCACTTTATATACTCGTGTTGCTAATATTCCTATATAATGCATAAATTACAAACTTTCCTTCATAACACTAGTCACATTCCCTAGGGTGTTGTTTTCTACAACCCCCAAACCCAAGTCTCATTAAATATATAAACTCTTCTTGTTTTATGTTTACACATATACTTGATGCTTCTATATACCATACATAATAGCATTTCTGTCTAACATAAACATAACCTTATTCATGTACTCGATCTTTATATATATATACTGGTTATACTTACATAGGTATCTCTTAACTTCAATATGCTCATGCTTGCCTTGTACTTGTTCTTACCTATATGTGTCTATAAACGCGCTTGTCTCTTTCTCCTAAATTCATGTATATATATATAACAGGTCTGATGCTTATCTTTACTCATATATATATATATACTTATAGCCGCTTATTTACAACTACATGTGTGTATAGTTACACTTATTTCTTTCTTCTACATTCATCTTTATATGTATACAGATGCCATGCATATAACTATAGACGACTTTGTTATATTACTGATTTCGAACAACACAAAATTTCTTAAGTATTCAAAGAATGAGTTACTTACCTGGCTAGGTGAACGCCCACGATCCGGGTCCGATCTGTCAAACAAATAACAAATCATGTCAGAACCGCTATTTGCGAAACTTTCAACCCATCTATACTAAACTTCCGAACCTCCCCGGAACACCCGAGTCATCTTTGATACTACGGTTTAAGCTTCATTACTCTAATACATATCTTTTTATACTGTTCTAACTAGCTGGATAGCCTAGAATCTCGTTTTACGCATTTGCGGTAAATCTTGCGGAAAAGTTTTCGCAAACGCTACGGAAGGGTCTCAAACCCTCCGAACTAATCCAGAATCACCAAATTACCCTCGCAATATCATATATATACTATTTTCATGATTACGATCATCTACGCTCGGTCGCGCGAGAAACTCTGTTTTACCGGAAACTCGCTAATTCTACCGGATTGATCAAACCTAATCCATTTCTCCCCGGATTCTACCACATTTATCGTTTTAACATAATAAAATATATTCAATTCATTTCATGCCTATTTGCTACACTACGAAACTACCGGAAAAATCCGAATATAAATCGATATACTTTAAAATAACAAAATCTGAACGGAGAGTCGTACCAAAATTTCGAGGCCATAATCAGACTCCCATCGGCCATATGAACACGCTGGTGCGATCAGAATTCCGATCGAAGTTACTGTTCATCTGGGTCTACTATTCATCTGTATCTTCTTTTCTTGTTTCACGTGCAACCAGCCGCTAATATGTGAAATCGATTCCGCATACTCGTGGTACTCTCTGAGAGCTTCGATTTGGTAGGTGGCTCGGGCCGTGAAATGAATTGACGAGCCGGGATCGGGAACCTCAAGTTGCGCCATTCTTCTCCATTTTTCTCACCGTTGCCGGTGTTGCTGCCGCCGATGCCGGCCACCACCGAACTCATCATCACCGAACGGTTCCATTGCCACCGATGCGTCGGCCAGACGTCGGCCGGATCGTCGCCGGCACCTCCGTCTCCTCTCTCGCACGCGTGACGTGCACTTCATTTCTCTCTTTTTTCTTTTTTTTGTTTGCTGAATTTACTAATAATAATAATAATAATAATAATAATATCTAAATCTGGAAATGACCAAAATGCCCCCACTTCTAAGGGTAAAATCAGAAATCATCACTTTTGAGGCTCTTCTGGCGTGGGTTTTGAAAGTGTTCAACACGAAAGTTGTTCGTCTCAAAAAAAAGAGTCCAATGGTTCAAGAACCAACTGAATCGGAGTTCGTTTACTAATTCTGTGGTTAAAATAGTAAACTTTACGCGTTTTACAAAAATCGCGTAACTGACTTTTGATCCATCGCGTTTTCCAATGCGACAAATATTCATAATATATTATTCCAACTAATATATCACCACTTAAACTCTTATTTCTCCATTATCATCATGATCCGAAATAATAACATCGGTCCGGGAATCCTCTAGAACAGTCCCGAAATCTGGGATGTTACATTCACCCCTCCTTATAAAAATTTCGTCCTCGAAATTTCTCCGCCCTTATAACTGCTGATTCGAACCCAGTCGATCGCACGGAAACTACTTTACTCTAAACTCCACTGATATCATTTCTCTGTCTCATCTACGAACTAACCACTATCTATAAGCTAGAATCCATGACGGCTAGTCTAACGGCTTTAAATGACTAGGCTGGCTGGTCTGGTTCTCATCTATGGCTATACGGATCTGATTCTCATCTCTAGCTGTACTATTCTAGTTTTGATCTTGAGTCCTCTGGCCTCACAAGGGCCCTTACTGATACAATCTCATTCTAACTAATTCTCCGATCTAAAAGGCTGTTAAAGTACAAACTTAACTTAATCTCTTCCCCTACGGAGATAGCTAACCTATGCACATCAATTGAGTCACCCTTGGACTCACATTCAAGCAAGCAAAGCACTGAACAATCGAATCAATTCATATCAAACAATCATAGAAAATACATACAAATACCTACTTGGTCTTTACCAAACTGAAGACAATCGCCGAAAGCTGGATCCCCATAATTGCAGTCACTGACTTTTAGACCATGCTACTGACTCTGACTCTTAAACCTTGCTCTGATACCAACTTTGTAACATCCCACCTAGGCCAGGATGCTACCGGCAGGAGATAAGAGAACCCACCTGTATAAGCCTCTGGTTCTAACGAAATTTCGGCTTGATGTATGCAGAACATCATGCAACCTAGCCTATAGCCAGCATCCATATACAACATGAACAAAACATCTCGGCCTCAAGCCGGTAACTAAACATCAATGCATTCATCAACAAGGCCTCAGGCTTGAACTCAAAGAACAAAATATAAATCACTTGGCCTCCGGCCAGAACTCAAAATAAAACTATGTTATTACATTACTTATACATATAAAATACAACTGCAAATACAAGGACAAGGGCCGTGAGGACCCATAACTCGATCCAGGACTCTCTTGACTATAATTATGGCGATCATCTGTCTTCAAAGTCTTCACCGAACTTCTGCTGGTTCAATATGTCTGCTACTAACCTACAAAACTACAAACTGTTGGGATGTGAGTCATAAGACTCAGTAAGTAATCATGCAAACATTAACCAATCTGATTTAACTCTATAACTTATATCCATTTTATTTCATGTTACTAGTTACTAGTCTTGTCAACTGAACACACACCTACGTACTTTATCTTCTATTAATTACGTCCTTATTAATCCTTCATATTAAGTACATCAAGTTCTACTTTACTAACTAACAGGTTGAGATCCAATTCCCTGCTATTGTGCTACTCTGCTTCTTCTTTTTACCTTTCTGTATACTCTGAGCTAGTCTAGATTTGACAATTATAATAGCTTTCTTTCTTTCCTAACTTGAAATATCATCAAATCGGTTGTAATAAGATATTACCTCTGTCAGATACTTGATTTACTATCACTGATCACATAAACATACACATATAATCATCATTGATACTTAAATAAGATTATGCTACCATGCATTTGTACCCTACAAAATGCTACTTCAATATGCACATGCTACCCGTAAAGTCATCCATATATGCATACTAATACAGGTATGTCATTATGCATTTATGCCAACTATATGCTTTAAAATGATAACCGAAATGTATGACCTCTAACGTGTAATTTTATGCAGACAATACTTCCTGAAAACTTTTTTCTGGAAAACTGTTTCATAAAAACTGTTTCTAAAATCTCTTTCCTGAAAGTTTCTTTCTGAAAACTTTTTGCTGAAAACTTTACTTACAAACTGGTTTCTACTTAAAAATTTGGAACCTCTCATAAAACTGCTGTTTCTGAAACTTCCTTTTTCTAAAGGCCCTTTCTGAAAGCTGTATCTGAAAACTGGAATCTGAAACTGTTCCTAAACTCTGCTTTCTGAAAACTGTTTATTAACATCTGGCTTTCTGAAATCTAGGCACTGAAAATCTGGAAACTGTGTACTTAAAATCTGAAAACTATTTAAAATCTGAAATCTGAAATCTGAAAGCTTTTCTGAAATCTGTATCTCTGTCTGAAAACCTGGACTTATGAGGACGCTATATACCGCTGTCCCTCATACGTCTAACTCGAGTCAGTAATGCAAATCCATAACTTTGAGGCGATACGTCTCGCCGTCCCCAAAGCATGCCACTACTGTCTCAAACTGGTGGTCTTGGGGTGCTACGTGTCGCTGACCCCCAAGCCACAAACTGGAGCTGGGGGTGCGGGTCCATGCTACCACCCAAACTCAAACTGTAGGGTCTAGGGGCGTTGTGTATCGCTCATCCCCTAGCCTCGGCTCGAGGATATGAGAGCGTCCCCTCAGTCCTCCACATGTGCACATGTCTCTCTGAATCCGTCAATTCCAATTGTATCTCTGTAATAGTTACATACTGGGGTGAGTTTTTACCTCATGCCCCGAAAAACCATAAAACCATAATCTGTAACTCAAACTGTGAAAACATTTTCTGAGATACGATTCTTTTCAAAAGCATTTGAAATCTTTCTTTAAACATTTGAAATCTTTTGCTTGACTGCTGAAAATCTTAACACACACACACATGCATATGCTGTATGCTTTCTCGTGCTCCTTTCAACTCTAACTATGATTCCGTCTATAATGATCTTGCAAACTATGTGCTCAAATATCAACAGAATGCTGCTCAAACTAAAACATGATAAATTATCTTACATTCATACATATCTATATTTATCTATACATGCACACATTCAAACCATCATAACTTAGCTTACCTCTATAACTTACCTTGCTGGTGGCTCACAATCAAATATTGCATAATTATATTCATACACATACAATCGAAGTTCTTCTACTATATCAGTCATTAAACGTATACAAGTTTCAATGTCTTAGTTCTTAAACTGATTTGCCATTTTCTAACTATCAACTTGTGTCCAATAATCTCATGTCATAGTCTTTTATATATTCTCATGCTATGCATATACTGCTCATTTATGCTCTTTATCACTTTATATACTCGTATCTATACTCGTGTTGCTAATATTCCTATATAATGCAGAAATTACAAACTTTCCTTCATAACACTAGTCACATTCCCTAGGGTGTTGTTTTCTACAACCCCCAAACCCAAGTCTCATTAAATTTATAAACTATTCTTGTTTTATGTTTACACATATACCTGATGCTTCTATATATCATACATAATAGCATTTCTTTCTAACATAAACATAACTTTATTCATGAACTCGATCTTTATATATATACTGGTTATACTTACATAGGTATCTCCTAACTTCTATATGCTCATGCTTGCCTTGTACTTGTTCTTATCTATATGTGTCTATAAACGCGCTTGTCTCTTTCTCCTATATTCATGTATATATATATAACAGGTCTGATGCTTATCTTTACTCATATCTATATTTACTTATAGCCGCTTATTTACAACTACATGTGTGTATAGTTACACTTATTTATTCCTTCTACATTCATCTTTATATGTATACAGATTTCATGCATATAACTAAAAAGACTTTGTTATATTACTGATTTCGAACAACACTAAATTTCTTAAGTTTTCAAAGCATGAGTTACTTACCTGGCTAGGCGAACGCCCGCGATCCGGGTGATCTGTCAAACAAATAACAAATCATGTCAGAACCGCTATTTGCGGAACTTTCAACCCATCTATACTAAACTTCCAGACCTCCTCGGAACACCCGAGTCATCTTCGATACTAAGGTTTAAGCTTCATTACTCTAATACATATCTTTCTATACTGTTCCAACTAGTTGGGTAGCCTAGAATCTCATTTTACGCGTTTGCGGCAAATTTTACGGAAAAATTTCTGCAAACGCTACGGAAGGGTCTCGAACCCTCCGAAGTCTGAACTAATCCAGAATCACCAAATTACCCTCGCAATATCATATATATACTATTTTCATGATTACGATCATCTACGCTCGGTCGCGCGAGAAACTCTGTTTTACCGAAAACTCACTAATGTTACCAGATCGATCAAATCATTTTAACTTAATAAAATATATTCAATTCATTTCATGCCGATTCGCTACACTACGAAACTATCAGAAACATCCCAATATGAATCGATATATTTTAAAATAACAAAATCTAAACAGAGAGTCGTACTGAAATTCTGAGGCCATAATCGGACTCCCATCGGTCATACGAATGTGCTTGTGCGATCGGAATTCCGATCGGAGTTACTATTCATCTGGGTCTACTGTTCATCCGAATCTTCTTCCTCATTTCATGTGCAACTGGCCGCCAATCAGTGAAATCGATTCCGCATACTCGTGGTACTCTCCGAGAGCTTCGATTTGGTAGGTGTCTCGGGCCGTGAAATGAACCGACGAGCCGGGATTGGGAACCTCAAGCCGCGCCATTCTTCTCCCTTTTTCTCACCGTTGCCGGCGTTACTGCCGCTGATGCCGGCCACCACCGAACTCTTCATCACCGGACGATTCCATTACCACCGGTACGCCGGCCAGACGTCGGCCGGATCGTCACCGTCACCTCCCTCTCCTCTCTCGCACACGTGACGTGCACTTCATTTCTCTCTTTTTTCTTTTTTTGTTTGCTGTATTTACTAATAATCATAATCATAATAATAATAATAATAATAATAATAATAATAATAATATTTAAATCTAAAAATGACCAAAATGCCACAACTTCTAAGGGTAAAATCGGAAATCATCACTTTGAGGCCCTTCTGGCGCGATTTTCAAAAAGTGTTCAACACGAAAGTTGTTCGTCTCGGAAAAACGAGACCAATGATTCAAGAACCAACTCAATCGGAGTTCATTTGCTAATTCTGTGGTTAAAACAGTAAACTTTATGCGTTTTACAAAAATCGCGTAACTGACTTTTGATCCCTCACATTTTCCAACGCGACAAATATTCTTAATATATTATTCCAACTCATATATCACCACTTGAACTCTTATTTCTCCATTATCATCATGATCCGAAACTATAACATCGGTCTGGGAATCCTCTAGAACAGTCCCGAAAATCTGGGATGTTACAGGAGTGTAACGCTTGGAGCTAGTAGAATCTGTGTGCTGCCCCGTGCATATGAACGGGCTCGTCTTAAAGAATTTATGGCAGTGGTTCGTCCAGCCGGATCGACGGCTCCTCGATCACCACTTTCCTCTTCAAGTGACCGGCGAACCAACATAGTGGGGGCACTATATCTATATATAGGAGTGCTGCCAGCCTATTATGCAGTGGTTCTCTGGAATGAGGAGAAAGGAGAAAAAATCCCACGGGGCGGGCCACAAGGAGTCAGACTAAAAGATCCCGACCGGGGCTCCGGAATTATTCGAAGACCATTTCACAGAGCTCGGTTCGGGAGAACCTAGTCAAATTGATCCGAAGCATCAGGAAGCAAGCTCATACAGGAAGACATGATCGGACGACAAGACAAGAACCAGAAAATGATTGTAAAAGCCACTATTAAAATGACCCACAAATAGTTGTCAGAATGGTAGCATGTCCCTTGAATATGAATAAAGCTTTCTCTTTTGAATTAAGAAACTTGTCCAATTTTCTTGTTTATTAATTGAATGCGAAAGGTATGTTTTATATTCTTGGGATGTGCTCGATGTGAAGGGGTGATCGGTAGCTAGGAAGGGCACCAAGCCCGCGGCACGCTAATCTTATGTGTCATTATCAAGCCCCCGGACGGAAGTGTTTAGACCTGGCTCCTTTCACCTTTGCGGATCCAGAACGCATCAAAGGATGAGGTATATATGGGAAAAGTACGAACCCCTCGCGGCACGCCAATCCCGGGTGTCATTATCAAACCCCCGAGGCCGGAGTGTTACTACCTCATGACTCACATTTTTGAGGAGTAGCTCAAGTAAACCGGACCCAGAGAGATTTTTTCCCATACGAGTTGGCTGGTGAATCCTGTTAAGAACCACCGGAGCATATGGCATGGGGACAGCTAAAGGGCCTCCATGCCCATTTTGGTCCCGGGTAAATCTGACCCATGGAGGTTTCTTCCCCTGCAAGTTGGCTGGTGAGTCCCGTTGAGAAACACCTAGGGATGGCACACACGAGGAGTCTTCTTCCCACGTGGGGTATCTACTTAATTGCCTCAGATAAAGAGAAGCATGGCATGGAGAGGTTTCTACCCTCATAGCATTTGTAAGCTCCAGAGCCGCCCAACATGAGGAGGTTTCTGCCCTCAGGGTCTCGGCCGCTCACCGATCTGTAGTCTGGCAAGTTGGGATGCTGAATTGTAATGTTTAGAATTGTGTTTTGGGAGGCACAATATAGGACGCTACCTTGGGGCACCCGAATTATTATATTTTTGGGTCTGTTTGGAGTATGTGCTAAGTCACCTCCATTGCGCTAACCAAGTCACGTTCTTATTTTTATTTTTCACCGATTTATGGTGAGAGGACTCCCGCGCCACGATCCGTAGAGCCTCAGAGGTTGAAAATCTTCCCTCGTGATTAAGTCTCATATGATCCACTATCTCAAGGCTAGATTCATCCCGCCGAGGCTATTATGCTCCACCAGCTCGAGGCTAGATTAGTTCTGTCAAGGCTGTTCTGTTCCACCAGCTCGGGGCTGGATTCGTCCCACCGAGGCTATTATGTTCCATCACTCGGGGTTGGGTTACGTCCCACCGAGTGCATGTCATCGGCATGAGGACGAAGCATTCCCCTATGGTCAGATCTTTGATAGTCTGGGAAGGAAATATTCCCCAGGAAGCCAAGTATTTCTTCAACTGGTGGGTCAGGTTACGTCCCGCCAAGCACAAATGATCGGCATGGGGATGGAGCATTCCCCCATAGTAGGATCCTGTTGGTATGGGGAGGTAACATTTCTTCAGAACCAAGTGTTTCTTCGGTCCGGGGTTGGATTACGTCCCACCAAGCACAAATCATCGGCATGAGGATGGAGCATTCCCTCATGGTCGGATCTCTGTTGGTCTGGGGAGGAAACATTCCCTCATTCCCCCATAGCCGGATCTTGTTGGTTTGGTGAGGTAACATTCCCCCAGAAGCCAAGTGTTTCTTCGGTTCGGGGTCGGGTTACGTCCCACCAAGCACAAATGATCGGTATGGGGATGGAGCATTCCCCCATGGCCGGATCTTGTTTGTCCGGTGAGGTAACATTCCTCCAGAGCCAAGTGTTTCTTCAATTCGAGGTCAGGTTACGTCCCACCAAGCATAAATCATCGGCATGGGGATGGAGCATTCTCCCATGGTCGGATCTCTGTTGGTCTAGGGAGGAAACATTCCCTCATAAGCCAAGTGTTTCTTTAGCTCGGGATCGGGTTACGTCCCACCGAGCACAAATTATCGGCATGAGGATGGAGCATTCCCCCATAGCCGGACCTTGTTGGTCTGGGGAGGTAACATTCCCACAGAGCCAAGTGTTTCTTCGGTTCTGGGTCGGGTTGTGTCCCACTGAGTACTTTTGTCAATATTTCGAGGACAGAGCATTCTCCTCATGGCCAGATTCAGATTGATCGGGGTCAGAATTTCTTCTCGCATTTATACTCAGAAGAGCAAGTTTATAAATCAAAAGTAGAAGTTCATCTAAGTATGGGAAGCATGGAGTAAAGTATTTAAAATGTATAGTAAAGAAGTAATTGTGCATTGTTATTACAAAAAAATAAGTGTATTGTTTGGTACATAGGGCCCCATTTGGGTCACCCTCACTCATCAGCCCGTATAAGGGCAGTGGTTTCTTCTTGGTCGAGTTTGGGTGGCAGGACCTCTGGTACAAGCACGTGAATAGGAACCTCGGCTTCAGCTTGGGAGGCAGGAGGGGATTCAACAGCTTCTGCTTCAGGCACTTTAGGGGCTCAGGCTGGATCTCCTCGGGGACCAGGTGTTAGGTTTCTAAGGTGTTCCCAAGATTATGTAAGCAAGAAATCATGTGAATACTTAATGAAGTATGGCGGAAAGACACTTACATTGAACGGATTATGGAAATGTTTATCACAAAACTTTTGGCCTCTAGAAAGTCTCCAAGAACTCTTTTTTTGAATTTGAAATCCAAGCTCCAAGCTTTGATATTGATTCCAAGCTCTTGGGAATGATTTCCCTAACACATTGATATGATTCCTTTGGTGTGCTAGCACTTGAAAAATGAAATAATTTTTGCCTTTGGAAGAGAGCAACTCTCGGCCAAGAAGAAAAATATTTGGGAGAGGAAAAAATGGCACAATGCCATGAGGGAGAGAGAGAAAGATGAAGATTTTTTTTTACTTGTTTTGATTTCAAAAATCTAAAAAAAAAAAATACCAAAATTTTGGTAATAAGTCAATCATCTCTCACCAACTTGGAGTGTAAATCAAGTTTCCATAATTTCCTTCACTAACTTCCATCACCATAAAGATGAATGAATGACTAGTGATGTGACTTGATGTGACTTGTGTGCTCCACTTGAATTCAAAATCCGAGTGGGCCCGCAAACACTCCTGGCTCGGGTTCGCTAATTATGAATTAATGAATTTTCTGTTGCGACATAATTAAATCAAATTTAATTAAATAAATATGCCTAGCAAATTTATTATTCACGTCGCTTTGCGAATTAATTCGTTCGCCCAAATTAAAATCTAATTTTAATTCCGTTATGAAATCTAATTTCATTTAATATATTGAATATATTATTTTATCGATTAATTCCAAATTAATCATTCTCTCTCTTCAAATAGTATTTTATCCTAGATAAAATCTCTCCGCAATTAATCATAGATTAATTAATTCGAATCATACGTCATCGGTGAATCTTCGGGAAGTGACCCATGAGATCCCTGTATATATTGGCAATAAATCTGGTCGTTGAACTATCCGAACACGTGAGTACCTTGTACTATATTTTTACCGATTTACAAGACATGGTTGGCTCCTAGCAAAGCACCGTGTCTACCCAATGCTCCATAAATATTCTTAAAGGAATATATAATCTATTTCAGGCGTAGTATACGTAGTATTACGTATTTCGATCCAGTATCGGATGTCACATGCAAAGCTTGAGGCTGGAATAGTGTCTGCTCCATACGAATCATATATCGGATCACAAGCAACTAGTCTATTTAATCGGATAATCATGACCTTGTCATATTATCCCGATGGTTGCAACACATTAGAGCACTAGTTCTGTATCCATGTGTGATCATTATCTTCATATGACTGAAGTGATACTTCTGTCTTGACATCACATCCAATACACTACGATTCCCAATAAACCTAGAAAAGGCGTACACAGAATCTGTTAAAGTCCTGGATGACCAAAACCAAAGCGTATTGATTGTCGCAAATACTAGCGATGTAAGTCTCAGGTTAAAACTAAATACACCTACCCTGATTCAGATTCTCATAGACACATAGTCATACTACCAATGGGATTCCGAGGAATTTATCCAGAGCGAAGCTGTTTCCGTACCATCGGTAAACACAACCTCCTATCACACTTGCATAAGAATCCAATACTTAAATATATGAGAACTATGATGTTACGCTTCCATAACACGCACAAGTGCAATACTAGTCTATTCCGCATTATCGATGTCCAGTCTCGATAATACTACAACTAGGAATATTTAATGATTAAACCGTTATGGATTGATACTGTCTCATATCTTATAATCCGGAACTAATCATAAAGAGTTTTATCATTTATATATTAAAGTAATCTAATTACGAAATGATAAAATGTAATTTCCATTGTCACATAGTTAATTTGTACAAAAACCATAATGTCTTCTACAGGTCATAATTGTCCAACACCAGGAACATAGGCACGATAGAAAGGGTCTCGAGATTTTGGATTTCCTTCGAGGGGAGGGCAAGTAACTCGCGAGCCTCATCCTCTAAGAGCTCCCCTCTGCAGAATCGAATGATAACTTGGATTGGTCCCATGTCAAGCCCAAGCATCACCATCAGAATGATTTGAGCACAGTCACCGACCGTCGAGCCTGGCTTTCTCCAACTCATCCTCCAGTTCAGTCTCTCTCTTCTTCAGCGCCTCGCGAACTTGATCCCTCCCTTTAGTCATCGCTTTAAGTTTGGAGTCCGAGCTCACCACCTCCCACCTCAGATGTTTGACCTCTTCTTTGACATCCTCCATATTTTTCTTGGTAATGGCAGAGGCGTTGTGGAGGGAATTATTCAAAACGATAGCCTCGGCCATTGTCTGTTTGAGTGATTAGTTCTCTCTCTTTTCTAGACAGCTCGACCACGGCCTGCCTCAGATCCTCCTCTTTTTTTGCCCGCTCGGCCTCTCGCTCCGTTATTTGGCTTTGGAACCTCAATATCTAGCTCCATTCGGATAAAAGGCTCACCAGCAAGTTCTTATTTCGAGCCATCACATAGTTTACCTGCAAGAAAATGAAGGGTCAGAAATTAGCAAGTAAAAATACAGAACGGAAACAGATATGGATGTTTACCTCGGCAATTCAGATAGAGAAGTTAGAGATCACATCCTCCGGGGAGAGACCTGGAATGTTGGAATCCGCTCGAGAGGTATCGCGTCGGCTAGAAAATTGAATGCCGACACCATGTAGGAAGTTGCATCCCGGACCTTCTCATTGAGGTCGTCCACCCCAAGCACAACCCCTCCATTCCTGGTCTGGGGAGGAGCCTCAGCAGTTCGCCTCTCCCTCCGAGCAGTAGACCTCCTGATCAAGGGCTGCTCATCCTCATCCTCAACTTGGAGTTCAACGACCTCATCTCCGAGCAAGTGGCGGTGTTTGCTCACACGCCTGGATGAGCCAGAGGAGGGTCGGACCGTTGTGCTTAATGCCGCCCTTGTTGGAGAAGATGTGGGTTGTGCCGTTGGCCGAGCGGTCAGTTTTGTCTTCGCTTTGGCTTCCACGGGGATCGAAGTAGCCGACCGTTTCTGAGAACTCCCAGCTTCATTTTGGCCTTGCTTCTTGGTCAAAGCTTCGAGCTGTCCTAGAAATTTGACTTGTTTTGACATTCCTGCAGAATATAAGTCAAAAAGCATAGTCAGTCTCTAAGTTCAGATAACTTCATACAGTTTGAGTTAAGAACAAAGAATTGGTCAGAAAGTTAGATGAAGCTACCTAGCCGATCTATGACCCGTAGGGGTGCGCTCCGAATGAGGCCCGACTCCACAAAGGCTACATCATTAAATATTTTCCTCTAATGGCCAGTGAAGTTCTGAGCTTTCTTGATCCTAGTTCGGACCTCGTGGCTAACTTTGGGAGGATCCTTCCAGCAGATTGAGAAGGTTTGATGAGTTAGTACTTAATTGATAAGAGTTAAGAGAAGAAGTTAAGGAATCGGTTCCTAACCTCCTATCGAGAAGACGTCCGAGACGTCTATCTCTACGGATTCCTTTGACTGAGATCGGCCCCAATCACCCACCGCCTAGAACCATGGATCCTTGAAGTTTTTATTGGTTTGGGGGAGCTCCGTAATGAGGGCGGGGACGCCAACGTAAGAAGAGAGGTAGTACCAAACGTGTTGTAACTTCGGGTTGGCCTTCAGCTTGTACATCCTTTTCAACTCTTCAAAAGTAGACTCCCCGAGGCCTTCCCGAAGCCATATTATATGTAGACCAGTCAGTATTCTCCATCTGTTCAAATTCAACTAGTAGAGGGCAACTTCCATCATGCCCAGTATCCTCGTGAAATACGACTCGATAGGCAGCCGCAGGCCACACTCAAAGAAAGAATGAAGAAGGGCCACATATTCAGAGTCAGGCTGACTTATGCATTCGATCAGACCTGAGACCTCAAGAGTTATGTCAATGGGAATCTTGTATTGCAGATGGAGTTGATGAGTGATAAATCTATCACTATTTCCCACTCATTTAACCTAATATTTTATATAGTTTCTTGAGTTTTGTGAATATTTTGATGTGTTTTGTGTTATTTTGTAGATAAATAAAGTTGGACATTCTGGAGGTGATTTGGAGCAAAATAGTGAAAATTAGACAAAAGGGCATTTTGGTAATTTTTAGCATCGCGACACTGGAAGTTTTTGCGTCGTGACTCCTAACATACGCCGCTCTGTGCTAACGTGCGCCGGGTCAACCTATCAAAATCAGAGAAGTTTGACTTTGCTAACGTGCACCGTGCCACGTGTCACAATCACATCGATTTGCTAACGTGAGCCGTGCCACATGTCATCATCCTATGGTGCCGAAAATCGCCATCGCCACATCATCGCTATGTCAGCATAGTTATTGACCTTATCATGAACATTGCCATGTCATCAGGATAAGAATCTCGGCGGACCAACCAGAAGTCGACTCGTGTCGCGTCGCGACGCCAAAGGCTTTGGCGTCGCGACGCTGGAAGCTCACCGAGGCCTATAAATTCAGCTCAGTTTTCTGATTTCAGATGTACCTTTCTCTCTGAATTCTATGATGTAAATAGGGAGTTTTCTACCTAGTTCTTTTAATTTCAGTTTTGTAATTAATTTTAATTACATTCTATAATAGTAATAGTAATTTTACTATAGAAATAGTAATTTATTTTTTTACTTTTACAGTTTTACTATTCAACCATGAGGAGGTAACTTCCCCCTGCTAGGGTGAAATGTAATTCTTTTACTATTGCTATTTAGATTAATTTCCCATAATTATAATATATTCACTATTTAAAATTTGACTTAATTAGGATACCGCTATATTGGCCGGTTGGTAATTCATTTTAATCTGGTTAAACCTGACTAAGTAAGGATACCACCAGATTGGTCGGTTGGTAATTAAACTTTCTTACCGAGTATATGGTTGGTTCATGGACAAATTTTTATACCGCCTTTATGGCTGGTCGGACTTAATTTGACTTAATCAGGTTACAGCCTATATGGCTGGTTGGTAAATTATCACAAGTTTATATATTATATTATGGGAGATATCTAAAATAGTAGTAGCAAAAGTAATTCCATTTACCTTAGCATTTTTATTGTAATTTTACTTTTCAATATTTACTTTACCGCATTTACTTTTCATTACTTTATTTTATGTCTTTTTCTTTTAAGTTTTTACTAGCCCTTGTTATGTGTTGTAACTAAGTTAGTTATATGGGGTTGTAATGAGTTCTAATATTACCTGTTTATAAGGGGTTATTTTATAGTTTGGGTAATTTAAAGGTTTACTTATTAAGTCTTAAGCTTAATGCGTCTTGTTAACTGGCCACTAATAAGATTGATCTGGTAAATCTAAAATAAACTTGACAAAGGAATTTTATATTTCAGCCATAGACTTAATAGCCCACGATCTTCCTTGAGGATAGATAACCCTTTAATAGATTTCCTTACAGGATAGACATATACCTGTCGGGCGGGGGAACCTTAATTGGAACTTAATCTTAATGAATCCAGGTAATTTGGTTGACATATACATATGGTTCAATTGGGTTATACTGGGTATTTGCGTCTGACCATTGACAGAGGCTTTCACATAATTTCATGTTCCAGATTAGTAAACTGATATATTACACAAACATGTAATAACTACTTCATCTTTTAATAGATATTAGATAGATTCACAACCCTAGATAGTTTCTTAATATAGAATTTTCTTAAACATACTTTCAAGTAATTTTATTTTCTTGTTTTTAAGTTTAAATTCATCACCATTTCAAATTAATCAATCAACCTGTTAGGTACTAGTAATCATTTGATTTCATAAAATTAATAGAATTGATATTAAGTCCTCGTGGGATCGATACTTTTTATACTACTTGAACGATACGTGCGCTTGCGTTATACGCGTGTATAAGCACCGGTCAAGTTTTTTACGCCGTTGCCGGGGAATTATTTATCTTTTCACTATTAGTTTTGAGGTTAGATACCTTTACTTGTATCTAATTTTCTTTTTGCTTATTATTTTTATTTTCTTGTGTTTCACGTTCTCAGACACTACATGAGACGAACCAGAAGCTTTGAAATTCGTCCACTTGACCATGAAATTGAAATAACCATCAGACAGTTGAGAAGTGAAAGTCGAGAAGGCCAAGAAGCAATTGTTAACATGGAACCTGAACCTTTGGATGTTGCACCACCCATACACATTCGAGACAGAACCATTCCGGTGGTAGATGGCCTCATTTCATGTATTGTACTTCCTCCCTTACCAGCAAATGCAGGTGACATCAAAACTTGCATTCAGATGATACAGCAGTCAGTTCAGTTAGTGGAAATACAACTGAAGATCCTAATGCCCACATCAGCAACTTCCTAGAAGTTTGCGGCACTTTCAATTACAATCGAGGAGCTGAAGAAGCTATGAGACTACAAGTTTTTCCATATTCCTTAAAAGACAGAGCAAAGGCTCGGCTACATTCACTACAAGCAGGTTCCATCACAAATTGGAACAATCTAGCCACTAAATTCCTTGCAAATTACTTTCCACCAGCCAGAACAGTAAAACTGAGGAATGACATCACATCATTTGTACAACTTGACTCAGAAACTCTCTACGAAGCTTGGGAAAGGTACAAAGATTTACTCCAGAAATGTCCACAACATGAGATTCCAAAATGGCTTCAAGTCCAAACTTTCTATAATGGATTTTCTGGATTGATGAGAACCACAATTGATGTTGCTGCGGGAGGAGCTTTGATGGCCAAATAAGAATATCAAGTCTGGGACCTAATCGAAGAAATGGCCAACAACAATTCCTTATGGCCAACAGAAAGGAGCATGATCTAAAGAATTGCAGGAATTTATGAAGTTGGAGCAAATACAGCAGTCAATGCCAAGCTGGATCAGATATGCAAATACATGGAGACTCTCAGCACGCAAAGCAATATTGGAGCCACAAGTTCACCATATGGAAGAGCACCATAGCCAAACCATCTTGAAGAAATGGTGAATTATGTCAATAATTTCAACAAATATGGGAACAATCTATATTCCAACACCTACAACCCAGGGTGGAGGAATCATCCTAACTTTTCATGGAGCAACAATTCAGGGCAAAAGAACTATCCACCATCTGGATTCCAGCAATAGAACAAAGCCCAAGATCATGAAAAAGATCGAGTAATGGCAGAAGTGCTAGCTCAATTAAAAAATATGAAGCTATGTTTCAAAGCCAATCAGCTTCTATCAAAGCACTGGAAAATCATATTGGACAACTGGCCAATGCCCAGAGTTACAGACCGTCAGGAAATCTTCCCAGTAACACAGAACCAAATCCAAAGAACCGAGGGAATGAGCAATGTCAAGCCATTACCTTGAAAAGCGGTACTGAAATCAACAAAGATGTTGGAATCAAGGCAACAATTGAGGAAGTTCCTAAAGATGTAGTTCCACAGTTGCAGGAAAAAGAAGCAAAGGAAAAAGAACAAATCACGCCACCTCCATCTTTTCCACAGCGTCTTCAGAAAAATAAACTGGACAAGCAGTTTGGTCGATCCTTGGAGGTGTTCAAAAAGCTGCATAGCAACATCCCATTCGCAGAAGCGTTGGAAGAAATACCCAGCTATGTCAAATTCATGAAAGACATTCTTTCACGAAAACAGAGATTGAGAGATTATGAGATATTAGCATTATCAGAAGAATACAGTGCCATCATTTAGAGGAAATTTCCCCCTAAGTTGAAAGATCCTGGCAGTTTCACAGTCCTTTGCACCATTGGAGAACATTATATCGGTAAGGCTTTATGTGATGTAGGTGCAAGTGTTAATTTAATGTCTTTTTTCTATTTATAGGAAACTACAAATTGGAGAAGCAAATCTCAGTCTCACTACAGCTTGCTGATCGTATGCTCGTATTTCCGAAAGGAGTCGTTGAAGATGTGCTGGTCAAAGTTGACAAACTCACTCTTCTAGCAGATTTCATCATCTTTGACATGAAAGAAGACAAAGATGTGCCTATCATTCTTGGGAGACCATTCTTGGCTACAGGTCAAACAATGATTGATGTACAAAAAGGAGAACTAACCATGAAAGTTCAGGACCAAGAAGTTACTTTCATTATTTTCAAAGCCACAAAATTTCTAAGTGAAGACAATAGGACGAATGTTTCAGAATTGATGTTGTTGATAGTATCATCCAGAATACTGATACAATTCCCACAAATAAACTTGAAGCTTGCATCACCAACATGACTGACAGCGAGCTTGATATTGAAATTCTGGAATGTATCAACTATCTTGACAAGCCATTTCATTTCAAAGTGACATCACCAATTGAAAGCCTGGAATTACCAAAGAAAGTGCGAATCAAGCCCTCAATTGAAGAACCACCGTAGTTGGAGCTGAAGTTACTTCCGAGCCATCTCAGGTATACATTCTTGGAAACTCTTCTAAATTATCTGTTATTATTTCTTCTTCACTAACATTAGAGCATGAAGAAAAGTTACTGAGAGTGTTACGAGAGCACAAGAGAGCCATTGGCTGGACTATAGCAGACATTCGAGGTATTAGTCCATCATTTTGCATGCATAAGATCCTGATGAATGACGAGTACAAACCAACAGTGGAGCATCAATGGAGACTCAATCCAATAATGAAGGAAGTTGTAAAGAAAGAAATAATCAAATGGTTAGACGCTGGCATCATTTACCCCATCTCAGACAGCACTTGGGTGAGTCCTATGCAGTGTGTGCCGAAGAAATGAGGAATTACTGTGGTCACCAATGAAAAGAACGAGTCGATTCCAATAAGAACGGTAACTGTATGGAGAGTATACATGGACTATCAGAAGCTGAACAAAGCTACGAGGAATGACCATTTTCTGCTTCCTTTCATTGATCAAATACTGGACAGACTGGCAGGACATGAGTTTTATTGCTTTCTGGACGGATATTCAGGGTACAATCAAATTGCTATCGCCCCAGAAGATCAGGAGAAACCACATTTACATGTCCATATGGTACTTTTGCTTTACGTAGGATGCCATTTGGATTATGTAATGCCCCAGCCACATTTCAGCGTTGCATGATGGCCATATTCTCAGATATGTTGGAGCAGAGTATGGAGGTATTCATGGATGACTTCTCTGTGTTTAGAGATTCTTTTGACCATTGCTTACAAAATCTGGAACATGTGTTACAAAGGTGCGAAGATACAAACCTAGTACTCAACTGGGAGAAATGCCACTTCATGGTGCAAGAAGGCATTGTTCTTGGACACCGGATCTCACAAAATGGAATCGAGGTAAACAAAGCAAATATCGAGACAATTGAAAAACTACCTCCACCAATATCTGTCAAAGGGATTCAGAGTTTTCTTGGACACGCAGGTTTTTACAGGAGATTTATCAAAGACTTTTCCAAGGTTACTAAACCTCTTTGCAATCTTCTGGAGAAGAAAGTGCCTTTCAACTTCACCAAAGAATGCCAAGAAGCTTTTGAATTCTTAAAACAAAAGCTGGTCTCTGTCCCCATCATAGTATTACCAGACTGGACCCTTCCATTTGAGGTGATGTGTGATGCTAGTGATTTCGCTGTAGGTGCAGTTTTGGGACAACGCAAATCAAAGATTTTCCACGCCATTTATTATTCCAGCAGAACTTTGAATGAAGCTCAACTCAACTACACAACCACTAAAAAAGAGTTGCTAGCAGTTGTGTTCACTTTTGACAAATTCCGCTCTTATCTGCTGGGCCCCAAAGTAGTGGTCTACACAGATCATTCAGCAATCAAATATCTGATCGCAAAGAAAGATGCTAAACCCAAATTGATTCATTGGATACTTCTTCTGCAAGAATTCGACGTAGAGATTCGAGATAGAAAAGGAACAGAAAACTAAGTGGCAGATTATTTATCGAGGCTCGAGAATCGAGAAACAACTGGTAAAGAACTTTCAATCAAAGAAACTTTTCCAGATGAACAGCTGTTTGCCATGAAACAGCAGGAAGTCCCTTGGTATGCTGACTATGTAACTACATTGTGTCAGGAAAATGGCCATTGGAATGGACAACTCAGCAACGGAAGAAGTTCTTCAAAGAAGTCAAGCACTATGTTTGGGATGAGCCGTACCTGTTCAAATGATGTGATGATCAACTACTGAGACGGTGCGTTCCATAGGAGGAGGTCAACAGTGTTTTGCAGCACTGTCATTCATCACTATATGGCAGACATTTCAGCGGGGACAAAACTACAGTAAAAGTCATACAATCAGGTTTGTTCTGGCCCACTCTTTTTAAAGATGCTTATCTTTTTATTCTTCAATATGATAGGTGCCAGAGAATGAGGAATGTTTCGAGGAGAAATGAATGACCATTACAAAATATTTTGGAAGTAGAGATATTCGATGTGTGGGGTATTGATTTCATGGGACTCTTTATGCCATCATTCGGAAACCTGTACATCCTGGTTGTTGTAGACTACATCTCCAAATGGGTTGAAGCAATTGCACTACCATCCAATGATTCAAAAGTAACGATCAAATTCTTGAAAAGGAATATTTTCACTTGATTCGGAACACCTCGTGCAATTATCAGTGATGGTGGCACATATTTCTGCAACAGATATTTTGATGCACTCATATCCAAATATGGAGTTACTCACAAGGTTGCCGCTACTTACCATTCACAGTCAAATGGACAGGTTGAAGTTTCAAACAGGGAAATAAAAAGAATATTGGAGAGAATCGTTGGATCAATAAGGAGGGACTGGTCTATAAAACTCGATGACGTATTATAGGTCTACCGAACAACTTACAAGACACCCATTGGTATGTACTCATATCGATTGGTGTTTGGGAAAGCATGTCGTCTGCCAGTTGAACTTGAACATAAGGCATACTGGGCACTGAAGAAGTTGAATCTTGATCCACAAGCAGCATGAGAGAAAAGACTTCACCAACTCAATGAATTAGAGGAATTTCGCCTACAGGCTTATGAGAATACCAAATTGTACAAAAAAAAGATCAAGAAATGGCATGACCAAAAAATAGTGCGCAAACAGTTGGAACCAAGCCAACAGGTGTTGTTGTACAACTCGAGGTTGAAACTTTTCCCTGGAAAGTTGAAATCAATGTGGTCAGGTCCATTTGTGATCATTCAGGTTTTACCATATGGAGCTGTTGAGTTACTGGATCTCAATACCAACGAAACATTCAAGGTTAACAGTCAGCGTGTCAAGCACTACTGGGGAGAATCATTCGAGCGACAAAAAGAAAGTGTCACACTTTCAGATCCAGCATAACGTTCGGGCAGTCACGTCTAGCTGACGACTTTAAACTTAGCGCTCGCAGGGAGGCAACCCATGTAGTTTTTATATATATTGTGATTTAGTGTGATTTAATTTTTTTGTTTAGTTTTTACAGATTAAGTCATTTCATGATGGAAGAAGTTCTCGGAACTCTTCACAAGTAATTTCCTTCTCTCCCTCAAAAATCTCTGATGAAAGTTTACAAAGCTTGCTTAGAACATATGAGACTATTGACGATCATAGGTATTCCTACTGACATTCGTTGGATTATTGAAGCACGAGTCCGATTGGCAAGTGAGTCCTCTGATTCTTTTATTTCACATTTGCCTGGTTTAGGAAGAATCACCTATGCTAAAAAGAGAAGAGCCAAAAGAATGGGTGTGTGCTATAAATGTGCTCGCATGTTTTGTGATACTCGTTGTCGTTCTTTATGAATGGTGTCTGATAACCGCGAAGATAAAATTAATTTCATTAGGGATGGCTTGAGTAAGGAGTCTTTGGATGACATATCTAAAACTCTTGAGACACATCCCAGTGGATATGTGTATCATGAAATTCGTGTGTTATATGCACAATTCCAAAAGGAAAGACAACAGTTAAGTCTCGGGAATCTGACTCAAAAAGACCCTGTTGCCAAATTATAAGAAAATTGGATGGAAAAATTATCTCTAACGCATAGACATCAATCACGCCACTAAGTTTCTTGTACATATTATATCTCTTTGTCTTTTCTTAATAATTGTGATTTTTTTTTGTTTTCTTTTATTTTCTCCGACAGGATCCAGATCTTTTTGGCTACCCCGATTTATTTTACTATTTAACTAATAATTGTCATTTGGTAGGTACTAGTGCTATTATTTTTACTCACCCTTTTCAAGTATTATAAATTCAACTCATCATTGCACTTTTAAAGACATCCATAGTAAAACATGGAAGCCACTTCAAGAGGACGAGTTGAAAACATATGTGTGTTTTGCGGTACTAGTGTTGGTGTTAAACCACAATACGTTACAGCAGCACAGGAATTGGGTCGAGTCTCAGCTACAAGGAATATGCACTTAGTATATGGCGGAGGTAATCTTGGACTTATGGGGATCATTTCAAAGGTCGTACAAGAAGGAGGCAGTCAAGTCTTGGGAATCATTCTAAAACCCTTGGCGGAGGCAAATCTTATTGGACCATCAAACGGAGAAGAACTAATTGTGCCAGGTATGTCTGAACGACTGGTAGAAATGATTAACCGTGCTGATGCTTTTATTGCTTTGTCAGGTGGCTTGGGTATATGGGAGGAAATTTTTACAGTGTTATCTTGGGCAAACTTGAACATACACCGGAAACCGCTTGGATTGTACAACATTGAAGGATATTATGATATTCTTTGTGTATTTCTTGATGATGCCCGAAGAAATGGGTTCGTAACAAAACCTATGAAAGAACTCCTCTTTACTGCCTGAACTGCTCTGGATCTAATTGACCAAATCTTAGCCTATGAACCACAAATTGACCCTATTATTTCAAAGATAAATTGGTCCGAGAACGATCGTGGTAAGAGACGTCGGATTAATCTGGTTCTTAACCTTTAATTTCCTGGTTAAATTTCAGCTAACCAGGTATTATCTTCTAAACTCTTCTTCTACTGTTCAAGACATTGGGGACAATATCTCATTTAGTTTTGGGGGAGGGTATTAGTTGATTAGTATCTTGTTTTTAGTTGTGTGTTTTTTTATTTTTAGTCCAAAATTTTTCGAAAAATTAAAAAAAAATTAAAAAATTTTCAAAAATTATAAAAATATTTTGTGTTTTTATTTTGACTAAAAATGTGAAATTGGTGAGAGATAGTTGTGTAAGGAGTTCCCACTCCTGATACGTATTTCAACCCATTTTCAAAAATAAATTAATTTTTATTGATTTCCTTTTAAATTATTTAATTTGTAAATTCTCCATAAAACTGACTAAAATGGATCTTCATATACTCAGTTAACAGGTATTATCAACATGCATAGTACATACGGACATGAGCTGTAATTGAAAAATTTATAATATTCAGTACTCTAGTTTAATTGGAGGAAGCATCTTATAAAAGTGATGGAGTAAAAAAAATCTGAGATCCGGGTTATAAGTCTGTATCGGTGTCTTAACACATGGTGCCCTAAATCCAATTAGTTTGGGAGTCACCGGCCCAAAGCTCGCTACATGGATCAAGGATGTTGCAAAAATATATATATCTGAAGTCTGAGTAATTAAGTCTGTATGGGTGTCTTAAAACATGGTGCCCTAAAAGCCAACTGGTTTGGGAGCCACCGACCCAACACTCGCTACATAGACGGAAGATATTGTATATAAATAAAAAATTCAAAATTCAAAAATCAAAGAAAAATTCAGAAAAATCAGAAAAATTATCCTATTACTACAAAAATGTGTGAATTATGATAAAACTTTAGGACAAAAATATTACTCTTATCAACTGCACTTACGACTGTTGTGGGTAAAAATGAGTTGATTAATATTTTATTGGTTGTGTATATAGAAAATGATAAATATAATCGGAGAATTTACTTATTCAGTAATTAGAAAGAAAGAAAATAACTAGTAACTTGGAGTAGAAGTTTCACCTGAGTAGTCACTAACTTCTTTATTCTATTTTCTCTTGTCTTTTTATTTTTGTGTGTATTAGTTTCACTACATTTTTACTTTTATAAAATATTTGTGGGTATCATTGATGTAAACCCTCATGAGACTATAACTCGTCCACTAGGGACACCTAGGGGTTTAAAGGCTTGTTGCATATGCTAAATGCAATCTTGATCCCTACGAAAGTGGCTTAGTTTAAATTTATTTATGTTATTTTATTTTGTGTTTTGTTCGAAGACTAGCAAAATGTTAGGTTTGTGGGTGTGATAAGTGGTAAATCTATCACTATTTCCCACTCATTTAACATAATATTTTGTATAGTTTCTTGAGTTTTGTGAATATTTTGATGTGTTTTGTGTAATTTTGTAGATAAATAAAGTTTCAGGACATTCTAGAGGTGATTTGGAGCAAAATTGTGAAAATTAGACAAAATGGCATTTTGGTAATTTTCATCGTTGCGACGCCTAACGTGCGCCGCTCTGTGCTAACGTGCGTCGGGTCAACGTATCAAAATAAGAGAAATTTGACTTTGCTAACGTGCGTCATGCCACGTGTCACCATCACATCGATTTGCTAACGTGTGCGGTGCCACTTGTCATCATCCTATGGTGCCGACAATTGCCATCGCCATATGTCGCCACATCATCACCATATCATCGCCATGTCAGCACAATTATTGACCTTATCATGAACATTGCCATGTCATCAGGATAAGAATCTCGGCGGACCAACCAGAAGTCGACACGTGTCGCGTCGTGACGCCAAAGGCTTTGGCGTCGCGACGTTGGAAGCTCACCGAGGCCTATAAATTCGGCTCAGTTTTCTGATTTCAGATGTACCTTTCTCTATGAATTCTCTGATGTAAATAGGGAGTTTTCTACCTAGTCATTTTAATTTCAGTTTTGTAATTAATTTTAATTACGTTCTGTAATAGTAATAGTAATTTTACTATAGCAATAATAATTTATTTTTTTACTTTTACAGTTTTACTATTCAACCATGATGAGGTAACTTCCCCCTGCTAGGGTGAAAGGTAATTCTTTTACTATTGCTATTTAGATTAATCTCCCGTAATTATAATATATTCACTATTTAAAATTTGACTTAATGAGGATACCCCTATATTGGCCGGTTGGTAATTCATTTTAATCTGGTTAAACCTGACTAAGTAAGGATACCGCCAGATTGGTCGGTTGGTAATTAAACTTTCTTACCGCCTATATGGCTGGTTCATGGACAAATTTTTATACCGCTTTTATGGCTGGTCGGAATTAATTTGACTTAATCAGGTTACCACCTATATGGCTGGTTGGTAAATTATCACAAGTTTATATATTATATTATGAGAGATATCTAAAATAGTATTAGTAAAAGTAATTCCTTTTACCTTAGCATTTTTATTGTAATTTTACTTTTCAATATTTACTTTACCGCATTTACTTTTCAGTACTTTATTTTATGTCTTTTTCTTTTAAGTTTTTACTAGCCCTAGTTATGTGTCGTAACTAAGTTAGTTATCTGGGGTTGTGATGAGTTCTAATATTACCGATTTATAAGAGGTTATTTTATAGTTTGGGTAATTTAAAGGTTTACTTATTAAGTCTTAAGCTTAATGCGTCTTGTTAACTGGCCACTAATAAGATTGATCTGGTAAATCTAAAATAAACTTGACAAAGGAATTTTAGGTTTCAGCCTTAGACTTAATAGCCCACGATCTTCCTTGAGGATAGATAACCCTTTAATAGATTTCCTTACAGGATAGACATATACCTGTCGGGCGGGGGTAACCTTAATTGGAACTTAATCTTAATGAATCCATGTAATTTGGTTGATATAGACATATGGTTCAATTGGGTTATACTGGGTATTTACGTCTGACCATCGATAGAGGCTTTCGCATAATTTCGTGTTCCAGGTTAGTAAACTGATATATTACACAAACATGAAATAACTACTTCATCTTTAATAGATATTAGAATGATTCACAACCCTAGATAGTTTCTTAATATAGAATTTTCTTAAACCTACTTTCAAGCAATTTTATTTACTTATTTTTAAGTTTAAATTCATCACCATTTCAAATCAATCAATCAACATGTTAGGTACTAGTAATCATTTGACCTCATAAAATTAATAGAATATATATTAAGTCCTCGTGAGATCGATACTTTGTATAGTACTTGAACGATACGTGCGCTTGCGTTATATGCGTGTGTAAGCTCTGGTCATGAGTATTACCAAGGCATCTTCTGTAATAGTGGAAGGCTGATTCATGTCCAATGAGGACCAGTCTAGTTCACTCGGCTCAGGGTCTTCCCAGAGAATTCTGCGGTGATAGGTATCATTTTCTTCTAGGGAAAGGGTTGGAGTGGTATCTAACTCCTCTAGGCTGGCCGTCCCTGAGCTGGAGGAAGCTTCTTCGGCATGGGGAGTTTGAATTTCTTATAGCCGGGCTGAGGATGATTCTACGTCAGTCATTCCTAGTAATACAAGGGTCAGAGAATGGTAGTTAATGATCAGTTTTGGGGCACCGCAGACTCAAGAGATACTCAAACTTCCGGGAACCTATGCCTATAATTTCTAAATATCTTAGCAATGGCCACAAACAACAAGTCTCTTCCTAAAACGCCAAACCAAACACAGAACTTAGAAAACCCGAAACAAAAACATCATACCCCATAATCCATTCTTACACCCGAAACACATGCATTATGCACTCTAAACCCAACCCGAAACATGCTAGAAGAAATGAAGAATAGGCAACAGCAAGTAAACGAGCATCCGTAAGCAGCAAACAATCATGAAATATTCAATGATTACAAAAAGATAATGAGGAATGTAGAGCAGGAAACTTACTTGATTCAATGAGATGTTTTTTGGCGGTTGGTCTGGTCGGTCTTGGAAATTACTGGTCTCAGACAGCGAGGAGGAAGTCCCTTGCACTTCGGAAGTTCTGGTTTTCGTAAAAGAGAGAAAGAAGCGTTGTTTCGCATTCTTATAGTCGGCTTGGGGTATTTTTCAGTTGTTGGATCAGAGAGAGGCGTCGGATGTGCGCCGCGTATTGTGTTCAGGTTTCATCTGCTCAGTTTTAGATGAACGGTTGAGATTGAAGACTTTTCAGCTTCTTCTTGGACGGTCGATTGCTTTGGATTTTGGCAGGAGAGCCACAGATGCTCCACAAGTGTCACGATCGGGCTAAACCCTAGAGATGATTTGATGGGCATTTAAGAGGATATGATGGTTTACGGCTCTCGATGGAAGGCTGCCAGAAGGGTAAAAGGGGGATTTTCCTCGAATTGGAGAGTCATTTGGAAAGACATAAGCATTATTCAGTGACCGAGCACAAGAAGATGACCGGGGACGACCTTATGGAAATTTGAGGAAGTTTTCTACACGGTTCATGGAGCCGACCACCAACTGATGTCACACCATCCTTTTATATAGTTCAAGGTATCAACTTGTTAACTTGTTGATACCAAGAACTAGGGGGCAGATGTTGATGGTGATTTTTTATGACTAAGGTATTTGAACAGTTCGGCAATGGCAGAGACGAAATTTTCCCCTTTTGAAGGATCAGATGTTCAGAAGGTTTGGTTTGTTCCTCAGACATTGAGAGAGCCCAGATTCAGTCTCTCAGGTTTGGCCGACCAGAGTATACAGCTGGGCACAGTTTTTATGGACCACATCAGAACCAAGACCGACCACTTTGGGCCGGTAGCTCGGATTCAGCAGTGTCTTTTTTGTAAGTCGTAGAAATGTAGGTCGACAGATTATTTGGCCGACCTCTTGATATCTGATATGAGAACGGGATAGTTTGGACTTTTCCATCTAGTATACACCACTGTTTGAGAGCTCTTTACAGGCTAGCTTCGTTACATTGTGTGTGGCAGTGGAGAAAGTAGGGTGATTTGACAAGCCGTCATGTGATAGGTTTGCTTTCGGCGAAGACACTCTTGGGGCCGAGATCCCCTCAATCAGCCGGAGATCCACATGTGTGACGTCATGGAAGCATGAGAATAGTATTGTAATTCTCTGAGTATATAAAGAGAAGTTAGATTCATTTATAGGGGATACAAAAATTTTGTAAAAAGAAGAAAATATTACTTGTAAAAATCGAAAGAAACAAACAGCTTGGTTTCCTTTAGACCCGCCATAAACAGGTCGGCCAAACTCGTTTTAGTAATAAAAAAGCAATACCCCACTTTGTGCCTGTGGACGGAGACTTGTTCCGCCGAACCACGTTAAAACTATTTTTGTTGACTTTGTGTTCTTTTTACCTTTTACTGCATTTGCTTTTGGCCCCCCCCATAACCAAACAAATTGAATGTTGAAGGAGAATTGTCTCGAGAGAATTATCTCGAAAGTATCACTGGGATGAAAATCACCCATCAATAGATGTAAAATTTTTATGTGAAGAAAGGCCCACACGAATATCCGATATATCAAAAACGAATAATGAAATCATTTTTATATACATTGATTAAATAAGAAGAATATAAATATTAATATTCTCGTACGATTCTCAGGATATAAGTTGAGTGGGTGTGGCAATGCTTAAACAGCAAGAGACTGAAGGTGAGATAAAAGAGCCGTGGAAGCGCCGCCTAGGCCTGGGTTTAGGTCGCACTCTCTTATCTATGATAAAGACTAATTCCAACTTTAGGACGCGTGCTCACGTGTCTTTGCTCCAATCTTTTTAAACTAACTAACCTACTACCATCTGTTTGTTTTTATTCTCAAATTTGACCCTATAGCCGTTCCCTAGTCATAATCAATGCCCAATTAGCTTCGCCTCTTCTCCACATAACTCACCTTCTTGTGCCGCCAACTATTGGGCAATACCCTCTATTATTTTGTAGTTCTTTTACTTTCCAATTATATTGAATATAATCTTGTATAATTTTTGGATTCCAGTTAGTTGAGTTAGTAAAAAATTTTGAGTGAAAATTGAGACATGGGGTTCGAAATTTCACTCACATGAATAAATAGAAATTGAATTGTCTTTCTTTTTTTTGAAAATACTAGAAAGTCCGCCATCAAATTATCTAATCGGAGCTTAAGTAGAATAAGTAAAACTTTTGACGGCCTTAAATTCTTATAAGAAATATATCATCTAAACTCGAATGCAGAACCTCACAATCAAATGATATGTCATTTGTCATCAAATTACATCCCTTGATGACAAATTAAATTGTCATCAAACTATCATTGAAAAAAATACGATCTTGTAATGTATAGGGTAGATATTTTTTGATTCGTTATTTATCCAATCAGAATATTATGACTTCTCCATAAAATATATTGTTTGAACCGACTTTAATAGAGACTAAACCGAACTGGTTTGAATCGAATAGATCAAAATTATATTGGTTCAATTTAAATCTTTTTTTAAAAATCAATTTAAAATATCCAATTATCCAACCAATAAATTAACAAAATTTTTATTATTTGTGTTTCGTTTTTTGATGGAATTGGACTGAATTGAAATCAAACTAAATCGAAACAGTCGATTTTCAAATACTCAACCTAAAAATTAACCTGAGACTTAACTTAATCAAATTGGTCAATTCAGATCATTGATCTGGTTCGATTTATCATATGGTCAGTTCAAATCACCGATCTGGTTTGATTTGTGATAACCTTAATAATGAGATAGATAGATTTTACTGTTATTGGAAATTTAACAACTCTTTCTTGGCTGTTTTTCCTAACTCCTGGTCGAGTCATTTACTACTGCAATCCATTTGTGTTTATTGTTAAGTAACTAGCGATGCTTTTTTAAAGAAATTACTTGTAAAGACGGTTTTTTTTTTTTTTTGCTTGAAAGTCTAGTCTATTTTGCACGATGATGCTCATTGTAGAATTTTAGTCTTTATAAATAATCTTAGTACAAAAGTAATGCCTAGTCCCATTCCGTGATTTACGCCCTAGTTGAGTATTCAATCAATTAAAATACATTAAATAGAGATATACATATAAGATTTGAATTTAGTATTGAATTGAGTTTTGTATTGAGTTTTATTTTTATTGGTAATTATTTGATAATAGTTTATATATAATTAAATGTTAACCATATATTTTTTTTGGGAAATATTGGAAACTCTACTATTAAATTACCCGACAAGGAGCATAGAGGAGCAGGTAAAACCACAGTTGCCACAGACTTTTACAATAAATACACCCATGGACTTGAACTCATGACCGAACAATCAAATCCTAAGACTTTTACCACCAAGCAACACCCATTTGAGGCTTAACCATATATCGTTATTAAAACATATTGGATAAAAAATTATGAAAAACTTAATATATACAATTTAATTCAACACTGAATTTAAATTCAAAAATATAAACTTATTTAGCACAATTCAACTCAACATTGAATCTAAATATACGTATAATACATAAGCAACAAGTAAAGGCAGTCAATCAAATTAAATTAGCTAGCTATGGCCGATTGAGAGAAG